>MU182899.1:269587-293350 GCA_016904865.1 Pissodes strobi | reverse complement strand
GTTGCTTGTTAACGTTACTAAGGTAACATTCATGTCAATTAAAAATTATTAGTTTGACATTTATCAAATAATAATATAATTGAATACTTAAGTTGATAACTTTGGTATTTAGCGAAAGTTTAACAAAACATGAGTTCTATTGAGGCATCGAGAAATTAATAATTATTCTCGTTGTATTGAAGAAGCAGCGAATATTGCGTGCAGTTGTAGTTCGTTACCAGATAAATCTAAAAATCGGTACAATCAAGTCTATGAAAATTTCGTTAAATGGTGTACAACTAAAGATGTGTCCCTAATAACGTAAGACGCATTATTGGCAGTGCCGCCGTTGCTTTTGGACAAGATTTCAATCAACATTTGCCATTAAATATTTCAGGTTCATATAACAATAATTGTAATTTTACATTTAATTTTTATTCTAAATAACGTTTGACGTTGACAACGTTGACTTGACATTTTTTCGTCACCCAGGGCACGAAAGTTTTTCATACTTAGCAACCTATCACCTAGCATGTTTTACTTTCGCTTTCGCTTGCCCTTTTAAAACAGAAAATTATAATTTCGTAGAGGGGAGAATGAAATAACTATTTTCTGGGTATAATGTAGTTCGTAATGATTGTCAGGATGGCAAGGGAGGAGTTGCAATATTGATTAAATCAAACATAAAATTTACTGAGATTATGGGGCCTGTATACAATAATATATTATACGTAGGTGTAAAAATAAAAATGCAAAGCAGCTCAGATTTAACTCTTCTGTCAGTTTATATAAAACCTCAAACAAAAATAAGTATCCAGACTTGGACATCGTTTTTTACGAGTATTAAAAGACCTTTTTTAATTGGTGGGGATTTTAACACTCGCATCATTTAGCATGGAGATGTATGGACAATGATATTTACGGTAAAACCTTGTTGGATGCTATAGATTTAAGTAATATAATTTTTCTAAACGATGGATCTCATACGCGATTTAGCCCATCGGGGGACGTAAACTCCGCAATAGATTTGTCCCTAACATCCCCATGTTTTCAGCCATTCACAGAATGGAGCACCATGGAAGATACTTTTGGTTCGGACCATACACCGATAAAAATAACATGTAATATTTCACCAAAACATATCTTAAGTAAAAATACAAAAAAATGGAATACGAAGAAAGCCAATTGGGATCTATTTTATATCGCATGCCTTGATGAATTTTCTTCTCAAGATAATATCGAATATAATGACTTCACAAAAACATTAAATACTGTTCTTGAAAACAGTATTCCTAAATTTAATAACAATAAATAAGGGTAAGTTTTGGTGGAATAAAAAATCCGACGAAATAGCAGCAATTAGAAAAGAAAAATTTTGTATTTATAAGCAAAATCCTAACCTTAATAATTTATTAAACTATAAAAAAGCTGATGCCCTAGCAAAAAAAATTATTAAAGAAGAAAAAAGAAAAAATTGGCGAAATTACTGCTCATCTTTAAATAGTAACACTCCAATTAAAGAGGTTTGGAAAAAAGTAAATAGTTTTAAACATCGGAAAAAATGTAATATCCATAAGCCTAGAAGACCCATGGATAGAAAATTTTCACATGCAATTAACACCTCACTATGTGATGAATAAATATCCAATTTCGAAAGAAAATACTGAATCAGATGATCATTATTTATGCAACCCTTTTAAGATGGAGGAATTGAATAAAGCTTTAAAAAATAACAATAACACTGCCCCGGGAAAAGATGACATACAATACTCCATGTTATCAAACCTCTCGACATTTTTAATAAAATATTAAAAGGAAACATGCCTATTCCTTCAGACTGGAAGGAATATATCCTAATCCCAATTTTGAAACCTGGAAATCCGAAATACCAATCCAACTCATATCAACCAATTGCCGTTGCTTCTTGCATAATAAAAACATATGAAAGAATGCTAAAAAATTGGATTGAGTTCTGGACGGAATCAAACAAAAAAATGCCTGTTACTCAAAAAGGTTTTAGAAGAGAGAACTCTGCTATGGAAGCAATAACTTACCTGGTCACAGAAATTCAACTAGGACTTACCGAAAACCGCAGCACTACAGCATTATTTTTAGACATACAGGTAGCCTATGATAATGTTAAATACGACATTCTCTTTAAGAAAATGTTACAGATTGGGTTTCCTGAAAGGCTAGTTCACAATATTTTTTCACTATATATAGCAATCGCTCGGTTTTCATAAGAACAAATGACAGTCTAACAGAGCCAAGACTTGCTCAAGTTGGGTTACCGCAAGGAGGAATACTTAGTTCCATTCTATACATAATTTATACTTACGACCTCGAAAATATTTTTGATAACAGTGTGAAAATTCTTCAATTTGCAGATGTGTGTATTTTTTCAAATGACAAGTCAATAGAAGATTGTAAAAATAAAATAGAAGGTAAGTTCACAAAAACCCTAGAGTGGTTTAATACAAATGGTTTAAGCATCTCCCTGGAAAGCACATCGTTATGCATATTTACAAGGAAAAGAGCGAACCTACCCAATGTAATAGAAATGTCAGGTCTTCAGATTTCATGTAAAAGTACTATCAAATATCTTGGAATTTTCCTTGATAAAAAGCTGTTATGGAAAGACCGCATTAATTATCTTATCAAGCGAGCTGAAAATGGAATTAACATTTTAAGGGTATTTAATCACAAGAAATGGAGAGCTGATCCAAACATATCTTTAATGTTTTACAAAGTGTATGTTAGATCAATGTTGGATTACGCAAGCCAATTGATGGTTCAGCCGCTAATACCCACCTTAATTATATTGAATAGTGAAAAACAAATGTTTAAGACATTGTGTAGGATACCTTAAAAACACTCACTCCCATTACAGTGATGGAAGCAGAAACTGGAGAACCACCTCTAGCACTACGAAGAGACCATTTAGCTAACAAGCTCCCCTTGAAACTTATTTCGGAGAATAGCGATTTAATAGGAAAAATTCATCAACTAACGGTGTTAAATTTTACCCACCCTTATTGGAAACATAAAAAATCGCCCCTACTTGTAAACAGCTATTCTTGGATAGCCCATAATTAAGAAAATATTTACTTTTCGGACATAGCACCATACTTTAAGCTGTTTGAAAATTTTCTTTTTGATTTACCCAAAATAACAATTAAGCACTATAATAGTGAAGAACTACTAATTATAAAATACCTTTTTCTTCAAACGTCAGTAAATCCGTCATTACTCGACTGTGTTGGCGGCCGTGAAGTTTCATTTTTCCTCCGCCGGAGCTTTACTTTTCACTTTTCCGCCGGCGAAGGTAAAAGTGTTACCATAGCAACATAGATACAAACAAACAACAAAGCAAGCGTCAACAACTCAAGAATTATTAAACTAAAATTTTTATTTATCACTCAATTTGTGCACTGCATTTCTAAAAATCACTAATTTAGGAACAAGTTGGTTATTAACTTAATCGAACTTACTCAATAACTGCTTATCAATACGGAATTAAAACGCAATCGGAGACGCAGTTTTAAAAAAATAATTATTGTTGACAGTGTCCACTGACAGCTTTATGTTACATTACTATAGCAACGACCTGTGCCTATTCACCGATACCGGTCTAAGCCGCCTTGCAAACCAACTTATTTTTCATAATAATTATTATTATTACTATTAAAAAGAGATATTTTTGCATTAATTTGTCGACATTTGAAGAAAAAACAGCATATTTTATGTGGAGGAAAAGTTACTTTTCATGGCTTGCTCTCTATTACCAGCCTCTCCGTTCGGCTGTTAAACACGAGCGCGCCATGAAAAGTATCACTTTTCCTCCATATAAAATAATATACTATTTTCTAAAAGATTTAAATAATATACCTACATAAAAATTCGGAGCATATATTTACCGATGGATAGGTTATTGAGGGTAGAACAGGGTACAGGGTGTGCTTTTCTCCACAAAAATAAGGACATTTCCAAGCAGTTTAGGCTGTTGAACGGATCAACAATTTTCTCTGCAGAATTATGGGCTATTTGGGAAGCTCTGTTACACCGTATAGAATATGAAGGAAATACTTACTTTACCATATTTACTGATAGTAAAAGTGCCTTACAGGCCATTGCTAATTGTAGCTCTAAAATTCCTGCCAATTATATTGTTAAAAAAAATAATTAATACCTGTACAATATTAAAACGATTTGGAAAAACTGTACATCTTGTTTGGATCAAGGCTCATATTGGTATAACAGATAACGAAATTGTAGATAAACTAGCTAAAAATGCGACAAACCTCCCAAGTTTTGTAGCAAATTATAAAATAACATACTCTGATTATTTTAATCTATCAAAATCACAGTTATATCAAAATTGGCGGGAGAACTTTAACCTTACTAACAAAGGATACGTATACAAAAACATGTTTCCAAAAGTTAATAAAAAAAGCTTGGTTTGGTGGAATATCAAACCGAAGTTTTATAAGAATTATCTTCCGGATTCGTTGTGGTCATGCAATATGTCCTAAGTATAAAAAGAAAATAGGTTTACAGGAGGGTGAGAATTGCGAATGTGGAGATGTCGGAGATTTGGAGCGCAGTATCTTGGGATGTTTGTCTCATGCACAGAGTCTATACTTACTGCACAATAGTTTAAATAATGATATTGTTCTTCCATTCAACCTAAAATCTCTTATTATGATAAATAACATAAGTATATACAGTGCCCTATATAAACTTGTATTGGATGTCAAAATTGATTTATGAAAAAAAAAAACAAAAAAAAATATATAAAAATAAATAAATAAAAACATAAAACTTTCGAAAACTAAAATAATGAAAGCATATATAAAACAATAATAAAAAAGTGGTAAAAAAATAGAAAAGAAAAACAAAAAAAAGAGACAAAAAACGCAAAAAAAATATGTATTAGAAGTTAGATAATTAGGTATATTGTAGTTTATACAAGACATAATATTAGGTATATTGTAGTTTATATAAGTCATATTACTGTTCAATCTCGGTAAATTTTTAGTCGATTGTTGTCATCATGAATAAAGAGAGATACTGGCCAGTTGGTTTTAAGCAGAGCCATAAAACACAAAGAAAAATCTTCATAATTTTGTATGTGGGTTCTATTCTGAAACCGAGAATTATTTCATCATATCCTAGAACATACCGGTTGTGGTTATATGTCGCATTGTTTTCAGGGTAACTTGTCTTAACGAGACAACTTGCCCCGATGCAGCAATTTGTTCCAGTCTTTAAAGTATACAATTTATAGTACAGATGCATGGTTAGAACATATAAAAGAAAAACCGATCGGACCCCCGCCGACCCTGCCCACAGACTATGATCGCAGCTGCAAGCAGGGCAGTCAAATTGAGAGAACCTCCACTTTCTATAGGAAAAGCGGCCGAGAAATTTGATGTTCATTGCGAAGCCCTTGCAAAATAGTCACTGGCGCAGAACTTGCAGCCGGATAATCACATAACGAGTTCGGCTATAAAAAAAACACGGATCGTCTATTTTAGAATATTTTAAGAAAGCGTGAGATATTTACTTCGATCTTACTCCAAAGGAAGTCCGGCGTCTAGCTTATGACTACGGAAAAGCCTTGGGAATAGTAATTCCAAATACCTGGAATGATAATTTAATGGCTGGCCCAGATTGGTTTTCGGTTTTCTTTAAAAGGCATTCACGACTCTCTATTTTCGCCGTTTGGATCGCCATCATTTCCGCCCAAACGACATATATAACATGAATGAAGCAGACATCACGACGGCCCAACGTCCAGATAGAGTTGTTGCAAAAAGAGGCTTTAAACAAATTGGATCATTACTTTCAGCAGAGAGAGGCACTTTAGTAACGATGGTTATTGCAGTATCTGCGGGTGGTAATAGCGTACCTCCTGATTTGTATTTCCACGTGTCCATTATAAAGAACATTTCACCCGCGACGGTCCTCAAGGATGTATGAGAAGCGCAAATCCTTCTAGGTTAGTTTGGGTAGCCATTTTGTCAACAATGTCAAGCGCAATAAAGGTAGGCCTGTTCTACTCTTGCTGGATAATCACGAATCATATCTTTCGATTCCAGCATTAAATTTTGCCAAAGAAAATAAGGTCGTAATGCTATCGTTTCCACCCCATTGTTCCAGAGATCCATCCGCTGGCCAGAAGGGTGTTTGGTCCTCTTAAAACATTTGTGACTTCTGCTCATGGATGGAAAATCATCCCGGGTACGTATGATATTCCTGCAATTGTCGTCAGTTCTTTGCCACATACTACCACTCCTATTACCATTATGTCAGGATTTCGAGTGGCTGGAATTTATCCGTTGAACAGATACATTTTCACTGAAAAAGATTTTTTACCAAGCTACGTCACAGATTGCCTAATACCACCAGAAAATAATGATGTTCAAGTAGAAATGCATGACACAGAAAAAAAGAAAGAAAAAAAAATCAGCTTCATCGTCAAATCAAGAAGCCATAGAAGTCACTGTTCTCGAAGTCACTGTTCCCGAAGTCGCTGCTATTAAAGCCACTGTGTCCGAAGCCACTTTACACCAAACTCTTTTTTTCGAAACAACAGGTACCTCAACGTCTGCCGTAACCGTATTATCACCGGCAGATATTGGTCCTTTTCCAAAAGCTTGGGAGCGAAGAGAAAAGAACGGAAGGAGAAACAAGGAAAAGTCTCCTATTTTGATAGATACCCTTATAAAAATGAAATCGCAGCTTCAAAATTGCCAAAAGTAAATCAAGTTAAGAAGAAGGCATTTAGAAATAAACCCGAGAAAAAGAAATCACATGAAGAAAAGCAGCTAAAAAGCAAAACTTATCGACGAAGAAATGGTAACTGATGATGAAGAAGAAACATTCTGCATCATGTGCCATGGACTTTACAGTTCCTCAATGGTAGACTGGTTGCATTGCGTTAGATGTAAATTCTGGGCTCATGAAAGTTGCATAGATGGGAACTCATACTACGTATGTCGGAATTGTGATGAATATTTCCCTCATGTATAAAAAATCCCATTAGAGGAGTGCAATTTTAGGAGAATTACAGCGATAATTGCACTGGAGCACGGCGATAATTGCATCGTCGTATCTATGGTGAATCCATTGTAACTTACGATGACAGCGAAAATTTATAAATAACGTCAAAATATATTATTAATAATGTCTCGTTTCGGATTTAAAAAAAAATCGTATTTTTGCGTGTCTTTATTTTGAAAGAAGAAGAATAAAAATGTATTTTTAAAAACATGTCCTTATTCGGGAAATATTCCCCCGAATTACACTCGTGCATCAAAATAACCAGATAATTTTGCATTCGAGCGTGTTGTCTTAGAAAATCTGCATTCGGTCATTTTCATATTTTTGAAAAAGAGCCCTCCACCTTCGGTGTCGGGCTCTTTCTCCAAAATATGAAAATAAACTCATGCAGTTTTCAGACAACACGCTGTCATGCAAAATTATCGGTAATTTTGATGCACTTGTGCCATTACTTCCGATAACTACTAGTCTCATTGGCATTATGTTCAGAATTGTCTTTTGTTTAATGCTGTCAAAAATTATAAATAAATAAACCATTCTAACTTTTTATAAAATAATCGCATTTATTTTATTAGCAACATGTTAGTCCAGGTATTACGACAATATGCCCCACAGTGGGGCAGCTTGTCTCATTTTCCCGAGCAGAACAAAAATCACTAAAATTCTAGGTACACGAAATTCTTTTTACAATTACGTTGTAAATAGTGTTCGTAACATATAAAAGTACAATATCAATTTACTGATTTCCATATATATTTAAAAAGAACCCTAAAAAAAATAAAAAATAAAAATTGCGTCAACCAGCCCCGGTCTCCCCTACTTATAAATTTCGAGATAAATCTAAACGACTCGTTCGTATTAAGCCTAAAAGCGTATTCGTACATTTCCTAACTAGAATTGACATTTTGTTGACAAAAATTACAGCCTCATCTTTATTCATGAATTAATTATCGCAAATTATCTCTTAAATGGGGTCTAGTCTGGGCCGTTCAGCCTTAAATTAAATTGAGATCATAAGTGAAGCTGTGTAGGAGGGTTGAGGCCCGGTTTTTCGGATCGTCTGTTATATTTGACAAGTCCTTACGGAAGCAATCGCAATTTAACTGTGGTAGTGGTGAATGCTATGTTCCTGGTAAACTTAGCGAGTAGTCAAACGGAGCCTAATTGAAGACATTTTTTGGTATATGCGAAGAAACTTTTAAATATTACTATAAAAGATGTTGATTTGAATGCTACTACGAACTACCAACATCTCACCTAATTAATAATTATGGGCTAAATACTGATCATTGAGCAGCTAAAAGTGTTCTATTATTCATATATCAGAATATCAATTCACAGCTAATACATATTGGCTTCAAAGGATTCCAAAATTGCTAAAACTGATAATGATGAAATTGATTCTGCGCCAACTTGTCACGGTCTCCCCTGCTTCCATATGAGGAAATCACTCGTCACAAAACCAGGCGGTCTTAAACGTTTACATAATCTTGCGAAATTGGTAAAATACGAAAACCGAATTTCAATATCCATCAGACGGAAACAGTTTAATACATAACGATTGGCAAAAACTCGTGAGCTTCTTCTACTTCACATAACTGCGGTTTTCTGGTAAATTAGATCACATTGTAAAGGCAGCCGTTAACCGACGCGACGCTTATGTAATATCTGTAGGTATTTTATAATATCGGGTATGAAATTATTAACGAAAAACGTCACTTAAATAAACTGCGTAGGTAATTAAAACGATGGTCAATCGAAACGAGATATGAGTCTAGACAAAATATTCATACTTCGGTGACATCACTTTATTTCAAGTTACAGGCAATTAAGATGTGAATATTTCTAAATAGAATCTAGTTTTTTTGGATAAGCCATATGATATTAAGTGAGGATTATTTCAGATTTCTAACCAGTAAGTTTAAAAATGCATATTAAACGTGCTGTTATTTTTTGCATTTGGGCAAATGATTCGCTGTTGCGCGTAAGAATATCAGGTAACGTAGGCCAGGTTGACCGATTCTCGTCTAAGTACGGAAATTTTGAGCCTCCACGCATATATTTTTCAAAGTTGTTTTTCCTTGATTTTGGGTATTGCCTATTGGTTAGTGTTTGTTTGGTTGGATCCCCGGTGCGAGCGGAGGGCTATGCGTGAAGAGAAATATTAAAGCGACAACATGGGGCTGCTGCCAAATGCGCAAGTCCGAAGGTCGAAAAATTGGCGTACGTAGACGTGAGTGGTGGACCGCCGCCGAAGTCTGCGGGTGCCATTACATTTTTGTTTTTGATTTCAGTATTACGTTTTCCGTGTTTTCTAGGTTAGAATTTTACTTCCTAGAAAAAAGCACTAAAAATAATAGATAACCTCACTTTATTTTATGCAAAAATACATGTTCAAAGCAGATACGCAGAAATTTTGATAGAAAAATTGCTATTTTTAGTTGTCATAAAGTGTTAAACACCCCATACTTTGATATAATTATATAGGGTCCAGCACCTTATCTGTTGTCTTCTATTATTATACCTAAGCTATCATTTAAAAAAATATAATTCAAATGGGATTATATTTCATTTCTCAGGGAACAAGTTTTAAAAATATTGTTTCAATATAGAAGGGGTCCAAAAAAGTTTTACAGTGTTTCATAACAAATAACGAAAAACTTTTAAGGGGTTATTCTTTGTTGAAAATAAACTGCGTAAGTGTTTAAAATGGATCGTAAATCGAAATGAGTTATGAGTATGAAGAAAATAACAGAAGCGGTAAAGACTAAAGACTATTTTCCATCTAGCTCAAAGCGTCAGATTTGTCTTCTCAGCGCATTACCTTTCGGGTCCTCTCAACGAGATTGCGGACAGCCTCTCCAGGGAAGGTTGCGGCCGACTGGACTCTGTCAAAGAGTGTAACTCAAAATCTTCAAGAAATGGGACAAATCGCATATAGATCTATTTGCGTCGTATGCTTCAAGAGTAGTGAAGAGGTATGTGTCAAGAGATGCCAGGGATCCTCACGCGTTTTTCACGAATGCGTTCAGCCGGATATGGATCTTTCAGCTAGCGTGGGTGTTTCCGTCCCCATCTCTAATTACTTAGGTATTAGGCCACCTCAATACAGCCAAGGGAGTGTCCTGATAGTACCCAGGTGGGAGAAGGTTTTCTGGAGGTCAGACCTTCGAAACCGCGCGATAGCTCACCTGTTTCAGATCCGAAACCTACATCATCATCTCCTGAACGGTCGAACCGGGAGCCCTCTCCCTCAATCTCGCAAAATTTGTTTGGAGGGCTGGAAAGTACGGGGTGGTCCCATGTCACCAGTAGTTGGTTAAAAGAAGATTCAGATCTCCTTGCAAATTATTGGCGCAGGTCAACTCTTAAAGCCATTTCACCGGAGATTTCCAATTTCACTAAATAATCGCCTTTTTGAAGGAAGCAAGGCACCTTCTACTCAGCACCGTGGAAGCAGTGGTTGGATTGGTGTAAGGAACACGGAAAAATCCCCTCTCGTCCATGTCAGAGCGATCTAGCTCAATGTCTGTCCCTCTTACATCGAGTAAAGAAATTTTCCGCCGCCACGATCCTAGTCCATAAATCGGTAGTGGCTACATTTAGTGACCCTTTAGCACCCTAGCAATTTAGCATCTAGCCCGTTGGTTAAGCATATGATCAAAGCGGTCGATTTATCAAAGCAAATCAGTTTTAAGAAATTTATTTGGGATGTGGGTCGCCTGCTCTCCTGGATGATCAAGGAGGATATTGATCGCTCAAGTCTCTTTCAGGTTTCGCGCAGACTGGTTCTAATCTTACTCCTGGCATCCGGTCGACGAGTGCATGATGTTACTTTACTGTCCATCGATCAGAATAGTATGCTCATCTCCGCCGATTCCATCTGCTTCTGGCCGGCCTTTGGCTCCAAATCCGACTCCACTAGGCATACTCAGTCAGGATGGCAGCTTTTGAAAAATAAGGATAATAGTTTGGACCCGGTCTTTTGGCTCAATCACTATCTGGCTTTAAGCTCGGATCGAAGAAAGGCTAGAAGCGACCTGACGAGCGTTTTTATCTCGACAAGGAGGGCCGTTCACCCAGCGTCCCGCTCTGTTATTGCGGGTTGGGTGAAATCGGCCTAAATGCAATAGGAATCGATTGTTCCGCTGGTAGCATTCGATCGGCGGTTGCCTCGGCGAGAAGGGACAACGATGTCCCATTGGACCTGATCTTAAAGTGTGGTAATTGGAGTGGAGTCCAAAACGTCATGAAATGCTACTTTAAGGAGGTGAGAGAAGAAGGTCCCGTCACGTAGCCTGCTCTTATCGGTAACAATTTTGTTCCAATTTGATATGTTCCGTTTTTATATGTTAATAGGCTAATTTTATTACCTACTTTTATAAAAGGAATATACTTTTGTTGAGATTTTTTTCTCTCAATTTGCTTAACCTAATCACAGTACGCTATCTTAGTCGTCAGAAGCCAAACACTTCTCAACAGGGTCAAGCCGACGGCACAGACCCTAAAATATTCAAGGTTTTTTTCCCGAAGGGTAAAAAACGATTTATTTTGGGTCTTGCCTAGGCTTGACCCCCAGTAAGCCGGAAGCCCTTGACGACTAATGACGAGTCGGATGAACGTCGCGGTCCGTTTGAGTATATCCAAGGCAACGCGCTCTGACTGGTCCGATTCGTCCGCTAATGGGCGGGGCTTGTCAAGGATCTCGGCCAGGTATAAATACGTTCGTCGTATGCGAAATTTCATTTCCCTTTTGATCGTCGTGATGTCTTCTTCTGGTAGTGACAGCGGAAATAGTCAATGTCCTGGGGTGTTCGTTGAATTGACGGACGGTCTTTGATCCTCGCCTTTGTACGATCCGATCGATTCTCCTGAAGACGTGATCTATACCATACCAACGAAGAAGTATGGTATTTTTAAGTGAAACATATCACAATATGGTGATAATACACCTTCTTTACTTCTATTAGGTGAGGACCCCTGCGGGCTCGCCGATTTTTTATTGCTAACCACCTCATAACATATCAATATGGTGATGATCCACCTTCTATATTTGCTATTACGCATTGAAAACTCGACACTTTTTCGTATTATGTATACCAGGTTGCATGAAAGACTTGAAAAATATTAGTAACTTTTTATATTACACAAACTACGCTTTTATAGTTTTTAGTTTAAAAATATACCAATAAATAAGTATTACAAGTATTATATTATTATATAATTTATTTAAAAATTCGCAACCATCATCTATCTGTATTATTAATCGACTTATTGATTTTTTTTTAAGTGAAAACATCAGTATTGATGATGATCCACCTTTTTTACTTGTTTTTGTTTCGGACTCTCGAAATAATATTATTTCGAAATTTGAGGAATACAGGTATCTACGAGTGTACATCGGGAATATCCTTCAGGTCACGGTATGTCTAAAAAAATGTCAGCATCAGTTTAATAAAGACAAATTAGCCTTTTAGAGCAAGTGTCAACAATGTCTTTTATTGCAAGTTAGGACATTCCAAAACTTATAGCTTCTCAAAAATCGTAAGTTCGTGGGACTTACTTCAATTTTTGATCAGTTTGCTCCAGTAGTTCGAGAAGAAGAAGCAAAACAGGTTATTATTCATTATTTCTTGAATCCTCCCATCATACGATATCTTAACTACCTCAGAATTTCCCCCTGGCGAATTTTGTAATTTATAATATAAGTTTCCTTCGCCATTTTGTCAAGAATTTTAAAATTAAGATTTTTGTTTTCATTTTTGTAGAAACCCGCAGCAGAAACCGGCGGGTAACGACCTGCCGCTCAGGCAAAAGGGAGTCCAAGCTCCGCCCAGGCCAGCGCCAGCAGACAAAAACATGAAAGAAAAAGCGACCGACTCATTGCCTGCAGCCCGAGAGAGAAGCATGGAACCAATAAAGACCCTGATTCAAGATCAGGTTATGGCGATGATGGTACCATTGCCCCAAAAATGGTACAGGAAGCTTTTTCCGCCTTGAATGGACAGTGAAGATATCGATCGCCTCATAATTATGTCGCGGAACATCTGTGGCCTCAAATGTCGCAGGATTGAAGTCCAAGAACCCCTGCAACGACATAATCCGGCGGTCCTGGCCTTGCAAGAGACCAGGATCAACCGATCGATAAATTTCACACTCCCAGGATATTCCACCTACACGACACGACAGAGTTAACCCCATAGGAGGTGGGGTTGCTATCGAAATGGATTCAGAGATTGAGGCGCTCTCCATAAAAGTCTCCACGAGACGTGGAGATATCAAGATAACTTTGGTTTATCTTCCGCCCTAAGATCTGATACATGAAAAGGACATAGCAACTGCAACATCAGCAGTAGAACAGCTCCAGGACTAACAGGAAAGGTCGAAGATTGGCACAGTACTGTGAAAATAGAGGTGTAGATGTGGGAAAGTGCGTCGCGTTGTCCGTTGGCTTGGCTTGGCGTCGCTTCTGTTGTGGCTTGTCGTCACTTCGTCGATGGAAATTGCAATGCAATCCTTGGAATTAAAGCTTGGCTTCGTTTCGCAACTTCGCTTGGCGCACGTGGCTTGGCTTGGCTTCGCTTCACTTCTTGAGACTTGAAAAATATTCTGTTACAACATCGGTTCGAACGGTCCGGCTGCTCGAGAAAGAATGAGGATGAACGGCGCGGTCCGTTTGAGTATATCCAAGGCAACGCGCTCTGATTGGTCCGTTTCGTCTGCTAATGGGCGGGGCTTGTCAAGGGATCTCGGTCAGGTAAAAATACGTTCCGCGTATGCGAAACTTCATTTCTCTTTTGATCGTCGTGATGTGTTCTTCTGAAAGTGACAGCGTAAATAGTCAATGTCCTGAGGTGTTCGTTGAATTGACAGACTGTCTTCTATCCTCGCCTTTGCCCGATGCTGAGCCTTTGTACGATCCGATCGATTCTCCTGAAGACGTGATCTATATCATGTCTGATGAGGAAGTTGTCGTGCCTCAGACTCCTCAGGTGGAAGATGAGGGCGAACACGGTATGGATTTTCAAACGGCGCCCTTGGCAGAGAGTACGGAAGTCGGCGTTTCTGTGGAGGCTTATTTTCTTATTACTACCTGTTGTCTATTAGATAAATACGAGTCAATCCATTGGACTTACTTCAATTTTCGATCAGTTTGGTCCAGTAGTTCGAGAAGAACAAGCAAAACAGGTTATTATTCATTATTTCTTGAATCCTCCCATCATACGGTATACGGTATACGGGCCATGCATTAAGTGTTTAAATAATTGAAGATAAAACGTAACGGGGGTATTCTGGCTAAGATTTATATTATAGTCGCCTTATGACAAGGTGCGATCCTGTACGTTCGATACGGATATGCGGCCCGGTTAAGTTAAAAATTTGGTGAATGTTTTAGCCCAACGAAGGTATGGTATTTTTAAGTGAAACATATCAATATGGTGATCATCCACCTTCTTTACTTGTATTAGTTGAGGATCCTATTGCCGAGTTGCCCTATTGCCCCAGGACTCGCCGCAATAGGATCCGAAACGCTTTTATAGTTTTCAGTTTAGAAATATACCTATAATGTATTATATTATTATATAATTTATTTAAAAATTCGCAACCATCATCTATCTATATTATTAATCGACTTGTTGATTTTTTTTTTAAATGAAAACATATCAATATGATGATGATCCAACTTTTTTACTTGTTTTAGTTTCGGACTCTCGAAATAATATTATGAAATTTGAGGAATACAGGTATCTACGAGTGTACATCGGGAATATCCTTCAGGTCACGGTATGTCTGCATTAGTTTAATAAAGACAAATTAGGCTTTTAGAGCAAATGTCAACGATTTTTTTATTGAAATTAGGAAACTGCAAAACTTTCAGGTTGGTCCAGTTTCTGATGTTACGTAACCAAGATAGCTTCTTTCGACCAATCCATCTACGCCCCTCGATTTTGCCCTGAATAGGCGCAAAAGATGATATTTTGGACCCCTGATGATGTGACCGAAATATTCAAGCTTCCTCCGTTTAACAATGTTTAACAGCCCTCGGTCTCTATCCAAGAGTGTAAGGACTTCTTCATTATGTATTGTGTGCGGGGTCCATTCTATCTTTAGCAACTTTCTAAAGCACCACATCTCGCACGCCTCTATTTTATTCATCATTGCCACTGACAAGGTCCAGGTCTCGCATCCGTACAGAAGAATTGACCAAACAGAGCAATCCAAGACACGCAGACGCGTTTTTAAAGACAAGTTGCGGTCAGTACGTGTGGATCGCCATCTTCTGAAAGTGGTTCTAGCCAACTCAATACGGGTTTTGATCTCTTCGTTCGAGTTAGTTTCGGCGTTCAACCAACTTCCCAGATATTTAAAGTGGGTAACTTCCTCGACTGTGTCATCTTCCAGAGTTAGCCTTACAGGGTCAATATTAATTTTACCTGTTTTCATCCACTTCGTTTCAGAGACATTTATTTTCAGTCCAAATTGATGGCATGCTTCATTTACTCGGTTGAGCAGGGTCTGTAAGTCTTCCACACTCTCCGCGAGCAGGACCGTATCATCTGCGTATCTAATATTATTTATGTTTTCACCACCTATTTTAACGGCCTCCGGTCGATGTTGAAGAGCCTCTTTGAATACCCATTCTGAGTACAGATTAAACAGAGTAGGCGAGAGGACACAGCCCTGTCTCACTCCACGTTTTATGTGTATTTTGTTTGTTGTTACCCTGTCAATTTTGATTCTAGCGTACTGATTATAATATAATCTATGCAAGAGCATGATGTCTCTGCTATCGAGCCCAATACTTTGCAAACAATCAAACAAGATATTATGCCGAACACAGTCGAAGGCCTTCTGGAAGTCGATAAAGCACAGATAGATGTTTTTCCTGAACTCACAGCACTTTTGAGTGAGAACTCGGGTGCAGAAGAGAGCCTCGCGAGTACCCAGACCGTTTCTGAAACCGAACTGCTCTTGGCACAAATTATTTTCGCATAGTTTATATACGCGGTTTTGGATTATCTTTAAAAGAAGCTTCAATCCATGACTCATTAGGCTTATGAGTCTATAGTCGTTGCATCTGCTTGGCTTGCTCTTCTCGGGAAGCGTTATGAACATGGATTCCAACCATTCTTCCGGTAGGCAGCTGGATGAGTATATTTTATTAAGAAATGATGTCAAGATGCCCACACTTTCATCATCCAATTGTTTTAGTAATTCCATTGGGATCTTGTCTGGACCAGGTGCTTTGTTATTCTTGGCTTGGCGAACAGCTAGTTCTACCTCTGATCTCAATATAATTGGGCCTGTTTGATCAGCGTCCTGTGTGTCATGTGCTGGGCTCACATAGACACGATCTGGGTCTTACAGTATGTACGTTGGTTTTTTTGTATATACCAGCATGTCGTTTTAGCTCCTTATGAAGGTTAAAATCATTCTCTATTCTATGAATCTAGAAGCACGAAATGATATTATTTCGAAATTTGAGGAATACAGGTATCTACGAGTGTACATCGGAAATATCCTTCCGGTCACGGTATGTCTGAAAAAAATGTCAGCATCAGTTTAATAAAAACAAATTAGCTTCTTAGAGCAAATGTCAACGATTTCTTTTATTGCAAGTTAGGACACTTCAAAACTTATAGCTTCCCAAAAATTGTAATTTCGTGGGACACTTCGATTTTCGATCAGTTTGCTCCAGTAGTTCGAGAAGAAGAAGCTAAACAGGTTATTGTCAATAATATTTCTTGAATCCTCCCATCATACGGTATCTTAACTACCTCAGAATTTCCCCCTGACGAATTTTGAACACAATCCTATATAATATTAGTTTCCTTCGCCATTTTATCAAGAATTATAATATTAAGATTTTTGTTTTCATTTGTAGAAACCCGCCGCAGAAACCGGCGGGTAACAACCCGCCGCTCAGGCAAAAGGGAGTCCAAGCTCAGCCCAGGCCGGTGGACAAAAACAAGAAAGAAAAAGCGACGGACTCATCGCCTGCAGCCCCAGAGAGCAACATGGCACCGATAAAGAGCCTGATTCAAGATCAAGTTATGGCGATGATGGCCCAAAAAAATGGTACAGGAAGCTTTTTCCGTCTTGAAAGGACAGTGAAGATATTGGTCGCCTCATAATTATGTCGTGGAACATCTGTGGCCTCAGATGTCGCAGAATTGAAGTCCAAGAACTCCTGCAACGACATAATCCGGCGGTCCTGGCCTTGCAAGAGACCAGGATCAACCGATCGATAAATTTCACACTCCCAGGATATTCCATCTACCGACACGACAGAGTTAATCCCATAGGAGATGGGGTTGCTCTAGTAGTAAGCAATGAAGTAGAACATACAAATCTAAGAATTGAAATGGACTCAGAGATTGAGGCGGTGTTCATAAAATTCTCCACGAGACGTGGATATATCAAGATAACTTCGGTTTATCTTCCGCCCCAAGATCTGATACATGAAGAGGACATAGAGGAACTAACAAGAGACCCAAGCCCAAAGATCATCATTGGGGACTTGAACTGCAAACATCAGCATTTTTGTAGTCTCGATAATTGTGATTTAACAATAATTTATTATGATTTTTATGTACCGTTATTTTTACTGGTAAATGATTATTTATTGGTTGCTAAGATCAGAGTAAAGCGTGTGCACCCAAAATGTGTTGCAATACTTGACCTAGAACTCTAACGGGTTGGTTAAATGGTACTTACAAAGTTATGAAATTTGGAATACCAATGATTTGGCGGAAACCTCAGAACGAACTACTCTGACGATTTCAATTTTTAATTAATAATAATCGCAGTGTTTTCTGGCAAAAGCAAACGTAAAATTACATATTGCCTCTGCCATTAAGCCTATGCCTCATGATGTATCAAGCAAATAAAGTCAGAATCGGATGAGCTAGAGAACTTTAAACCCAAAGTCGACACAAGTTTTGAGGAGGAAGACGATTCCGGATGTAATAGCAGCAAACAGCCCCATTTTATATATCAGACAAAACTCAACGATCTTATTTGTGATTTGGATCTTCCCAAAACGAAGACACAACTTCTTGGATTTCATGTGAAGAAGTAGCATCTCCTAAAAGAAGTGGGGAACGTAACGGAAAAGGGAGTCTAAGCGTAGGTACAGAATTTTTTGTGTGTGCTTTGGTTTATTGTCACCATATTCCAGATTTAATAAACGAACTTTGTCTTTAGTCAAACCTACTGAGTGGCGACTGTTTATTTATTCTTCGAATGTAAGTCTAAAGACAGTTTTATTGTTTAATGGAAATCAACAACCATCCCTTCCTGTGGGTCATGCTGGAAATATGAAAGAAGCATACGAGAACATGCGTATATTACTTCAGATCATTAAGTACCAAGATCGTGAATGGAATATCTGTGCCGGTTTAATAATTGTTGCGATACTTACAGAATTGCAGAGTGACTACACCAAATATATATTGCTGTTTCGTTCAAAAGGGATAGCAGAGCCAGAAACCAACATTATGTAGTTAATGAACGGCAAAAACTTGAAAACATTGTGCCCGCTCTGAAAAACATCTTTAATAAACCTTTAGTTGAGCAGCAGAAAATCTATTTACCGCCTCTGCACATAAAACTAGGGCTCATAAAAATTTTTGTTAAAGCCCTTAATGGAGAAGGAAATACTTTTCTTTATTTGAAAGAGAAATTCTCGCCTATGATACGTTCTGACGGCATATTCGTTGGTCCGTAAATATGAGAACTTGTCAAAGATAATAGATTTAGGAAAGAAAATAGGGCGTGAACTGTCTTCAAAAATGTGTGTAGCACCTTCCCATGAAATAAGAAGTTGGAGAATTATACAGAACTAGTTGAAAAGCTTATCCAACCTTACAAGGAAGTATATTGCAACTAATTGCTCAAATGGGAAACCGGTACAGTGGAAAAAGGGCCCCAAATATTTTGGCAGACTAACCCAATCGTGAAACCGATCCCAGCGAATACAAACGAAAAAAGACAACAAAATAATTTCTTCAAAATAAATTATATTTTGTTCAAAAATTGGCTTTGCTTCTTTTAATTTTGTAAAATTAAGAACTACTATAAAAACACTCGGAAGCACTTGGGCTGATAAAGACTATCATGACAATTGGCCGTTTATTTTTTTTCCTAAATTATCTACTGTAATATATTATTTTTTAGAATACATACTGTAAATTTCCAGCAATATTTTATTTCTAAAACAATGGGTTGTTTTCGTTTTGGATTTATTCGTTTTCGTTGCCATGTTTTTTGAAAACTTTCATCGGCTGTAATTCCTGTGATTCACTTCAGTGTGGTATTGCTCACCTTTAGTGCACCCGATTTTCTAGCTAACAGTTAGCTGCAATCAATGAGTCTACTACGCTAATCTGCATTTTTTTCTAATTCGGAAATGATTGTTAAAATTTATGTTAAATGTTAAATGTTGAAAATTTAATAATTATATATTAATTTTAATCTATATATGACAATAATATCAACTGTTTTCTAAAAGTATTTCCACTGTTTTTTTACATATCTAGAATACGTTTCTATTATTAGAAAACTATTAAGGGTTTTATGTTACATACAATGCAAAGTATACGCATTAAACTGAGTACCTCTGATGATGCTGATCTGATCATCAAATATTGTCCATATTTCAAAATAACATGCGAATATTAATTAATAAACGCATAATATTCATAATTATCTTACCTCTTTAGGCTATAATGGGTTATTTTTTATTACTTCTGGAAAATTAAAAAATTGTAGCGTTAAAAATCGATAGCAGCGTTGCCAACTTGGCGGATTTTCCGTCAGATTCAGCGGAATTTAATTACATTTGGCGGAGAAAATTAGGCAAGCGCGGATAGCGTTTTTTTACGCAAACCATAAGTTTATTCGGAGGAAATATTCTAGTTTAGCGCATTAAAAAAGTGACAACATTAAAACAAAAATTAGCGTTCCCTCACAGTTTAACTTCCACGTTGAATAATATATCCTCATATGTGGATGTGGACATTTTATATAAATGATAATTTATTTTTTGTTGCTTTCTATTTTTCGTTGAAAAAGTTTAATTTTTATTTTGTATTTTTATGACCCGGCTTTGTTATTAAGACAAATTTATTTTTGTTCTTTAGCTTTTTTGATATCTTGTTCTTTTTATTTGTACCGAAATTACTTAATATTTTTATTTAGTTTATGGATGTAAGTATGATTTTTTTTCTATGAGGTAAGACGACAATGTTCTATAATATTTGCAGCAAAAATGCATGCAATCCGATCAAAATTGCGGCATGCTAAGGTGTGGTTGGGCTAGAGTGACGTAATTTTGCGGCAGAGTTGAAAATTTACGAAAAACCGCATGAATGAGGCTCGGCCTTAGACTTTGTACAATTAAGATCGATAGCAATGTTCCATTTGGCGGCGAGAATTAGGCAATTACGGATAGCGTTTTTCTTTGACGGAAAAAGTAAATTTGCTCGGAGGAAAATTGTAGTTTAGCCGGTTAATACAACACAATATAAAAACGAAATTTAACTTCGGCGTTGCGGAATATATTTTATATATGGACGTAATAGATATTTTATACGAATTTTTGTTAGCAGTAGGTATAGGTCTACTTTGTTATTTAGACACATTTATTTCTGTTGATTAGTTTTTTATCTCCGGTTCTTTTTCAGTTTACTAAAAATACTACTTAGTTTGCGGATGTTAAACTAAATTTTTTTTATTCCATTAAGTAAGAAGGCTTTCATTTATTTTGTTAATTTGCTTTTTCGTGTTTTTTTAAGATTGTTTCAACCGACCTCATTATACTCTTTAAGGCTAAAACAAGCCTATTTCACTGTATACTATGTTACATCGATCGACCCTAAACCAAATTTTCAAAGGTCGCACGAATAGCGAAACTAACTACTTTATTAGTTCGGCGATTCAGGAAAACGATTTGCTGCCGATAAGCTGAAAGCCGGGAAATTAAGAAACTCTATTTTATTAATGTATTAGGCTTTCACACGCAGTTTACCTGAACACTGAACTTAAATTAGAACATTAGAACTTGTGCAAGTTTAGATTAGAGTTACCAACTCAAAATGAACAGTTTGCGGGGCTCTAGTTCTTAAAATGCGGGGAAAAAAATGCGATTAAAAAACAATAGGTAAAATATAAATATATTTTTTATTTCGCATGCATCATAATCAACGATTATCGCACGCTACAGCGTGCTTAAAATGATGTTTTTCTACGACTGCCCTGAAAATAGACAAAAACGCACTAACAACTGCGCTTGAAAACTGGACATTTCACACGCTTATTCGGGTATTTAGATTAATGGGCTTCGTTTGCATTTAGAGCTTCGCCTTCAGAGGTCCCATTCCCAGATCTCTAAAAATGGGGGCCCAATTTTAGGGCTTCACCCCCCAGGAGCCCCTTTTTTGCAAAACTGTCGAAAATGGTACTCCCATACCAGGGGCCCCCTTTTAGAGATTGGGGCCCAATTTTAGAGCTTCGCCTCCGGGGGCCCCATTCCCAAATGTGTAAAAAATGGGACTCCCGTACCATAGGCCCAATTCTAGGGTTTCGCCCCCTGTGGCCTCATTTTAGGGCTTCGCCCCGGAGCTCCTTTTTCAAAATATTTGGAAAATAGGGACCCCACACCGGTGGCCCCATTTTAGGACTGAGCCCCTAGTTATAGTTTAGCGAGAATCTCTTAGTCACGTAGCTTCTTTTATTAGGAATAACATTTTCTGATAAATCAATAATACAAAAGTTTCCCATATAACATGTAATTTTCTATCACACTCCCCTGTATGTAGCAGTCGTAGAAAAAGTATAGTGTGCTACACGTGCTAAAAAGACTTCACACTCATGCGACTTTATGACAATCGCCTACGGCTCGTGTCACCAAACTGTCTCATTCGTGTGAAAAGTCTTATTTTCAGCACTTGTTGCACAATATACTATTATGATGCGCTTACTTTTTTAAAGGTTGCTATAGAAACATTTGGTCTACCTTTTTTACCTAGATATTTACCTGCCGTTTAAATTACTATATGTCAAAATGAAGGAACACATTTAAAAACAACATTGCTTTATTCTAAGTAGTAACTATGTAACTCAAAAAGTAAAACATTGTTGAGAATATGATGCATTCATGATAAAAAAAAAAATAGCGTATGATATACGTGTCGTGTATAAGAGGCCCTTAAAGCCCTTGCGACTTACAAAATACTCCGCTGCGCGTCGTGTTTTGAAATATGTCGCGCGTGCTTTAAAGGCCCTCTTATACACTTATATCATAATATACTATTATATCTATAGAGACACCTTTTATAGACCTTCAATAACAGAGCAGAAAACAAAAAAAACATGTAAAGCATTAATATAAAAATAAACAAGAAAAGCTACATAAAGAGAACAGTAATGTAGCTGTCATTCATTTTAGTTAAACATCTTCCATTTTGTATTTAAAGTTGTGCCATTATTTGTGTTTCGATTTTAATGTTTCTTGGCTATTCCATCAAAAATTAATTCGACAAATTTTGCCAGATGGGTATGTTTAATTGCGGTGAAAATCCAAGAATTTTCTCATCTCACTGTAATAATTCAACCATCTTTTCTTTGGCAGTATCCTCTATTTCATTGCGCTCCGCACATGTACTTGCCAGAGCTAAGAAGCTTAACCCCAATTTTGTTTTGAGGAAACTTTTGTCAAAAACGTGACGTCTTGTGTAATATTTTTGCACTTAAATTGTCTCGAGTTAACAAATTGTATATTATATATACATTGTGTGGATGTAGCGGATCCTAATTCCAATACGTTTATATCTTGGAGCAGAAGTATCTATTATCGATCAAGTTGGTGGATGATTTGTTCTTGATCACTCTGGTTTATTTTTGAAAATGTTTTTCTTTCATTATGTTTCGATTTTAGCTTTCTCCTTGTTGTTTCTTTAGTTTCTTTGGCTTTCCGAGAAAAAATGAGGCTGATTTGTGATTTTCAAGTGTAGAAAGGGATGAAAATGACAACCGAAACAAACGTATAATACGTCATTGTAGAATACCTTATAATTGCTACTGCATAGTGAAAGTTATTTGTATCCATATAATATCATAAAATGCTGTTATATTTTGATTTTCGTTGATTTCCTCTAATGCATCGTTTATTTTCTTGATTAGTTTTCTACATGCCTGACGTTCAAGAATCGAATTGTCATCTGAACTTGACATTATTGCCTTGTTCCTGCCGTTGTAGTAAGACGTGTTCTATAAGTACTATTTATTAAAATGTATTTTTGTCATACGCTCCCAAAAATAGCTATTTTACGGACTCATTTGAGTCCGTAAAATGCTTCTTTTTAGGCCTAGTCCCTAAAAGTCGCTATGGCAACCTTTACGGACTATTCCAAAATTCCTGAATATGTCTAAATGTCAAAAATTTCAAATGACATGACAAAATTGTCAAATAGTTGCTACGATATCAAATTCTAAGCTAACTTTGTCGTACATTATGATTTCAAAAGTTATGGTAAATTTGCAAATTTAGGCGTTCGGAAGAATTGCAAAAAACGTATAAATAAAAATTAAATTTTGGGAGCGTATGACAAAAAATAGTGTTTGTCACACGTACCTAAATGAAGTTTTTCAGGACTCATCTGCTATTCCAGACTCGGCTAATGCCTCGTCCGGAAACAGCAATGATTCGTCCTGAAA
>MU182899.1:255937-269487 GCA_016904865.1 Pissodes strobi | reverse complement strand
TTTGAGTCCGTAAAATGCTTCTTTTTAGGCCTAGTCCCTAAAAGTCGTCATGGCAACCTTTACGGACTATTCCAAAATTTCTGAATATGTCTAAATGTCAAATTTCGAATGACATGACAAAATTGTCAAATAGTTGCTACGATATCAATTTCTAAGCTTACTTTTTCGAACATTATGATTTCAAAAATTATGGTAAATTTGCAAATTTAAGCGTTCTGGGGAATTGTAAAAAACAATAACAAAATTTTGGGAGCGTATGACAAAAAATAGTGTTTGTCACACGTACCTAAATGAAGTTTTTCAGGACTCATCTGCTATTCCGAACTCGGCTAACGCCTCGTCCGGAAACAGCAATGATTCGTCGTGAAAAACTTTATTTTAGGTACTTGTAACAAAAATAACTATTTCGAGATCGCTTGTTATGCGTTAATATTGAAGATTCTAGGTATAGTGTAGACTGTAGAGCATGTCTACTGGTGTCGCAGTGCAACATAGCTGAATAGCGAAAAATCACATAACATGAGCGGTTGGAGATTTCGGTTAACATCATTGCCTTGGGGAGCAGGATGGTCTCGGAAACTCGGACTGGATTTGTTGGGCTATGCTTGATGCGTAGGAGCGGATTGTCCACGAAGTTGCAGCACTTCAGTATGCGTTAGTCAGTGTAAGAACCGATTAGTAGTACGCTTTTGGCGAAATATTGGAATAAGTCCCTATTTTCTTTGTCGTCGTTATATTTAATTGAATAAGGTAGGATTTGTCATGTTATGATCTTAGGTGACTGTTTCAAAAAATGGCGAGAAGGTAGTGGTTGTGTGGTACGTGTGATAATAGCTCGTATTAGGATTGGCTGATTAAAATTGTGGAGACATATATTCTGTAGAGTTTGCACGTAGCCTTGAGAGGAAAAATCTAACCAGGGGGTTCAAAAGGCTGCCATTGTATGTCAGTGTCATCGACGCGGTAGACTGTCTTTTTTTTAAATACCTTGTGAGGATCTATTTTTAAGTCTCAGAACTTAACTTGTTATGACTTTTCGTGTTTTATTTATTTGGTGCCTGGACTCACTCCGCAACTAGGATATGCACTGTATTTGTCGCAGAGGTTCTGTCTCGTCTACTCTTTTAAGACAGCCTAACGCCTAACCGATTTCAGTACTAAGCAGATAAAAAACATTTTCACAGGTTTATTTTTGCCCTGGGGCGCCGCGAGGGCGGGGGGAGGTAATGCAATCATCCCTTGGCCCCTTGTGGGCACTACGATATCATTGATTTTTTTATTTGTTTAATTTTAATTGACTTGAAGTTGAATTCTTTCCTTTAAAAGTTGTAACAAAACGATTTGATCATATATTAGAAGAAGTTATTCAACTAAGAATTGTTGAAGTAATTGAAGAAAATGACGAAGAATTTAATATGGAAGTACCTTTTTAACAAGATGATGTTCCTCATTTTTCTAGACAAATAGGACATTATTTGGATATTAATTTTCCTGGACAGTGGATTGGCCGTCATGGTCCCATAGAATGACCAGCGCGATCCCCTGACCTGACACCTGTGGATTTTTTTAGAGATATTTAAAACAAAAAGTTTATGCAACAGAACCAGAGTCGATATTGGATTTACGCCAAAACATGAAAGCAGAAAAAGTCACATCCAATAACAAAATTGTATACTTTGCAGAAAATAGAACAAAGGCTGGCTGAGACCTTATAAATAAACTCAACGATAAACCAAAAAAAAAAACAACACACACATGTGTCTCTCAAAAATAGAATGAAATTGCACAATGAAAAGTATTTTTCTGGTATTGTAAAAAGTAAATTGGATACACATTTTGATGGCCAGCTTTCTGACTCGTGCACTTGTGGGAAGTATGTTCCGGATTCTATGTTCTTCTTACGTACTACTGAGGCTGAAGTATCAGGAATTATTAATTATTTGCCAAACAAGAAACTTTCAGGCCCTGATAACATCCCCGCTGCCTTTGTCAAATAGTGTGCAAGTGTGCCGTGGAGCTCTCTATAATTCTGCAAACCTTTATCAACGATAGATTTCGAGATTTTCCCGAATACAAAATTGACATGTTGCCTAATTAATGAAAAGCAGCTCTTTTTCTACAAGATTCAGATATTTTTTGATGCCCTATAAATTATGTACGACCATGCATTAATAATCGCAAAACAGTTTTCGTTCTGACAAGAGGATCTAAAGAGATTAATTTCGTAAAATTGTTAATGACAAACGAAGAAATAAATCAAAATATCATTTATTGCTATAGTTGCCGCTTGATAACTGAAGAGGACTTTTTAGCAGTTTTTAAACTGATTAACGGTGTTTGCTTTGATGAGCTTTCCAGTTTTTGAAAGCAGTTTCATCTAGTTCGTTGGAAACGAAATATGCTTTTAATTACCAAAGAGCTCATCAAAATTCGATGATTCATTTTCGACCAACCGGTGCTAGGTCTAAGCAACTAAGACAATGATCTGAGAAGCCAAGCTGGCTGATAATAATTAGGTGCGTTATCATAAATAATATTGTTTTATACATATTACATTATTCTTATTTAAAATTCTAAAATTCCAAATTGTGTTGGGTGAATTTGAATAAAATATATTTGGACTGGCCCGGGTCTTGTTCTGTTCGTTTTTAGATTTGGACCGTTTTTAAACTAACAAATTTTGCCATCATATATAACATTAATGAATGTGACTTGCGAGATTTTTTCAATTTTATTTATTCAGCGATTATAAATTGATCCCTTGGCACACTATCAAATACAGATTTGCGGGCGTTATGATTGATGCGAGCCATTTCGAATATCGCGGCGAATATGTCATTTTAGAGAGCGTATATATCAATTTTATGGCCTCTAAAGAGCTTAATTTAATAATAATAATTTATTAATAACTTAATTTTTAATCCATATGCATTAAAAATTTCAATATTATAATGACATAATATCTTCCTAGGGCGCATTCGGGATGCTCACGCCATTCACTCTATGCATACCTAAAATTACTCCAGCCGTTCGGGTAAAGCTTTGCGCTCAAATTGAGTAGCTCAAAATATAAACAAATACAAAATGTTTGATGAATACAAGTAAATAATATACAAAAGAATTCATAAAACACTAAACAGAACCACCACTAAAAGTTTATATTACAATATTCTTCCAGAGAATAAAATTCTTCTGTCAGTAAAATTGTTTTAACATTTTTTTCTGAAACTATCTTCACATTGCATTTTTCTTATGCGAAGAGGTAGATGGTTAAAAACCCTCCCGACCCCATACACAATAGAGGCTGTCACCAGTATCTAATTCTGAGGATGCTAGAGTATTTCTGTCAGTGCTAAGAACCAACCTCACACAAGATCAGAATAATAATACTTATAAATACTAAAGAACAGATCAGTGTAAGTAAATAATTCTGGTCCTGACCCAAGCATACCTATATAAAAATAAAATTACTAGATTTTCAAAGTTCTTACGCACTTGTTTATAAGCTTGATGAGTTGAAAGAATAATGACATAAAATGCAATAATATACAAGTGATAATAAAAGGATAAATATTACCTTAATGCCAATAATTGGCATCTATATAGGTTACGTTCACCAATTGCTATGGTTAATGGAGAGCTTTATAAATTAGAGAGCAAATAAAAAATACGTGTGAGAGCCACCCATATGGCTTCACTTTAACGAGAGTCTGTCCGCCATTTTTCTAAGGGATCGAACAAGAGAAGTTACGTAACCAAGTACTAAGGAGAACCATTTATTTTCACGGCTTGAAAGAAACACTAATTTTATGAGACTTTTCTCGCGTGTGAATTAGCCATCTTTTCTGTGGGACCTGAAGAGAATTAACGTAATTGTGGATCTCGAAGACTGACCCGCCATCCGAAGTCGAGGCTTAAGATAGAATGAATCATGAAAAGGGAAGTGAGGACGCCTTCCTACCTATTTTCTTTGGCGCCGGAACTTACCCCCATTACTAAAATACGTTTCCTTATGGGATAAATAACGAAAATACACAGGAATTTAATGCCATTAGTTTCCTTTGAAATGTACTTAATAACTTTTCAGTAAATGAATTATAATAGTTCGGAATTCAAGTGTTTCCTAGCTATATATGGGCATGTCCGGACACGATTTCGGTGTTTGTAACTGTGACTGGCCGGATGCGTACTGCTTGCAGATTAAGTAGTTAAAAACCGACAGGCAGTAATTCTCAAAAAAAAAGCTTATTTTTAATGGAATTTTTGACACATTGTCAAATATTTAAAAGCTGCTAGCAAGCACATAATAAGCTATTTTGGATGTTTGATATTGTTAGTGTTTTCATTTTAATTAATATAATCGGCTAACATAATAAGAAGTGCAAAGTTACCAATTATGTGAATGCTAACGGCTTTTAAACATTCGACAATGTGTCAAAAATTCTATTAAACAAAACAAGGTTTAAATAACATTTTAATTTGGTTTTTGTATATTATTTTGACGTACCTATTTAAGATTGTATTGTTTTTTAAAATTTAGATTGGGTGACGTCACACTTTTGCTTTTTTTTCACTTAATTTATATAAATAACATTTTGATTACGCTCCAAGGGGTTTTTAATGGTATATAACCAACGACGCTAATTCGTTGTACATATTCAACCAAATGATTTCAATATTTTTTATATTTTAAATCATTTAGGAAGGAGGAAGTATTTAAATCTTTTCAAAAGATTTAGATTTTAAAAATAATTTAAATCTTTTGAAAATATTTAAATATTTCCTAGAATGATTTAAAATGTAAAAAAGATTTGAATATAAAAAAGACTTATTATTTAAATCTTTCTTTATATACAAAACGATCTTTAATTTAAATCGTTTGTCCAAATGAAAAGTATCTTTGATCTTTGATTTAAATCATTTTTTAAATGATCTTAAACTGCTCTGACGACTACCTATGAAAATGAGAAAAAGATGCTCTTTAGTTCTTAATCAACGATTAACATTACACGCGTATTGAAAATTACTTGTCTCACCCTCGTCGGTCAGCTCTAAAGTATCAAATCAAAAATAATTTTCATCACGTGTGTTGAAAAATGTTTCAATACGCGATGATATAAGGCACTTTCCAACAAAGTGAAAAGTGTATTTTTCCCATTTTCGTAAGTGATAGTAGCAATGTTCTTCTTATTTATGTAAAGTAGGAGACATATATCCTCATTTCATTCTGATTGTAATATACCCATCTCCTATCAGTTAAACTGCAATAGATTCGGCGTAAGTCGAGGGATTTTTATATAACTTTTAAAGATATTCTTAGAGAAAATATCTAGGCAATTCTAGGTATTTTTCTTACTAAAACTAGAGAATTTTATCCACTTGGCACTATTGCAGTATTGGTCTAAACATCAGACGGGAGCATTTTCTAATATTTTTTCATGATTCACCATAAAAACATATTTTTTACCTACAATTTCTGTCTGTTTTAATCAATGATTTGATTTTCGAGAAATGTAAATTAAAAACTATAACTCTCCTTTTCTATAAAAACCATCTCATAAATCTCTGAAAATAGAAAATGTCCGGGTACTTCTACCTAACATTGAATTAGACAAGTCGCTATTTGTTGTTGTTGGCAGACCGTTTTTTTAAATATCTGTCTTTATAGTCAAAAAAAATGCTTTCAGCGAGCTTCGTCGCTCAGTAGTTCAAATTCAAATTCAAATTCAAAAATTCAAATATGCTTTATTGTCTCGAACAAAATTCATTGACAAAGCTGAGAAAAAAAAGGTAAAAGAAACCTATGAACTAGTAATTAAAACCTACTGTCAATCAGTGCAAACAACATAATCAATACGTAAGTACTTACAGACTATTCTTACTCACTAATCTCTAATTTAAAATATCAAACAAGAATGACATAATTATCAAAAGCATAAAATGTTTACAGACAAAACAACATAAAAACACAGTGTTAAAAACCAAACAGTACAATTAAAATACATCTTTCAAGAACTCATACACACCATAGTAAGCTTTCGTACACAGTAGCTTTTTACCTGTTTTCTTAAATTTCGTTAGATTAGGTATCTGTCTAATCTCTTGGGGCAGGTGGTTATACAGATTCTTGCTATTAAATATTAGCGAGTTTCTAATTTTAGAGGATGTGGGTATTGGACGTGAAATTTTGTGTGGGTCCCTTAACCCGTATGCATGGTTAGTTACCAATTGAGACTTGTGCTTTTTATAAATCAAGCATACCGTTTCCAAAATGAACAAGGAGGGCAAAGTCAGAATTCCATGCTCCAAAAATAAAGGTCTACAAGACTCGCGCACCCCGGCCTTAAAAATATACATTACAGCTCTCTTCTGCAGAACGGACACAGTCTGAAATAATTGCCCCGAGCATGAACCCCAGAAACAAATTCCGTACCGCAAATGAGATCGCCAATCGTGATCTTAGGGAACAGGGAACCAATATGACACTCAAATTTAAGCCAGCCATCGATGCACAGTCCCAAGAACCTGTTTTCAGTAACGTTTTTCAGCAAGCCATCACCCATACGAATCTCCCCAAGTTCACTGCCAAACGACATAACACTGGTTTTCGATGCATTTAAAGAAAGCCTATTGGCGTCACACCAGGTCTTATTATTTTTTAAGTCGCAATTAACAGTATCCTTTAATCTATTGGTATCCCTATTATGCCACAATATTGTGGAGTCATCTGCAAACAGAGTAAACTTACCCTGCACGTCAAGATCTGCAAAATCATTTATGTATGTATGTTAGATGCTACGTTTCTGATACGGCAGCCCGGGTTTAATTACAGGGGCAAGGCGCAATTATTAGCGGCTAGTTCTCAAGATGCATTACATTTATTTGTATTCGAAACAATTGGGCATGACTTAGAGCGATTGTTTACTATTTTAGAGAGTCAAATAAGGGGATTGCTTTCAGCAGACCTAGTGGTCCAGTGATTAGATGTTTCGCTTATGATACAGCGCCTCGAGTTCAATTCCCGGCAGTGGCTAGGCGTGTTTTTTTAAGATTATGTTCGTAAAAGCTTTTGTTCTTGATCTTGGGTTAGCTTTGGTTAGTTTCTGTTGGTTGTGCCCCCGTAGCGAGCGAACGGCTATGCGTGAAATGAAATATTAGACATTCTAAAATAGTAAACAAAGGCTCTAAATCCCGCCCAATGGTTTCGACCAGTATTAAGCCGGATGCATCTTGTAAACTATCCTCTCCTCAAAATCTGACCACCGCACTGCCAGAGCAGTTGAGAGCAATTCACTGGACCGTAATAGCATGGGTAATTCTGCAACATTGTTAACATTTGGGCTACAGTTAGCCGTTTCTCGCAATGACATTCAGTAAGAATAACTACCATTTATTGAGAGTAATTACCATTTTTTAAAGGTCGTCTACTCATAGTTTGCTTGAATTATCCAGTAGTTTATTTTAATATTGAGGCGTTTTATTTTATTTAACCCGGGTCGATAAGGTCAGGAAGCAAGCTTTTTTACGTGTTGTGCTGCATTAATCCATTTTCTAATTTATTCGTTTATTCTGGGCTATTATAGGTTCGTTTTTTTACGACACGTGGAACTAATACAAAATAGATAAAATCTAGATATAAATGAATGTATGTTCTTTTTGCCGTTGGCATGTTCAAAACTGTTCATTTATTTATTTGTTCCAATATCAACAGCTAATATTCGTTTATATCCAAATATTATCAATTATTCAAGGAAAAAAAAATAATTACATCAATAATTAATCAGCCGTTACTAGAATCAGGAAGGGATATAATTAAGGGATATAAGTGGCATTTACTAGTCGAGGACGATTTGTGCCCGAGCGATAGCGAGGGCTGACAATATAGTTCGAGACTATTAAATGTACTTACATCCCGTGGCAAGAAGAATCAGCAAATATCGCTTGTCTGTCGCTGCTGCCAGAAAAATCATGGAAGAGGTATGAAGCAACGTATCAATACTTCAAGAGATGGTACCAAACAAAGACTGCTACTGTAGTTTCAGAAACCGTGCTTTTGGCGTACTTTCACGAAAAATCTGCTGTATTAAAGTCTCCATCAAGCTTATGGTGTGAATATTCCATGTTGAAGTCCACCCTTTTCATAGAGGAAAACATAGATATTTCCAAGTATCCTAAACTTCAAGCATTTTTAAAAAGAAGAAATGACGGGTATAAACCTAAAAAATCCAATGTGTTTGACAGGGAAAAAAATGTGAATAAGTTCCTGCTTGAAGCCCCCGATGATATTTATTTAATGATGAAGGTTGTAATGATAATGAGAACTGCTGGAGCGTGCCGTTCTAATGAGCTCTGTGTAATTAATGAAAATGGACAATGTTGAATTAAGGCATGAAGTTATAATTGTTATTATTTCTGATTCCAAAAATGGAATGGCACGTAAATTTACAGTGACTAAAAGTGACGATGAGAAGGTTTGTTATTTCAAAATAGTTCAAAATTACATTGATATAAGATCTCACATGACGAATTTTAATCATTGCTTCTTCATGCGATATCAAAATGGAATCAGCCTGTCGGGAAAAACACGATTTCTTCAATTCCAAGTAAAACTGCTAAATTTCTGAACTTTGAGAATTTTAAGCAGTATACTGGACACTCCTTAGAAGAACATCGGCCACTTTATTAGCAAATACTGGAGTTAATGTCTTAGCTCTCAAGCGACATGGGGGATGAAAATCTGCAACTATTGCGGAAAGTTATGTAGCCGAGAGCGTCAACAATGAAAAGGAAGTTGCAAATAAACGTTTGTACAATATAACGAAGCCAGAAGTATCCTGCAGTACTTCAAGAGTAACAGAAAATTTGGTTAGAGATGGAGAATTTATGGAGTCAGAACATTCCATACAAATTGAGAAAAGACGAGAAAGCATTTATCCAAATTTTGTAAATAATGTTCATAATGGTAATAATTGTACTATTAATAATCATTTTACTTAAAATTACTAGATTTTTATGAATTATTGTTAGTATGACGTTGTTGATTAAATAAAAAATTAAAGATATCTCCTATGTTTGTAGTTTAAACTTAATAAATACAAGGTGGCATAAATTATTATCACCCAAGGGTGGTAAGTTGTCGTCGTCAAGGACAATCGATACTCTTTTGGTAATTCTCACTTTGTACGTCCTTCAAAATAATGTCAAAATGGGTTTTTTACAATAGAGGGAGGGGAAAAATAATATTTAGAACAATTTTCGAAACAGTTTTCGGATGAACTTGAAAGTGAATATGAGAAGCATCTTAAAAAGAAACAACTGGTCATGAGAGTAAATAGAAAGAAACACAGACAACTATATTTCAGCAGGATCTTTTCGCCAGTTTCTCTCATAAGGCTTTTGTTGAAATACGTACCCGAAAACCATACCGAATAATTCATATAACATCCCTCGGTTTTATCGATTTTTCTTCATATTCAATCAAGATTAATTATAAAGAAGTCCCTTTTGCCAACGAAATTACTTTACCTCTAAATAGAATTGAGACCTTACTTTCAATGCCGGAAGTTGACATACAATGTTACAAAAATATACTACCAGAAATTCCAACTAAAAAGAAGAAATTAAATAACTGATCAGAATAGAATGAAATAAAAAAGTCTAGATAAATTTTAATATGTAAGGCATAATGTATTTTTGTTTTGTTTTTAGGTATGTTTCAAGACATATTTTACTTAAAACGCTAATTGTTTAGTGTAATAATTTTTTTTGTTTCTTTAAAATTATAATCTATATATATTCAATGTTCCAAGGTTGTATGTTACATATTTTGTAAAAATAAAGTTAATATTCATTTAAATAATTATCCATTTTTGTCTGTTAACTTTCTATTCAGACCTAATTAGAACGAAGAGGAGGAATTATAAAAAAATATTTGCATATTTGCAGTCTTAAAGGGAAAAGCTTTAAAGTCGTTCTTCTCAGTTCAAACCATTTTGTTATTTAGAATCAGAGACAATATCTCTGTTAGAACTATATAATACTGGACCAGCGATATCTCAAAGGTTAATCTGAAATATGTCAAATTCATCTAGGATTAATTGGACATATGTTAAAAAATTAAAAAAAAAAACTATTATAATCGTAAAATGTGATAGTTTCAATTGTCAAAAAATATTTGCCTATAAAGCAGCATTGAAACATAAAACTTTTATTATTGGCCACTTCTTTCGATATCTTGCATATTAAGCGAAATAATAACGAAACTGTATAACTGTCAGATTTGACAGCTTCTTAGCTTGTCGCACTTGGAGAACTCTACGCAGCCATACGTAAATGAATTGACCTATTTAAATATCATTTTTGACAGTTTTCGATATCAGGAGCTTATTTTACAACTGTCAAAATGCCGTCAGTATCGTTGACCTGAAGCCTCTTTTTCCTAAATTTATAATATTTTTTTTTTTATTTTTTCTCGCAACCTCGTAGATACACAAACATAAAAAACGCTATACACAAGGCATGGTTTGGGTTAGTTTTTGTTGGTTGCGCCTCGCAGGGAGCGGAGGGCATTGTATGAAATGAAAATATAAAAATGCAACTGTAAACATTAAACAACGCATGTAGTCGGGATGAGGCTCCCCACAGCGGCGAGATGCTAGTAGTCCAATCGGCTAGGATTTGGTTAACAAATACAAATACGCATATATCGTAAATGGGTGGCGAGCCCTTTGGGCACGTCACTGATCGATTTAATTGTGGTTAGTCTAGTCTGCCCACATTGTCCCTTTTGACAGCTACCAATAATAACAAGGAAAAATGTATTTTCTTAGTTTTTTTACCTTTCCTATAATCTTAAACAATTAATTCATTTATTTACATTCCGAAAATTTTTGAAATATTTTTAAGATTCGTTTGTGTACAGGATACTCAAATCTTGAGATATTTATTCAAAATTAAATATTCTATATACTACGATTTTATATACATAGATAAATCTTTATTTATTTCATCCATTACAGTATACTTTTACCAGGTTGGCGTGAAACATGTCAGTAATTAATAAAAGTAAATAGAAAGAGTACACAAAAGAAAAATAAAAAAGACTTAAAAAAACTAGACCTTTTATAAACTATTTATAAACTATAATTCATACAGAAAGTTGTTTAAAAAAGGAATAAACTTATACAAAACATGAAATACTGATTTAGACTCCCAATACATTAAACTATTACAATACAATAATTTAAATTTAAGAGAAAAAATATAAATACACGTATCTTCATTAAAAACATGTGTGTGATTTGCAATAAAAGCAGATTTATTAATATTTGTTTATTTTATTCCCTAGGTCAAAAGAAAAATAAAAAACCTAGTTCTCTCATGCATTTCCTTTCATACTTTCTATCATTCATCCCTTCTCGACATCAACACGTATAGGGAAGGTCTCGGAAGTACTCCTCCACTGTATAATAGGCTTTGTTTATGAGATTTTTTTTCAATTCTGTTTTGAGAACTGACAAAGTTTTATCTCACAGGTAAAGTGGTATTTGATTGTAAACTTTAATAATTTTACAATGGCCATTTTTTTGAAGATAGGAAAAGTTGGTTTTGTTTTCGGGTAGATCATCTTTTTTTCTAGTGTTATAATCATGATCTCAATGTAGTGTTTTAAACAGGTGTTGATTTGATTTGATAAAAACCACTGCTTCATATATATATGTGCAAGCCCTGGTAAGGATACCCAACCTCTTAAAAACATTTCTGCAGCTTTATGTCTGTTTCATATTTAATATGCTTCTCAAACATTTTTTTTGGATGCCTGCTGTTCCTATCTGAGCTGCTTCTTCTTCCCCAAAAAATTATGCCATATCTTAGTTTGGAATGCACATAGGCATGATATACCATAATTGCTGTCTGCACTGATATGTTGGTGGACAGTACCTGTAGTACATAACAAAAACCTGCAACTCTCCCTGCCAGAATATCTGTGTTTGCTTTCCAGTCCAATCTCGCATCCAGTTCAATACCCAGAAAGGCCGCCGATCCTGCGATTTCTAAGGATTTGTCATTTTGATTATATCTGTGGCCAATTTCATTTTGAGATTAAGAAAATCTCAACAGTTGAGTTTTATTTATATTTAAAGTCAAATTATTGGCTGTGAACCAGGCTTCGAGTCCCCGAAGGTGCGAAACAAAAGGTTTGTTGAGTCAAGTTCTGGGTTCTTACGTAAAATCAGAGTTGTATCGTCAGCAAACTAGACTGTGTGAAGATTTGTAACATCAGACATTTCATTCGTGTATATAAGATACAGCGAAATTGATCCCTGGGGCACTTCTTTCTCTACCGTTTTTAAATCTGATTGGATAAGAAGGCCATGATCGTCTCTTTCAATTACACACTGCATTCTATTTTTTAAGTATGATGTGAACAATTCCAGTGGTACACCCCTGATTCCATATTTCTCCAGCTTCATTAAGAGTATTTTGTGGTCCATTATGTCAAAAGCCTTTGATAAATCTAGGAACAAGCCGAAGGATTGGTCTTTGTTGTTTAGAGTTTCTTGTATTTCCTCGAGAGCCTGGTATATAGCTCTGGCTCTTGATTTTTTGCTCTAAAACCATTTTGAAAGTCTGAGAGGATGCCCTCCCTATCCAAAAATTTCACTACCCTATTATTTATAATCTTCTCAAATATTTTGCTTACATTAGTTAGTAAAGCTATTGGTCTATAATTTCCAATATTATTCTTATCCTCTTTTTTATAGATTGGCTTGATTTGTGCCTGTTTTATTTGTTCTGGAAATATTCCCGTCAAAAAACGAAGATTTATAATATGAGACAATACTGCTGCAGTCATTGAATTTTCCTGTTTTAGTGTGTTTAGAATATTGTTTTCACTTTCTTTTTTTTTTTCTTTGTGAAGTTTTTTACGACATTCCACGTGGTCGTACCAATATTTTCAGAATTCACTATGGTTCTCCATACTACCCTGACATACTTTTTATAGTCATTTTGAGTTATTTCACCCTTTTTCATTTTCAAATATATAGATCTTCTTCTCTTTGAGGAATTTTTTATACCCTGTGTTATTCAATTTCTGTGTGTTTTTTAAAGGTTTGTTTACCTTTTTTATTGGAAAGGTAATGTCTAGTAATTGCTTAAAAATATTGTAAAAGTTATTATAAACTTTATTTACATCAGTTTCTTTCTATTCAAATTTGAAGTGGTTGACCTTAGTTTTAGAGAAAGTTCTTTTTTTATGTACGTTTTAGGTTTGTCGAATACTTCATTTATTTTTATACTTACAATCTGTCCTTCGTGATCTGAGAGTGAGGAGTGGATAACCTTAGCATGGGCTGCCCTCAAATCAGCAAGTTTTATGAAGATGTTGTCAATAAGAGTCTGAGAGTGATTTGTCATTCTTGTCGGTTCGTATATTGTTTGTATGTAATTTAAGCCCTAAAGGAGATCAATGAAACGCTCTTTACTTGTAGAAATTTTGATTAGATCTATGTTAAAATCGCCACCTAATATTATATTGAATCTAGAAC
>MU182899.1:159494-255927 GCA_016904865.1 Pissodes strobi | reverse complement strand
GATCTATGTTAAAATCGCCACCTAATATTATATTGAATCTAGAACTTGTTAAGAATATAATTCAGTAAATTTGAGTTGTTTTATGAAATTTTCAAGAGAATCCTGCGAAGGATGATATATGCAAACAATAATTAATTTGTGAAGTCTACTTACAATAGCGGAGCACTCCAGAGTGCCATCAATGCTCATGTGAACCATTTGTTTTTCTTCTTGTGCTTCGATATCAATATCTTCGTGTACCATTATGCATGATCCTCCATGTATTGAATCTTTTCGAGAAAATTGAGATATTATTCTGTGATTCTCAATTTTTATTACCAATGCTTCATCCTTGCTACACCAGTGTTCAGTAAGACAGATGATGTCAATTTTTCCTTCGACTTCTTCCAGGAAGATTTCCATTTCGAGTATTGTATTTTTGAGGCACTGAATGTTTTGATGGAATACTATTAATTTGTGGTCTTTCGATGTTTCCTTTGGAGAGGGCGTCGTCGTAGGTGCAGAAAATGGTTGATCGTCACACCTGGTCCCCAAATATCTGGAGACATTAATGATAGTTTTGATTCAGCCTGTACTTCGATTTTAAAACTACTCTTGTATTTGCTTTTCCTTGTTTTCTTTTTTTCACACTGGCAGGGTTACTCAGTTTTACTTTTAATATATTTTTTAACTTGTTCCGCTGTTATTTCAGGAGCCAGCCCAGACAGAAAGAGCCAGGACTTTCTTTGTGCTACACCAAGGCTAAAGTCATCACATTTTCCAGTTACAGGTGATGGTCGCGCCTATATTGGGTATTTCTTTCGCTTTTCTGAGCCATTTTTTACTTCCTGCCACCCTTCATCATCTCTCTGTTCAGCTTCGGTTTGCATACATATTTGTTGGGTCTTGTGTTTTTCTGGCGTCGTAATCCTAAAATATCTTTATAATCTGTTAAAACTACTTAAAACCTATAAAAAAGATTTAAAAAAAAATCAGAAAATGAGTTGTACTTCATTGTTTATCACGCTACAATTTTGAAAAAATTAATAAAATAAATTATACCTTTACAAATTCGCAAATCTAAAATAATATTTTGGGGTTGCAAAACTCATTATATTTTCGGCTTCGAATTACATGTAACACGATAATATTATTTTTATAGTACACGGAGTGGCCTACAGTTGTAATTTCCTTTTCGTGGCACGGAACGCGATATTCCTGAGATATTGATTTTAGGTTTTGAGAGCCTCGTAAAATTAATGAGCGTCACCAATAAGATTTTTTCCCGATGAAATACATATAAATTCTTTATAGAGCACTGGCGGAAAATAACGAATAAGTTCCATAAAACCATGAACTATATAGGAATTATTTCTGAGGAAAACACTCGGAGGCGTCGATTTTTTATTTCCAGGTGGGGGCATTTTTTTAATGCAGACCACATGCATACAGGACAGTGCATGATGGAGAGATGACGTAAAAATGTTTGAAATATATTTTATTTTTTCCTAAATAACGGTAATTGATCCACGCTGTATTTTTCTCCGAAAAACAACCTAATTTTTCTAAACGACAAAATTAACAGGAAACCTGTAACATTAATTAAAAAGGCAAATTAAAAAAAAACTGTCTGATTAAGACCACACGACAGAGTGGAAACTTCATCAGTCCTTGTTTATAATAATATGCGGAATAATATTTAATAGGTGGTGCGATATCTACATAATTTGTGCGTAGACAACAAAATTTCAATATGAAGTAATATCTTGAATGTACTTACCATGAATGCTGTAGACTTAGATGTTTAATATAAATTTTTACTTCAAAATATCCCATAAAATCGCCAGAAAGTGCTACTTTCCGTTTGAAAAATGTTAAAATTTTCTGATCCTGACCCAATTTCCCAAGTTCACATAGTTTAAAAAGATTTCAGGCAAACAAATCTATTTTTGCCACAAACACTATGTGCATGCTAAAAGTGAAATTTTACTTCGAACTCTGCCATAAAATCGACAAAAACTGCACCTAATAAACAAAAAGTCAAAATTTTCTGATCTTGACCCGTTTCTCCGGCTTCAACCGGTTCTCAAACATATTTCACGTAATTAAATGTATGTATGTATACATGATAAATACGGGAGAGTTGCCGCAGCAGGAGAAACGCGGCTTTTGATGTATTTAAGTTAAGTAAAATCGAAAATGTGTCCCATCATGTCATCTCTTTTACTTAATGCATTTTTGTATAGCGCTCTCTTTATCTAACATCACCAAAGGTGATTGTAGATGGAGACACAGTCGTGTCGACGTTGTTGCAAAAACAAATGATATATGTGTGTGTCTAACTCATGGAAATCTGCGTGAGACGCTGAACAGCAGAATACTAAATGACATCCGGGGTTTTCGGTGATGAGACGACCGAATCTGGACCTTAGAAAGCCGATGCTTCTAGGGCTCCCTAGGTGATTTGACGTCTAAAAGGGTTGCTGTTCGGTAGGGTTGTTAGGCGGGGGCCCCTATAAACGTAAAAAGTTTTGTAACCTAGGGGCCCCTATTTAGGGGCCGATGTGATCCCGTGGAGATGAACGGCGACGACGCCGGCGCTGCGCACCCGCCGAGTTCGAATCTAACATCGGCGGGAACCTACCGCGAATAGGTTCCGCGGTAGGAGCTGGACGAGGTTGAATTTTGGTGATGGGCGAACGAGACCCTAAAAATGTCCTCCGCAATGTTTTGACTTAAAAAAAACTATTCTACGCGATTTTCGATACGAGGAACCTATTTCCCGGAACTGGTGCCAAACCATTATTTCGGAAAAATTCACGGGTATATACCATAGAAAAATCGAGATTGTCATTAAATCTGCTATAATTCGAAAACGGTAAGAGTTAGAGGTAAACTGTAAATGGGAAAAATATGGGTCTCGTCGGGTGCTATAATGTGCCGTAACCCGTTTGATTATACTGCGTTTCGTTTCAAATCGACCAAACGTGATTTTTATCTTTTCTTCATTTGCTCGGTAACGGAAACAGGTATCTCAAATCGGTTTGCGCCAGTATCGTCCAAAAGGGTTGATGTTCGGTAGTGTTGTTCGGAGGAAGCCCCTATAAACGCAAAAAAAATTTACCTAGGGGCTCTATTTAGGGGCCGAGGTGATTTGACGTCCACATGGGTTGATGTTAGGTAGGGTTGTTCGGTGGGGGCCCCTATAAATGTAAAAAAAAAATTGAAACCTATAGGGACCTCTATTTAGGGGCCGAGGTGATCCCGCGGAGATAAACGGCTGAAATTCGGGTTAGAGGGGTTTTCGACGACGCCGAGTTCGAATCACCTATACATATTTATCTATACGTTTCACCAGGTTTTCATTTTAGGGTGTTTTTAGTTTGGCTTCTTATATTTTTTGTGTTAATTTCGCAAATTTTTGCTTGAAGGATATACTTTTTCATTTATCTTGTGACTGAAACGTTAATTTGTGTCCGGAGTGGAGTGGATCAGTGGACTACTTAATAGAGACAAAACAAACAGCATCATGGCTGCTGAGGCTCCATGCATTGTTTGTGGATGAAGATAGGATGAAGTTGAAAAATGCACTGTTTTCCTTCGTCCCTTATCTTGTAAAAGCCTATGCGTCATCAGACATTAAATATAATTTTGCATTTGTATAACGAACTGTGACATTTGTTTGAATTTTTTCTAATGATTATTGATTTTTAATTTTAAGTAAGTACATATTATAGGCATATCTTGAATTTACTTATTATTGTTTGTATTACACCCTGTCTATTAATTTCAAGTGACTCATTTGTATTAATGAATATACTTTTTATGAAATATGTATACATTTCGATTAACATGCCTTCCTTGTCTATTGTCTACGGTAGATTATTTGAATACTGTTTCGATCAACTGCAATTGTCTTATATCAGTGACTTTGATGATCTATCCCTTTTGATGAGATGAAGATTTTTTTTTTAATTTTATTGTGTGCATGTGTGAGTATTTATCTAAACCTATTTGTGAACATTGCAAAAACTCATCCTTTTAAAAATTAGTCATACGAACAGGTAATAGAATTAAAAGATCTTCACCGCATCAGAATGGATAAAATATAACAATAAAGCAATCAAAGAAATATTCAAACCTCCCGCGCTTTTGGCGGCTCAAGCTAATCGCGCCACCTGATTTCACTTTTCATGTAGCCAGACAGAGACAGCATTCCTTTCCTCGTCTTTTACTTGGGTCCCTTTTTTATCATTTAGTTGAGCGTCTCGTTGCTTGTCTCTGTTTCGATGATTACGCCATAAAGTAGGCAACCAAGCATACCCATAATGAGAGTCGATCGTTTAGTGAACGGTTGTGACATAGCACGTGTTTGCTTTAAAAATATGTTGTGTGTGCTTAAGACCACACGATAGAAGTGAAAACTTCAACAACCGGTGTTATCGTTTGTCAGAATTTCGATCCATGCCTTCGTTGCAGAGATACGGACGAGAAACGGGTTTTCCCCCAATATCTCCCCCTTAAATTAGAACCCCGGTCCTCCCCGTATGGTCTAAGATAGCTCCCCATGGGGCGAACCTACCATAAAAATTTTTCCCGAAATTAATTATTTAAGTTTTTCCTTCTCCCCCTTTTTTGGCCAAACGGGGGGGGGGGTACGGGGTCCCGTTTTCGTCCAGGATCTTCTTTTTACTCCGGCTAGATCCCCTGAAAATGTCAGCCCTCTACCTGCGGGAACATGCCAGTAGAAGGAGCGTTACGTTACGTTACGTGACGGCTCGGTCTCAACCACTACAAAAAAAGTGCTGAACGCTTCTACAGAAGAATTCACTTCAACATATCGCTTGCCATCCTCGAATTTACTAAAGTAAGATTAAATTTTCTTTGTAAAATTACAATTCTTATAAGTGGGTTCTTTGCAACGTGGTAGTATTATTTCATATTCGTAAGTTTTTTCGAGTATTTTGAGGTTATGTTTACACATGTCATGCCATATTTTGGTACGTTAAATTAATATTTATCTATGGTTTTAAATTTGTGACCTTGGTGAGCGGGTGCGGGATCTATCCCAACCAAAAGGACAGTTACCGCATTGTATATTAATCTTGGTTGGCTACACTTCACCAAGCCACTGCACGCAGGCTCTTCAGCCATTGGACCGAAGCTTTTTTAGGCCACTTAAAACTTATTTTAACCAAGGAGCTCAGTTATGGACGAAACACAACGCCAGCAGAAGCATCACGAGATATGAAGCTGGGCGGTGCATTAATTGGAAAAGCTTGGTTAAGATCAGCATCTGTGGCCACAGCCATTAACAGTTTCAAGACAAAAGGGATATATCCTATATCCTATATCCACTTTTATTCAGTCATGGCTCTACATAAACCTCCCCACAAAGAGATGCCAACCGCCCTAGCTTAGACACGCCCTCCACAAGCTCTGCAAGTCCTATTCAAACATGTAGTGGGGGAGACCACGGCGACGGTCCAAAAACCACTCCTTCAAAATTTTTCAAGAAGTGTCTGTCTCCTGTCCCAAAAATATCTGTATCCGTTAAACAATGGTTCAAGCAAAACGCAATTATGTTAACATCATCCGATACCATAAAAGCAAGAGGGCGACAGAAAAGAAAATGAAACTACAAATACTAGAAAAAGAACCAAAAAAGCAGAGAAAGAGCCAGAAAAAAAACAATGGAGCGACAGCGATGATGAGCCTCTAGCGAAAAAGAAAAATTACAATGAGGAATTCGTCGTGGAATGCTTCGAAGTTTACCCAACGACAACTAAAAAAGTGGATTGGCTGCAGTGCCTTAAATGCTTAAAATTGCTACATGTCACTTGTAGCATGTATGGTGAAGTGTGTAACAGGCATTTGTTCTAGACTCGATTTAAGAAAACAAAATTTAAATTAGACGTTTTTTAGAGATGTCGGTACTGCGGCATCTCTCCCAGTAGTGCCGACTTTAGTAAGAAAAATTTTCTTTTGCTATGCTTATGTTTTCTTAGAATTAAAGTCTATTTTTGTATTTTAATAAAGTTTAAGGCAATACCTGGTATATTGATTTCTTTTGAAAAAGAAATCTTCAAAATTACAAAAATTACAGCCATTTTTCAAAAAGTGCCGCAACTCTCCCACATTTATTTTACATTATTTTAACCTAATGATCATGTCAAAATATTGGAAGAAGTATTTCTTCAAATTTCCCATGATGTATCAAATGCCGAAGTATGGAAAACTTCAGAATTTTACGAATTTCTGCATGTTTCCCTTTAACATCAATTTTCCCGTTATTCCTGATGTCGCACGAGAAATTATTATACAGATATCGAGCTTTAAGGATCTGGGATCGTTTTTCTTTTTGAAAGCAGAACTTTCCTATAAAAGAATTATTATTTTTCTCGAAAAAAAAAATAGAAACCTTAAATTTTTTATCTATAAATCGATGCTTTTACATTTTTCCTCAATAGTCCATTTTCCCGAAATTTTCAGAACCGAGAAGCATTTATAGAGTTTTTCTCCTAGAAATTCCCTACCGAACTGTCATTTTGTTTCTTTGATCCTTGCTACTTTTTTGGTGACTACTTTTTCATAAATATACACTCACCAAAAAAAATGCTGCTCATTTTCCTATTGTCACCAATCTGAATAAGATTCGGACGGCCGCCAAAAGAAGCGTGTCCAAAAAAATCATAAAAATATTATTTTTTTCGATGATTATCGTGTACCAAAGCAAAATTTTGAAAAAACAAATGACTGTCGACTGCCTCCAAGTATTGCCTAAAAACGTGCAATCTCAAGTTTCGACTCGCAGCCGCTTTAAAAAAAATTGACTAACGTAAAAACACCCGAATGAGCGTTACATGACGCCCCAGTTTCATTTAGTACCCAGGAAAAACTGTGCTTAACACACCTAAATAAGTTTTCCGTTCAAAAAACTCTTAGCAAAAGTAATTCAATCCCTAACGTTGAATTTTAATAATCGAAAGCTCCGCGATTATATTTGGTTTTCGGCAATGTTTACTTTGGTAATTAGTATTTAATTTTTTGCTGTTTGCCTAACAAACCTTTTTGTTTGCTATGCTTATTAAAAATGTAGTCGAGACGTGATATAAAATCGTTGCTTCATATTTACCACGGAAAAATAAGTTCTTGGCTTAAATAAATAAGGGGCTTAGAGTTATATACCCCTCGTAAATGTAAAACTTTTATCCCAACCAAACGTTTCTTCTGACGCTATTATTACAAGTGACGTTAATAATTGTCAGTACCCTAATAAAATAAAACTCGTTTGAGACAATCATTATTCAGACTTCCAACAGAATAAATCTGTCAAAGTAAGATCCGGAAATGGCGCTGGCCATTCCCAACCATTCTATCTGAACCACAGTGTTGTACGCAGCATTTCATTTTTCTAAACTAAATTTCCCTCAAATTTGGTAATTGGTTCAATTAACCGGTAATAGACTTTGGTGGAATAGATAATATAATAATATTTAAAATATATAGGTTTATACAGGGACGTTTTCAAAAGTATCGAAAAAGCACTTTAAAATTCTGACAATCATGTAAGATGCAACACATCATTTTTGTTTGGCATAAAATGTAGATTTCAGAGGAAAAAGTAGTTTTACTAGTGGTGTATCATATTGATGTTGGTCCTACGCACGCCGCTGTTGGACGTAAAAAGAACTAATTATACGAAAAAATTACCATAATATACAGACGAACAAATCACGTTTCTTTTCAAACTTTTACCAACATATTCGCTACGTGCAGCTGCTGTGTGGGGAGACGAGGGACGATCGTGCGCGCCAGTAGCGAGGGCTTTAAACTTTAATGATCACATCTTATATATTATGTAATATCATTGTTGGAACATGGAAACCAGCAAATGTTGTGTTATTGGCTTTTAAAATACATAAAAAATGGTGTATACTTAAGATCACACGGCAGAAGTAAAAATTTCGATAATATTATGAAATAGAAGTATTTTTGATGTGTAAATAGGTTTGTTCCAACCGACGAGTAAACCGTACGAGGGACCGTCATTTCTAGTTGTCAATTTCACTTTTGAAGGCGATAAATAACCTGCCATGTTGACAAACGAATTATGTTACTGGAAATTACCGTCCCATGTACGGTTCTCATGGTCAGTTGGAACAGACCTAATATCTTATGCGCATTAACATTGAAGAGCAAGCTAATCCGGGACGGCCGCGATTGCAACGACTCAAGTGGCGCTTCTAAAAAGCTAGCCACTAGGGCGGTATTAGATTTTCATGTCCATGATGTCGATATAGGATATAGGACATATAGTTTGCCAAATGAAAGAACCCGGACGAAAAGAATGCGGGCAAAAAATGTCTTCGCATATTTAGATGCTGCCACATTTTTTCCCAATAATCCTAATTTATTTTCTGTCTAGTTTCCTATAGTGAATTTACATATTTAAATTTCCTACTTGAATACTTAATTTTGTTATTTTCCTTAATACCACTGTCTTCTATTATTTACTATTTTATTTACACAGGGAAATACGGAATACGGAATACTATAATATTTATAATATTTATATTTTATTCGCCGTCAAGCTATTTAAAATACGCGACAATAGGCAACAGTGCGACGTTTACTTGGTTTTTAGCGGGAGGCAGTTTCGTGATTGGTCGCAGGATATATTAAATACACTTTGACCCTAGACCAACACCTAATTTTTTTTACATATTTTAAAATTTCGGCAGCGACTTACTTTAGCCATTGGCGTGGAAATTGCCGATGCCGGACTGTGTGGTTATTTATATTATTTGGTTTGTACGGTCTGGTGATATATAGGTTTTGTCGATTTTGCAAATTCTCTTTTTTCACTAGAAAGGGGGTGTCCTATAGAGTAGTTTAAGCCAAAAAAGTCCGAAGATCCGCTACATTTGAACTGAAAAAATGCCCTCAAAGTTCGAGTTTTGACACAAATTTTCAGCACCACTTCACAAAAGCACTAGAAATATAGACAAAACACATCTCAACATCAATTGTCGGGTGAAAATATTAACCAGGATACATTTGCGTCGAACGAGAGACCTCCGTTTTGTTCCGGTCCTAATTTAAAGCGACTCATAGCCCCATTAGACAAAATTAAATTTTACTTGTAAATATCCATCCTCCTTTTTACTGTCAACTGTCACAATAGCCAAAACAAAGATTTTTAAGAAGGCACACTGTTGCCAGACGTTTACTGTAGTTTCGTTAGCAAAATTCATTAGAAAAATGGTGCGCTATAAGCGCAGCTTATTTACTACCAGCTAGTCATCTTGCGGCGGCATCCTTTGATTTGGGAAAGTCAATAACCAAGTTTTGCAAATTTTAGAAGAGGGTCATGACTTAATATTGTTTTAAACACCTGGTCATCTGAATAAAACTTTTGACAGTTCGTTTAATTTAAAATATGCTTTTTATACTACCGTGCGTAAAGTACTCACTTTACGCACTCTCTAAGATTCGTAAAATAGGCTTTTTTAATGTGCAGTGCTTAAAATAAGTTATTTTACGCACTAGTGCGTAAAGTAATTTAATAATATTTTTGTTTTTTCATATATTTTTCGGTAGTAGAAAAAATTTTATATGCTACTCATGTGTAAAGTACCCTTTTTTATTCGATTTCAATTAATTTTTTTTATCAATATTCCCATTCATAGGGTAGTAGATTATAAAAAGGCACTGTACACTCTATTTATATCAAACTCCTTACTTAATTCATTGATGATTACCCATTTTTGAATGCTTCTTTTAGTTTGTGTGAAATAAATCATATTTCAGTTTGAATTTATCATTGAATTTATGAGAAAAACATGACTAACCGCAGTAGTGTAAGATAAATTAGACCTAAAAACTCAAAATTTTGAGAAGTTTTTCCCGCTCAAATGTGAGTCATCCAAGAACTTTGTTGGCTTAAACTACTCCCTATGACATCCCCTTTGCAAGATCCGTGAGTCTTATATGTCAACAGACCCTCAAAATAAACTTATATTTCTAACTCATGAAAAACTTGTAAATACTATCTCTATAATTTATAAAATATATGTTTTGTCTTAATGCGTCGTGTACAATACATTAAACATTTATTAATATAACGTGCTGTACTCAGCAAATCACTTTTTTGTAGTACATGTGGCAACATAGGATTGATAGCGCATTCTGACACTTTCATTCAGTGGCGTATCGTACTGACATATAGGACATAGAGATTGTTTAAGCAATAACAAGCAAGTGACTTGATTTTCGTCAATTCTTTGAACTTGTCACAAAATAGTAGGTAATGAAATATTTTAGGCCTGACCGGAGCCAATGGAAACCTTTCCGTGGGCTCCGGCCCGACATGTTTTTGCAAATGTAAATGGGGATCTAATTCTAAATTTAAAAACGAAATTGAAATGGTGAGTGTGTATCTATATTAAAGAGTAATTTATTGGGTAGCTTGAATTAGCACCAGGTTAACTCTGACTCGCAAACAAATCTTGAACAAGACTATTTAGAGCCGTTGAAAGGCGCCTTCGCCAGGTTAGCTGACGAATAATACGAGAATGACCACATTGGTTTATCCAAGATCTTTGCGAACAAAGTCAACTCAAGCCAACTGCACTAAAGTATTGATTTTAAGATTAAGCTAATATCGGATTAAAAACAGTTTGAACAGACTTAGTTTGATTCGAAAAGTTAGCTTAATTCCGAATTAAATACTTCGTTGCAATCTCCAACAAACACTTTTTGATATAGTACACTTTTATATTTATTTAGACAGATCTGGCAACGTCGCAAATAATGCCTGCCCGGTGAATATATGTTTTATTCTTAAGGATCATAACGAGTCAATCAAATACGGCGGTATTTGTGACGGGATGTGTTTGCAGCATAGAAATGGAGTCCTATTTCTATGGTTTGCAGGCTATATAATCGTTTGTTTGGGTTGGTTGGTTGTGCTTTTTAACGCCAGAATATAGGCAACTAATTCAAAATAAGTGGTTGCCTATATTCAGACGTCACGCGGCCTCAGGTGGCATTAGATTTTCATGTCGACGATGTCGATATAGGATATGTTTAGACATCAATGTATCGAGTACTAGCAGATTCGCTCAATTTTTTCTTGATTTTAAGCATGCCTTGGGCTGGTTGTTGTTGGATGCGCCCCAGAACGAGCGAAGCGAGCGGAGGGCATTGCATGAAGTGAAAAAAAATACAAATGCAAACGTAAACATTGTGATGGGCGCATAACAAAATTAAGCAATTCAATTATTGTATTAAACATTTTAGTTCCCCTTTCCTAAATCCGCCACTGGACTCGTCAGGAGCTTTAAGAATAAAATATATGCGCCCCGTGACCCCTGGCAGTGTTAATTTTACTAAATTTTAAGCTGAAAGGTGGTCAAGTTTGTTAAAGCTTAAAGTTTAAGGTTAAAGGTGAAATTAATTAACGGAAAACATAATAAACAAAAATTATGACGTGCGTCCCAAATTATGCATCTATAAGAATGATTAGGAATTAAGAGAAATTACAAGTGGATTAAAAGTATTTTTTGTACAGGGTTATCCAACGAGGACTAGAAAAGGCGTTTTTTTTTACTTTCCCTGTACTTTTATAAAAAAAAAACTCAAATATCCATCTTATCTAATTTTCTCCCGCGAATTCGGATGTGTTCAGCAAAAAACAATTGAACATCAAATAAAAGTGTTAGAGGTCACTTTGATATTTTTTTAAATGGAACACCCTGTATATTACTACATTTTTGGACTCTCTCGAAAAATCTCAACACATTTTGTGTATAATATCCTATACCCATCTTTAGCTGTTTACCAAATATTGACAGTGGAAAGTCGGGCATTTTGACACTTTGACAGGCTCTAAAATCTACGAGATCAAAGAAAACGGTTGCAATTCCTATCTTGGGTTTTCATAAGCTATCGAATGATAGTAACTTTGAATTTAACCAGAGGTTTAAAAGTTCCGGTCAGTTTTATCCCCAGGTTAAATTCAAAGATACTGTCATTTGATAGTTTATGAAAACTTAAAATAAGAATGTAAACCGTTTTCCTTGATCTTGTGCAGTTCAGATTTTAGAATCTGTGAAAGTGTCAAAATACCCGACTTTCAACTGTCAATATTTGGTAAACAGCTAAAGATAGGTATGGTATAGGATACTATACACAAAATGTGTTTAGATTTTTCTAGAGAGTCCAAAAATGTAGAAATATACAGGGTGTTCCATTTAAAAAATATCAAAGTGACCCCTAGCATTTTTATTTGATGTTCAATTGTTTTTTGCTGAACATATCCGAATTCGCTGGAAAAAATTACATCAGATGGGTATTTCAGTCAAAAAATCGTCTTGTCTAGTCCTCGTTGGATAACCCTGTATATTGCTCGAACAAGTGATAAGAAAATATGTTTAACTCATGAAAAGCTCGAAAATACTGTCGCGATAATTTATGAAATATAACACAAAATGACATGTTTTCGTGCCTAAAAGATTAGAGTACATACAATACAATGAACATTTCGTAATATATTATGCCATACCGGGCAAATCACTTTTTTGTGGCACATATGGCAACATAGCATTGACAGTGCATTCTCATACTTTTATGTCAGTGGCGTATCGTACCGACATAAGGATTTATTAAGAAATAGTATGCAGTGCCTAGGTTTACGTCCATTCTGGTTAATCCAGCCACTAAACTTGTGAATTGTGATCACACAATAATAATGAGATATTTTAGGCCCGATATGTATCTGCAAATTCCTAAGCGTCTGGAATCAAGGTTATAAGTAAGTATTTGTCGTTTAAAGTACTAACTAAAGTAGGCGGATGATACGTAATAAATTGCCATTTTAAATTAAATAGATATTTGTTTAAAGCTACATACTTTCATACTTACCTTTATTAATTAAAATCTCCATTGCTCCAACAGCGTTAGCAGCCATCGGATACACGGTTAGGGCACATTTAACTAAATTCCGTTTTTTAAGCCCATATTTCACTGTTTTACACAAATATTTAAATTCTCAATCTCATAATTATGTGGAACTAATTTTTTCCAAATTTGAGGAGGCATATTGCCATATTACTCAAAATAGTGACATGAAATATTTTTAGCCCATGAGGGACTTGCATTCATATAAATTTAGGTAATAATATATGACCGACCGGCTCAACAAATAATCACGCCTCTATTCAAATCTTTTCGCATCATATGTGGCAACCTTGCATTATTCTTGTATACTTTCAGTTCAGTGGCGTATCGTACCAACATGTATGGCTTATGAATTGTTTAAACATTAGTAGGCAGTGACTAGGTTTACAGCTGTTGAAGTAAACCCAGCCCCTAAATTTGTGAATTGTGATCACACAATAAATATTTAGGCCTGACATGCTTTTGCAAACCCCTAAGCGTCTGGAGCTAGTGACAAGCGATATTAAATTTGTCTTTTAAATTACTAAGTAAAGTAGGCGGATGTTACGCAATAAATTGTCATTTTAAATTAAATACCTAGATATATTTTTTAAATAGTTCGAGCATATTTACCTTTATTAAAGAAAATCTCCATTGCTTCAAAAGCGTTAGCGGGCATCGGCATCACTGTTAGGGCACATTTAACTAAATTCCGTTTTTTAGGACCATATTTCACTATTTTAAACAATTGTTATATGGAACTAATTGTTTTCCGAAAGTTGAGCAGGCATGTTGCCATATTACTCACAATAGTGACATGAAATATTTTAGCACATGAGAAACATGCTTCCATTTAAACCTTTTTGCATCATATGTGGCAACATAGCATTACTGTATACTTTCAGGTCAGTGGCGTATCGTAACAACATGTATGTCATACGATTTTTTTAAACATTAGTATGCAATGACTTGGTATGACAGGGGGGGAGGGGGCGAACCGCAGATAAGGCCGCAGCGGAACTAGGAGGAGGAAGATAAGCAGCCGAAGGCGGAAAATTTTGGGGGTGCCATGCCCAAGAGTCGGTTAAATTCCCACGCCACGGCCACGGCCCCCCCCCCTGGTCCCACCCTGTCTACGCCCATGATTCTGTTGTATTTAATCTTTCTAAACTTAGGAATTTTAATCAGCTATCACGCAAATAATGATAATGAAATATGTAATGTCTGACATGTTTTTTACAAATGTGGGAAGTTCTGAGTATTCGAGAATAATTAGGAAAGTTTCATATTTTCCCTGCAACTTTCAGGAAGTTAACGAACGATATTTCGTTAGTAGCAGTGCATAGTTTAAAATAATTTTCAAATATACAGCGTGACTCAAAAAACTGCTTCCGATCAAAGAGTGTTTTTAAATAGACACTATTATTGTATTTTTGAATTAATTATTTGGATAGATCTATATATTGCTTACCCTATACATAATTCAATTGTATTCGACAGTGACGTTTGTCACAAATGTAATGAACGGCTAAACGTCGCAGCGTGCTCCGGTGGTGTCAAATTGTATCCACAGAAGTGATCCCTGTACAAAATCTTACTCCCGTTTTCCGACGGGAATTAAGTTCAAATTTTATTTTGGGCATGCCTTGGGGTGATTTTTGCCCGGCAGCCAGCGCAGCGAGCGGAAGGCCATGCGTGAAGTGAGATATTAGCGGAATGATAAATATTTACTAAATGAAATATGCACAACACGCTATTGCGCATATGCAAGAAAGCATCCGCTACATTTAGGCGCTCGCATATTTCCGACATAAGATATTTTTTAGGAAGATAGCCTCACAAAGTGGAGGTACACCGCATGACCCTCAGCATAATTGGGCAACACCGGACCACGCTGTTACGTTTAGCCGCTCCTCAAATTTAGGTGTAGGGTTCGCATATCTAATAAGTCTACACTTTTTTCGAAATCTCGAAAACTACAATCATATACAGGTTGGGCCAAATTTTAACACTACATTCCTTGATATAAAATACGTGGCAAAGGTCTTATATGATACAGGCTATTAAAAATTTCTTAGAAAACAAGTTCTTTAAGATAATTACGGCACAAGCCGGGTATTTCATAAGAAGGTGCATTTCACATATTTTCTCTACCAGTGGGATGCATATATCCAACATAAAGGAAATTTGTGTAGAAAAATACAAAACAGTTTTTGTAATTTTTCTCAGAATCGGCTCATTCTAGAAAATAAATATAAGATACCACTTTTATATACTTTGACTCGTAAATCAGATGCAGTTATAAAATTTTTTTACATAAAACAGTGGCGTATAATTTGTTTCTATAAAATGTCGTTTGTGCTCGCCTATGTAAAAATCCCACCAGTTGAAACCGGGACTAAATCCCTAAAGATGATTAGCACTAATCGAAACCAAATCTAAATCCTTGAAGATGTCTTACATTAGACGGGACCTTTAATGATATAGCCAAGTGGCCGAAGATTGACAGATGACAGGTAACATAATCTAAAAAATGTAGCAGACTTGCTTGAAAAATATTAAAATTGACAGATGGCATAGCTTAAAAAATGGAATAGTTTACGTCATATACGTAACGTATCATGGTTTACGTGGATGAAAAACGACAAGTGCCAGATGCCATATGTTAAAATTGACAGCTGGCATGCACCACGCCTTAAAAATGGCGTAGCCCTTTCGCTGAAAATGGCTCCAAATATCGATATCGGAATATCAATATATAGGAATGCCGATATATTGATATGGTAAAAATATCGATATACCGTCTGACCCAAATATCGATACATTGCCTGGCTCAGGTAGCGGAATACTTACTTCGTCTTTTCATGAGCAATACTAACTTGGAGGAAGGGCAGTCTTTTAAATCATTTTTGAGATACTTTAGATGAATTTATTTTCTTATAAATTTTAAGCATCCGACGTTTGGGATATAAGAATATATAACGAATTGTTATTTACTGAGGAATCTAGTGCTAAAACTTGGCCCACATCGTGTGACACACTCTATATAGGGTATTTCTTTAAAACAATTCTTTGGCTCGGCTCGGTGCGGTTTTTTGTATCATCCTGTCTATTCTCAAATAATTTTAATTATACACATACACGGCATATTTTTTGTTCTTCTAAATTCAGCAATAGCGAGGTATCATCTATATACCACATCAGGCATATATTAAAAAAAAAACAAATCTTCTTCGAACAAAATATTTGTTACCGCTAAAATGTATTTATTAATTTATTTATTAACCCTGCAGATGCAGGCTCCATTCCTTTCCGATAAGTAAGAAATTTTTTTGACAATTCACCCTTGATTTAGGAGTAAGACTAGTGAGAAATCTGAATTGTCTATGTATTTTATTATTTATTTATTTCATTAATTTACAGACTAAGCCGTCGAAAACGGTCCCTATCATTGGAAATTTGCTGTCAAATATTATATTACCACCGAAAGTTCGAAAAGGACTGAAATTTGCAAATAGCCATAAAGCATTTTTTAACAATAAAGCAAGAAAATTCTTGCTTTTAGGCGTCCTTGTTATATACATTATACAATACAATAATTAGGTAATAAAAATTTAAATTTATAAAAAAATAAGTACTTACCCCTAACTAATAATTTTCGCTGGTAGTCCCCCCTGAAAAGCCCTGAATTTTCACTCGCGCCGACGGAAAACTCGATTTTTCTCTCGACCTACGCGTTTCGGGAAAGCGCGGTACACTGAGAAAATTTCCCGACGCACTGAGATTTTCTCAAATACCGACCCACGCGACGGGACACGGTTTTATTGGGGAGGAGGTCGGGAAAATGGGGATGTCGTGACCCCCCTCTCTCTAGACTCTTGGGGTATTTTCTGCGTTTTCATCGGGAATAACATGTAAATACTGGATATTGGATCATTCGTTTGCTTGCATTCGCTGGACGGGGCTGTATAAAAACAGAAGATTTTCGACGGAGACGACTTTCTAAATAAATTAGGCGCGAGCCTATGGCCCAAAGGCAAGTGTGGCCCAAAATGTGCTCCATAAAAACCCTTATATAATTTTTAAAACAATGATAAGGAAATAGATATAATTTTTTGATACGTTTGCAAAAAAAAATAGGATACTCTTTCGTCGCCTTTATAATCCAAATTACAAAAGAAAACTAGTCTGTTTTTTCTATTATTTCTGAAAATTGTTATTTCTATTGAATTTTAAAAATAATAAAAAAACTTAACTAAAAACTGTACTATAAATAATATTTTTAGGATGAAATCAAAATAAATATATAGCAAGTGGAGACGCCTTCGCCGAGGGTAAACATCGATAATAAATATTTTTCAAAAGTTATATCGTTGATATGCATGTGTGCCAAACATATACTAGGACCCAAGCCAAGCTTCTGCGAGGCTGGCTGGCTTTGATATGTTATCAACATGGTCATGCCAGAACAGACATATTGCTGTTAGCCTGGCTATTTGCGTTTTTGCTGCAATGCACTAGCCCAAATTCCTGTCGGCCCAGGTTCGAACCTTCTCCAGATCTTGATTAATTGTTGTAATCTACTCCTGTCTGCGGTGATAAGTCTCAGTCGCTGGTAAAGGTATTTCTGATCTAAATTGGGAGACAAGGGTACTGTCATCTGCAAAGCTGTTAACCTGATTATTGGTTTCGGTCGGCAGGTTATTAATATAGATGAGAAATAGAGTTGGTGAAAATATTGCGCCTTGAGGCACTCGGGGCACAATAGTATAGAAAGTATGGTTAAGATATCATCGCGCATTTTGCCCAAAATAAAGTGGAGCACCATCCTGCTGGAACCAGCTATTTTGTAGATTGATAGCCAAATTATTTATAATAGCTGGTGAAATTTTGTTTTCTAATAGATTGAGATAAAATGCTATGCAATAATGCAGGCCCATAATCGGCAAATATGTCAACTGACCGTTCCATAATGTTTAGCCTGGTCAAAGAATACAATAGATTGATATACATTATTATTTTCTCCCAATTTCTGCATCATGGACTCGCATCATTCCATTCTGCGATCACAATCACTGTTCAGGCTGTGCCTGAAGATTACGCTTGCTTAACTACGGCTTGAGTTAAGCAGCGGGACAGTAAGGGTGTTTAGTGGTTTATTTTACTGTCCGAGAGCAGCCTCACTCTCTGCTTTGACCAAGGAGGCTTGGGCACAGTAAATTGTCGTAGAACTGAGAGACACCGTACAATGGTTGAATCTGTCTTTATTCAGAGAAGTGCGTTTCTTTTATATCCCAAATTTGTTGCCAATCGTGCTGTATTAAAATTATAAAATTAAATATATCGTGCCGGTTCAAGAACAATGAAAGTTTTTAAGTTAGTAAGTACGTGGTTTGTCAAAACCACTATGATCTAGAAATTTAAATATGTAAGCTTAGAGAATTATGTTTTTAAAATAAATCATTGCTTGATTTGTCAAGGTGCTATAATATTGCAAGGTTGTAACTTATAAAACCATCTACAATATAAAACAATAGTAAAGTTTTGTTCTAAATAAAATATATGGTATGCTAACTTATGTAATGTTTTACCTATTTTTTATTTTTATGGCTAATTTCTAAATTAGACAATCACCTTCTGTTAATTCTTGTAACAGCGTTATTTTATAAGGATGAAAATTAAACCATGTTAAAACATTACGTAAAGTCGATCTTGCCGCTGATGCAGTTCAACGGCTGAGGGTCAGAAGAGAAAAACCCTACAAAAACAGGTGGCGGCGAAGGCCATCAGTAGCAGTAGTTTTGTTTTTAACTGTTTTGATTGGGGCTGAGTGAAATCAAATTTTTTTATCGCATTCTTTTCGAAACTTATTACCCGTGCTGTTGACTTTATAGACTCGTGACACAAATCCACACTAGTTTTGGGTTAGTAGGGTCTCTTAAGTTGCTTCATCGTTAATAGCGGTTTGGGGCCTACCAGAACGTTTTCCGTCTTTGCAGGTTCCTGTACCTGTAATTTCTCTATGGGATCGTTGTCTATCTCCAAAACTTCTAATCATCGGAATAGTACCTTAATATGTTCTTTTTCGTTTAAAAACATTTTGATTAATCTAAATTTTCCATCGCTTGTCTTCCGATATGATTACATTGTAGTTTCTGAATCACCATACCCATCGATACGTTTTTAAAGCATAAAATTTTTTATCTTCGACCCGAGCCTGCTATCGCACCTCGATGCTTACTCATTCTGTTTTCCGTATCCATCGAATACGTTGAAAAAACGGGCTGTGTTTGTGTTTGTGAAATAAAATATCGAAAAGAAGGGAAAATATATTGTCCGTTTCCTCGAGTAAGTGTTAATAAATTGTCTATATAGGACTAGGCCGGGCCCTAATATTTACGAACAAATATCTACGTACAATGATACAATGTACAGTTAATAAGTTGTATTGAGGTTTACGCTAAGCTCACTAATTACAGCTAGACTATTTTAAATAATTAGAATAATTAGAAAACCTTGCAAGCCGAGGGCTTATTAAATTCATATTCATGCAGGTTTTCAGTAAGGCACAATACGTTGCTCAATCGAGAGAAATAGAGAATAAGGTACATCGATGAAGGCCTTGTAATATTTGCGTACGAATAGCACTCGATCAAAAAATTCGTCTTGCCGTGGGCATAGAAAGAGAATACGTCCAAGCCGAGAGCTTCGCAATACAAAAAAAAATCTTATTATTATTCTTATTATAAATTATTAATTGGTTAAGCCTATGGTCGAGGACCTAACTATTCGACTTCCCTACAAAGAGTTAGTTAGATTGAGTTAGATAATGCATAGGCCGAGGGCCTTATAATTCGCATACAAATAGCACTCAATAATATGTTTAGGCTGAGGGCGTCGCAATACAAAACATTCTTAATATTATTTTTATTATAAATTATTAATTGATTAAGCCTGGAGTCGAGGACCTAACTATTCGACTTCCCCACACAGAATTGGGGCAGAGGAAAAGAATATGTTTAGGCCGAGGGCTTCGCAATACAAAACATTCTTAATATTATTTTTATTAAAATTATTAATTGATTAAGCTTAGGGTCGAGGACCTAACTATTCGACTTCCCTACAAATAGTTAGTTAGATTGAGTTAGATAGTGCATAGGTCGAGGGCCTGATAATTTGCACTCAATCGAAAAAATCAGATTGAGTTAGATAGTGCATAGGCCGAGGGCCTTATAATTTGCATACAAATAGCGCTCAATCGTAAAATTCTTGCCGAGGGCATAGAAAAAGGATAGGTCTAGGCCGAGGACTTCGCAATAAAAAACATTCTTAATATTATTTTTATTATAAGTTATTAATTGATTAAGCCTAGGGTCGAGGACCTACCTATTCGACTTCTCCACTAAAAGTTGGCTATTGACTTACCACGAAGTGATCGTTTATTATGCCAACTCCAAACTTGTCACTGCCAAATGATGATCAGATACACTTGTGTGTATAATATATCCCCTGTTTATGCAGCAATAATCAATTTCAATAGGGACAAAAGCAGTATATATTTCTAATATGGTCGTGGACCTTTTTAATTAAAATTGCTATCATGGACTGGCTTCTTATTGTCTGCAAAATAGCTGTATATTTTACAGACTGTTAGCTGTTTTGACTAAAATATTACCCGCAGACTATTGTCTGCAACATAGCTGCATACCTTACAGGGTGTTATGGCAAAACATATTTGGCATTAAGGCCGTGGGGCCATATTTTCTGAGGGATAGCCGTGGGCTATTCAGTAAATTCTATCATCACTTGAGCGATTAAAAGGCTGTGAGCCAACAGTATATATTTCAATATGGTCGTGGACCTATTTAATTAAGATTGCAAATTGCAATCATGGACTCCTTATTGTCTGCAAAATAGCTGCATACTTTACAGGGTAAATTGTTTTGACTAAATTATCTCATGAAGACTATTGTCTGCAAAACAGCTGTATACTTTACAGGGTGTTAGTTATTTGACTAAATATCTCGCACATTATTTTGTGCAAATTTAATTATTTGCAAAGGTTCCTGCAACACCAATTGGGGCAAGGGCCAACAGCTGTAGGAGCAGTTAGCTAACAACGCCAACCATTTGTCATGCTTGGCTGATGCACTTTACTGTTTTGGAATGTGCATAATTAATGCTCCTAAATGATTTAAGATTTATTATAAATACAGAAAAAGTCAGTTAATACCATCATAAAAATGACTTACCTAGGATACTTAGGACTTAATTCAGAGGACCGTGTCCTCGACCGTTTCTTTACCTCTTAAGAAAATGAATTCAATAAAAGAAGCAATTTAAAAAATATGTTAACAAGACAGGTACTACAATTCGAGATTTTGCAAAAATTATTGGTGTTTTGGTAGCAGCGACTCGTGCCGAAGTCGTCATCGTATCAAAAGACAAGGGCGCGCAAAATTTAAAGCCTTAATAGGAAAGTCGTACAATGACAGAATATTAATTTCAAAAGATACAAAGCAAATTATTAGCTGGTGGATAGACAATTTAGAATATACTGTAAATATGAAGCCTAGTACGTTTTCATTGGAATTTTGTTTTTTTTTTATTATGCGTCTGCGTCTCCTACAGGCTATTGGAACGGCCAAAAAGGTCGCGAGTTTTGGGAAGAAGCCGACAAGTCTAAGCATATTAATTACCTTGAAATTAAAGCTGCTTGTCATGGCTCGAAATTAAAGTTGCTTGTCATGGCTTACAATTATTTACTAAATCAAATGAAAATATTGAAATCTTACTTAGAATCGATAATAAGACGGCAATATCCTGCATTAATCGTGGGGGAAGCGTAAAATATCGAAACTTAAGCAATATAACCTTTCAAATTTGAGGCTGGTGTGAACAAAACGTATAACACTCTTTTCATCTTATATCGCTTCAAAAGAAAAAAGGAAGCCGATAAGGCATCAAGACAAACTTCCGTTGAAACAGAATACGAACTAAACAAGCAGGTATATCAGGAAATAATAAGCGGTTAGATTTATTTGCAACTTATTATACTGCAAAATGCAATAAATATATTTCCTGGTTTCCGGATCCAACCTCCACAGCAGTCGATGCATTTACAATTTCTTGGCATAATGAGTATTTATACGCTTTTCCCTTGTTTTGTATGATATTTAATGCTTTAGATAAATCTATACAGGATGAAGCCACCGGAATATTGGTAGTACCTGTGTGGCTATTACAACTCTGGTAGGTATACCTTGTTTCTTAGTTTATTAGTTGGGAAACCGTTGACTTTTAAATCGAGTAAAAATTGGTTACTCTCTATAGAGACTCTCATCTCTTATACAGGAAAATTTTCCTGGTGGCAAGGAAATTGTCTGAGAAGCATTTCTTCAAAGAAGCATTTCCGGTCACGCTATCCCAATAATGTTTGCATCCATCTCAGAAGGAACTTGTTAATTATTATTTAACATACAACGCTTGTGTTAATAAGTAGGCATTATAATTTCTGTAACAGCAAAATTTCGATGTCTTTACTCATATTTTAAACATTTATCTGACCTTTTTAGTTCGCGAAGTAAACAAAGGAGCTTCTTAGGTCTTGATAAGTACCTATAGATAACTTTATGTTTCACCGCCTAATAGGGATTAATATATAATAAAAAGATTTTTGAAGGGAAGCTACAAATTAAAGCCTCCTAAACCTAAATCCGATTTTACATGGAACGTTGAACCTGTATTACTATATTTATCAACACTTTACCCTTTACAATCTATCACCTGATAAACTAACAAAGAAAACGGTAATACTTATGGCACTAAGTTCAGCAGATCGTGCCAACCGTACGATAATTTGGGTTTTCGTATTGTGTTGAGGAGGTCCGATCTTATGAAAAGTACTAATTTGGAAATCGCCTTTATATAACCATTAACATCGTCAATTAATTCATTTAATTAAATTTGTGAGCTCGCATACTGTTATATTTTCTATGATACTTATTTTATTAAAGATATTTGATATTTAAACGATATGTTCTGGTTTTGGAAGCGAAAACTTCTTTTGGCGTGTTCAGCACACTTTCGCCCGGGTAGGGAATGAAACTGAACCGTCACACGTCAGGCTCGACTATGAACGTTAATTCGGGTAAAGTAAAGTCTGCTCGAGTAGACTTCAGCCAGGCGAGAGCGAGAAACAGTCTCAAGGTATTTAAAGTATTATTTAGATCGCCCTGTACATGTTGCCAGTGTCTGTAATAAATTAATTAATCAGCTACCTAACTGCCAAATTATACACTAATAGTCAACTATTACGTTATGCCGGTCACTTTTAACGCACGTATTTTCATAGGCGGCGTAGCTCAAATTTTAGAGCGCTCGCTTAGCATGCGAGAGGTACGGGGATCGATGCCCAGAGCCTCCAAGAAACTTTATTCTGAATTTGATTTAATTTTTAATATCATTTTGTTGAAGTTTTCATTTCTGTCATGTGGTCTTAGGCACATACCGTAATTCTTTTTTTGCTAAATAAATAAAAACACATTTTCTAGCCTTAAAGAGAAATTGAATAAAACTTAAAAAATCCTCTGAATAAAGTTGCGTTTTGGCTTGGTATGCGGAAGATGACAACATTGTCATCTGGTTGAATCATGTGCATTTGTATGGCTCCTTATTTCGAGCAGGTTCAGTGTTGCCAGCGCTATTACTTTGTAATTGTCAAAGATCCAGGAAAATTGAACGTTTATCCCTCAAGTATTGAGGACGTTTTAAAGGTCGCAAGATTGTCATTGCCGGCATATATCGTTAATATATTAGAAAAAAATATTGAGTAATTTAAATCATCACTTTATGGGTTTAAGCAATTTATTCGCAATAAAATCTGTTAGCAAAAAACCTCCTCTACTTTCTGGTTAATTACTAAAATTTAGTTATTTACACCCGTTTGCACCATAAATCACATAAGCTAAGCTTAACTAAGCCGGTTTAAGATTTCAAACCTAGCTTAAAAATGGAATTATTTCAATTATTATCGTTAAATTTAAGCCGAGCTTTCTAAAGCCGCAATAGTATTCATTTGATTCAAAAAAAAAAACAAAGGGCATAGTTAAGAATTGCATCAGAATTTAGGGCAGGGAGTTACAACTCCGTGTACGGTCCTGCAATTTGTTAAAAAAAAAAACAAAGAAAATAAAAAAGGAAGTTTGCAAACAAGTAGCGGAAGAGAGGAAATAAGTAATGCTAACATGTAGGGTCCCACTTCCTAATATCCCCAAAAATTATAATATTGTTCTTTGAATTTTCTATAACCAAGCTATACATGGTACACATGAATATGATAGCCATGTTATACAGAAAGAAGCCTATTTCATCATAAGAAAATCAACATGTTTTTGAGATCAATATAGATGTAAAGGTAATACTAATACAATACAATAATGGTATATGTATACTGGACAAAGATACCTATGTACTTCTAACTTGGACACAAATAGAGATTGGTTTTAATGTCGATATGTCATTGCTGCTTGAAATGTAGTGATCTACCGAATCATTATTTATTCAATAAGGACTAAATTCTACAGTCAAAGTTTAGAATGTGGCTTTAAATTAACATAATATCCTTCTTGAATTATTCATCAGCACAAACCTTTGGGAATATTAGGAAGTGGGCCCCCTCTCTTAGCATTACTCTTCCGAGTTATAGATGTCATTATAAAGTTTGATCTGGCATAAAGGTTATGGGGAAAACCTATATTTATAATATCCAAAATATCTATGTCATCATTAATCAAAATATCAGCGAAAACGTCATCCATCATTTAAAGCTTATTTCTTCCATACAAACATAAAAAAGACAATAACAAATTATTGAATTATAATCTTACAAAATATACAAGCTCGGTTTAAGCAGCCAAAATTGTGGGCTTAAGCACTTTTGGTAGTGGCAGAGTACAAACATATACTTATTTATATACCATGGTAGTGGTGCAATCGCATATTTAAGATAAACTCGGCTTTACTATGAGCCGAGCTTAAAGCACTATGGTGCAAATGGGGGTTAGACATTTAGTTTCTTTAGTACATACAGTACAAATTTGCTGGCAACAAGAGCAGAGCATTATTCAGGAGTTGTGCACTCCCTTAAGAATATATATATTTTTATTCTTATTAATCTTAAAATTCGCTTAATTTTGGCTAAGCAGGCGTCTCTTAATTTAAAATTCGAGGCTCGTCGTGAACTTGGGCCACTGAATGCAATCGCTTTGCTTTTAAACGACTGCATTCAGTGACAAATCCAGATATCATTCGTTCTCGTGCATCACAATGGTAGTTAATGGCAACAACACATAATCATTTTAGTCAAATCGATACGCCTGGTGGTTAAACAAAGCGACATAACCAGTAAACAGAAGCTGTTAACCTCAATAATTTGATAGAAAAGCCGATCGTAAATATTTTACTTTTATTCCAGTTTTTATTTATTCGAAAATGGACTCTAGATGGTACTTGTTTCCAGGTGAGGTCAAAAAGAAATACGTTTTTTTATAATCTTGGTAAATCTTAGTAGGATATTTTGAAAATATTTCTGCGGGCAGCCACGCTTTTGCTATTTTCGATTCGTTACTACTTTTATTATGGTTTATTACATGGGATACCTCACGTGTGGGATACCTATAAACGTGAATAAAACTAATAGGTCCTTATGAAAACATTGGAAGTTAGACATACCTTTAATATGAAAATATATAAAGTTTAACGGCGTAAATACGCATTTGTCAAAATTCAATTCAATTTGGGCCATACAAAACAATTAAGTACCACTCAGTAATTATTATTGTCTCATAATATAGATCCTTACTCAAACTTTGGCTTTAATGTTTTTATTGCAAATTGCTACAAATACCGCTAATATGCAGATTTATAAAGAAGCTGGTTGGAGGAGCGAAGCCCCGATATGTATTCGTATTATATATTGTATATCAGCAAAATATTCAATATTTTGGCAACACAAAAAGTCATCGAGCAGCAAAATTAGATCAACAAAATTGAGACAAACGGTCATCTTTTAATATGTTTATGAACTTCGCTAAAAGTAAATAATCCAAACTAATCTGAAACTTTCATATTTAATATTTTTTACCTTCTTTAGAAAACAAAAGTTATAAAGGCTGTTGTTCGGGAAACACCCCAACAATTGTATCAACTTGTCGTTTTTCACCGTATAGTTGGTGATAACACCCTGTATGTCCGTAGTATGAATGAGTCATAATTAAACTCCGAATAGATTTATTTAACCCTAGTTAAACAGCAATTTGTGCATTTAAAGCATTGTATTTCAGTTACTTACTCCTTAGTCCGAACCTGGATTGTCGGTATAATAGAAATAGATTCCAATATGTGAAACAATCGCGAAAAGCAAATTGTCATTCTCTGTCAAGGAAAATGTTTTTAAACGTTTAAATTTGAATAATTTGATATATCTTTGTCTCTGTCAATGTTGTGCAAACAACAATATGTCAAATAAAGAAAGAACATTTTCTACCATCTCAAAATGCATCCCGCTCATTTCCCACTCTATTTCAGTTTGCCGCCTGCCGGTACGAAAAATTCGATTTGGTGCAGTACAAAGTACAATCGTTCACACGAAAAGCAGCTAGAAAGTTGTAGCTACGTTGGTGCCTAAATCTTTTGGGTGATTTACTCCTTTGTTTGCACAGATATTTAGAAAATATTTGCTGTAACTCTGTTGTATTTGTCCAAGTTTGGAGAACTCCTTTGGGCGTGTTAACGCGTTCTCATGAGACAATACAGAATCGTTGCGTCTCTGCTGTTGAAGATAGAAGAAGGTGAAATGGCGGATGGAAATTTGTAGCAGAGAAATCCATTCCGGTACTCAAGATTCGAATCAAATGTTCGACGTCTTATATCCCTGGTAAAGTTAAATTTAGAGAATCGAAGGAGACTGAAAGTACAAGGTATTTTGTGTGAACGAAAAAGCAGTTAGTTGAAAAAGAACGTTAATTAAATTCAGTAAAGAAAGGAGTCATATAGTTCATTTTAGATTTAAATAATCAAGAAGTTTTGTTAGATATTTAATAATAGTTAACCATACATGGGAGTTAGTTAAAAATTATTGTATATATTCATCATCATCATCAGCTTATATACGTCCACTCCTGAACGTAGGCCTATTCCATAAGTCTCTACGTTTGTCAGTCTTGGGCTCTATGTGTCCAGTTTTTCCCCCCTTGGCGCTGGATATCGTCTCGCCACCTTGCTTTGGGTCGACCTACGCTCTGTTTTAATTGTCGAGGTCTCCATTGCATGATTCTTTTCGTCCACTTTATGTCATCCCTAGCAACATGACCATTTATTTTTGGCAATTTGCTCCATTACATCAATGACCCCTGTTCTCCTTCTGATTTCTTCATTTCGGATCCTATCTCTAATGCTCACACCCAGCATTCCTCTTTCCATTGCTCTCTGGCAAACCCGGAGGCGGTTTGCACTGCCCTTTGTTATTGTTGTAGTTTCGAGTCCGTACGTAGTAACTGGAAGTATGCAAGCATTATAGACCTTGCGCTTGAGATTTATGATGATTTTTGGTTCTTTAAGAATTTGCCCTAGTTTGCCAAATGCAGCCCAAGACAGCCCGATTCTTCTCGAAATTTCAACCGCTTGATTTTCTGCCCCGAGCTTAATCGTGTGTCCGAGATATACGTACTCTTCAACAACCTCGAGTGAGTGTCCGTTAATGGTCGCAGCGATATATGACTTTGGCTCATGATTTTTGTTTTTCCCAGGTTCATCTCAAAACCCAGAGCAATGGATGCCTGGTGCAATTCCTGGATCACCTGTTCTAACTGATCCACATCACTACTTGCCAGTACGATGTCGTTCCCACGGCAAGTTTTTAAAGACACCCTGCAAGGCGAGAGTAAATAATTTAGGTGAAATTGCATCACCTTGGCGTACACCTCTTTCGAGTGGTATTTTTTCGGTAACTAGATTTTCTTGTATTTTAACGTGAAGGGTAGCATGATTAGATAATAGTAGTCTTAGGTAGCATGACTGTAAGTATATTCGATGATATTTGCGTATCTGGAGTCAATTCTAGCTTCGTCCATGGCTTGTAACACCGCCCACGTTTCCACTGTGTCAAACGCTTTCCGATAGTCGATAAATGCCAGATGGAGCGGAACGTTGTACTCATTACATCTTTCAATCAGAGTACGAACAGTTTGGATGTGATCGATGGTACTGAACCCCCTTCTAAATCCGGCTTGGTCTGCCGGTTGATAGAAGTCAAACTTGGCACTCAGACGATTCTTTATAATTTTTGTAGAAAAATTGTAAAATATGGACAGCAGACTTATCGGTCTGTAGTTGTTAATGTCTTTACAGTCGCCCTTTTTGTATAGTAGGATCACCTCTGCATTTTCCCAGTCATCAGGAATTTTTCCCTCTTCGAGGCACTTGTTTAAGAGAAGAAGTATTGTTTTCTCAAGTGCTACACCTCCCGTCTTTATCATCTCGCACGTTATCCGGTCTTCTCCAGGGGCTTTTCGGTTTTTCATTTGGTGTAAAGCTGCTCTTAATTCCGATACATCTATTAAAGGCATGTCTTCTGAACCTACATTTGTGACCTTTTTGTTTCTTGGATTTGGAGGATTTGGAACAGATTGGCTATAAAGTTCTCGGTAGAAGTTCTGAATGATGTTTTGATGTCCTCTTTCGCTGTTATAATCTATCCTTGATTATTCTTCATTTTGTGATTTAAAAGTTTTCCTTTCAACCTTTTGGATCGTAAGGTTGTCATGTTCATGCCATCCTCTATTGCTTCTTGGATTTGCCGAGTGTTAAACTCTCTTAGATCTTTGCGTCTTGCGCTTTTCACTCTTTTACTTAGCTCTTCGTATAATGGTGAAAGTCTATCTGTTTGACGCCATTCTTTGATAAGGTTGGCTGTGTCAATGCTGATTTTTGAGTTTTTCCCTTGTTTGTCTTTAAAGTTTACTTTCTTAATTGCAACTCGGATGCTGATAGTAATTTTTTCCGCTATTTCGCCAATTTGCATGCTATGCAGAAGTTCTATTGGTTCTAACTTCTTTTCAAGTTCTTTCTTATAGTCTTCCTCTTTTTTCCTCAATTCTTCCATCGTCGGTGGAGGTTTTTTCCGATTAGTTTCTTCCTTTCGATTTGGATGTTAATGCGAATCTTGGCTCTCACGAGCCTATGATCGCTGCCCGTATCGAAGCGGTTTAGGACGGATACATCGTCACAAATATGTTTGTCTGAGACAAGTACATAATCAATCTCGTTTTTAAAAGAACCATCGGGGCTCTTCCATGTCCATTTCCTTTGAGGAGGTTTTTTAAAGAAGGTATTCATACAGAACATTTTTTCGTTGTTCAGAAATCATATCTTGTCCTCTTGCATTTCTTTTTCCCAGGCCGAAGTTTCCGATGTTTGGTGGATATAAGGTTGATTTTTGTCCAATCTTTGCGTTAAAATCACCTATTACAATTGTAAACGTAGCCTTTTCCGCGTTCTTTGCTGTGGTAAGGTCTTCGTAGAACTGTTCAATATCTTCATGGTGCTAAACCTGTGGGCGCATAAGCCTGTATTACCTGCATCCTGTATCTGCTGTTCAGTGCAATCACGATGTATATAACTTTGTCTGATATAGCGACTGTTTTGCATATGAGATGTTTTATCTTGCTATGGACCATTATTGCCACTCCGCCAATGTGATGGTTAATTTCGGAATTTCTTTGGAACAACATATGGCCGGATTTGAGTATTTTGTTAGATTCGCCCTTTAACCTGGTTTCACTAATACCTAAGATATTCCATTTGATATTTTATAGGTTATCGAGATGTTCTTCGAGTCTTATCGTGCGTATGTTGTAGGTTGCAATTATTAGGAACACCTTGCCAGCAGCATTTTTTGGGATTTGTATTCTTTCTGGTAAAGTCAAATTCTTGCCTCCCCCAGAATCCTTGAGGCAGACTGACGAGTCAGTGCGAGATTCTGAGATAGATGTATCTCTACTCGCCTGGGGTAATTTCTTTTTGGAATTTTGACTATTCATGGTTGTGTTTGGAAGGATTTGGCAATTCAAACGCCGCGCTTGCCTAGCGTGTTGACGAGTGTTTCAATCAAAAAAACTTTTGAACCGAAAGCAAAAGGCTTACGTCAGGGATGAACTTGTTTTTTAATAGAACACCGTGTATATTACTACATTTTTGGACATCTCAACCTTCATTTCTACTATATTTTGAACTGAATGCGTAGGATAGTTTTCCCTTATTTAATAACGCTAAAAATGCCGCCATTTTATATTGAGTGAAGATGGAAAGAAGTAAGTACTCGCTTAGAGCTTCTAAATGATGTAGTGCTAACTACCTCTTCCCATTTAAAGAAATGGCGCCTAGCGGCCATCTTGAATTTTTTATTTGTCGATTTGACACTAAAATGTAGCATTTATTACTCGATCCCAAGTTTCAATTTCCTAATTTGATTCGTTCAGAAAAAATGAGGGGAGGGGCATTAAATAAAAGCACTGTATATAACTTTTTATTTAGCCGTTTGAGTTGCGACTCCGGATTGAAATTTGTTATTATGAAATTTTTTTAATTTAAAATTTGCCGGAATAAGGGACTCATGATGTTGTGTATGCTCTTTCGGATACCCTAAATAAACCTCGAATACATGTCCTATATGTTTAAATTCTCGCCAATAATCATGTAATCTAAATTCTGAATTTGAGTGTCAGACAACCAGTCAAAATTATCCGTTTGTAAATATTGTGACATGGCCGCACTATCCTACAGATTGGTGAAGTCCAGGTACATCAGCTAATACCTTGGTCATAATGAGAGATAAATGTGCTGATCGTGAAAGTTTGATAAGCGACTACTCCGCAAAAAACGTTTTTAAAGAAAAGAATCATGTCAACATCAACATTATTGCTTAACTGGTCTGTTGCAATACAGTTTCGACATCATTCTTGATGTTAGATGGATGGCTCTGTTGAAATTTTAATATTTTTAATGTTACAAATAGTATTTGGGCACAGATAGTCGATATAGCTCGCCTATCAGTGCCCAAACACTAAGTTCCTGAGGATGTTTTCTGAAAGCAGAAACATTTAAAATGTCAGAACTTATGTGGGCGGTCTAAAAAAACATTTCCTTGTGGTCGAGCTCTATCACGTGAGTTATGTTCAAATTATTCGGATGAACAAAAGCACTATCCACGTGGTTAATGTGCATTTTCTCGCGGACGAAAATGTTTCATTTAAATCTTTATTAAGATGTATGAAATGCGCCCTGGATCTTTAAATACTGAAGCGCTTATGCTCAGGCTGTAATGTTTTCATTCCAGCACTGTTTGCGTACCAATTTTTGTCAAAACACAATGAGGTGATTGCCATTTCTCCTATTTTAGGACAAACATTAGAAAACACGAAAATATCGGACCGTGTTCACGCCTTGCACATAACTAAATCCGGTTGGGATGGCATTACGAAGCACTTGGACAGGACAAAACTGCTCCAGGAAGCAGCGGACAAAGAGGCCGCAGTCAAGAGATATTTGGACGAGGGCTCGAAAAATATGACCAAAGGATGGGAAAACTCTTTAGAGGTAAAATCAGTACTGAGCCTTGAATTTTGCGTATAATGATGAAAATAAAATTAATAAATCTAGAACCGTTCATAAAGTTCTAAGGCTATGATTCACCCCATGTTATAGAATGTTCGTCGTCGTAAAGAAGAAGAGCGCCTAAGGTTAATAGAACAGAAAAAAGAAGAAAGACAACAAAGATTTCTGGAACTAAGAAAAGAACAGGAAGAAATAAGAACGAAATATATGGATAAGGTTAAAAAACAAATTTTCATGACGACAGGACATGCCAGGTTAAAACTTTACAATATTCATTAGTTAATAATATATACCTACTTTAATTTAATGAGTTCTCTTCTTTACTGTGTTTTATCATTCAAATGCTGTTCATGCAAATGTTTTTAAATTTGAACTTTGAAGGCTTTGTATATTATTTAGTGACCATTGTTACTTGTCATTAAATTTGAACGAAAAACTACATTTGAATTTAAGAGATCTGACCTGCGCCTTGGTAACCTCTGAAGTACTGTTCGAAAGACAGAAGCAGCTGGAATTTATGAAAAAAATTAAACAGCACGAAAAGGATGAAGACCAAGTTTATCTAGAATTTCAACGGAGGAAGGCAGAGACCGAAGTAAAACAAGAGGAACAAAAGAGGAAGAAATTGATGGAGAAAGAGAAGGAGCATGTTGAAGAATTAAAGAAAATGTGATCACAAGTTTGCAATACTTACTTAGAGATTTAAAATATTTTTATAATTTTGATCCTTGATCGAATGAGTACGTCAACATTAAGTAAGAAACACACTAGCAATTTTTCGAAGGTGGTAAAATTTAGAAAACTATTTAAGTGGAAATGATATTTTAGAATTGAAGACAAAGCAGCGTTAGAAAGGACTCTAAGGGATGAGAGAGTGAAAAATGAAGCAATAGACAATATAGAGGCCGTGAAAGAGACGGAGAAACTGGAAAAAATGATAATTGAAGAGGTAAGAGACGGAGGTTAGTTTTTTTGTATATATATAACTCCTAGAGATCTGCAATCTGTCCAGTAGACAATAAGCGTTTGTAATGGCTGCAGAGAATGACATGTAGGGTATCACTCCAGTGAGTGGTCTTTAAAAAGTAGATATCTAAATCGTAAATCTAGAGCTTATTTATCTCTGTGATCTTAAGTCTGAACTTATCTAGGTCCTGTACTCAGGTAGGATGGCAGTAGTCGCATCGGCTTACGCACTTCTTTGATACTATTTTATGCGTAAAATCTTACACAGAAAAAAATGGAATCGGTCACGTGTTTTAAATAGGTCAAAATTCAGCAGTTTTAAGGTTATAAATTCAAAGGATTGGAGTTAACTCTTACCCGACCTATGAGCAATAGATAAACTTCAAGTCTGGTGACTAAGTCCTAAGGTGTGCCAAGAATGCCGTTATTCGGCAGATTATAATTGTATTTTTTTAGAAATTGCGGAAGAAAAAAGAGCTCTTCGAGGAAAGAAAGAAGCATATGCAACAGCAGAAGGATCTGAATCTGCAGAAGATAAAGGAGGAAAAAGAATTAGACGAGGTTATACAGATATATACCGATACAAAGCATCGCATTGATTGCATGAAAAAAGAACGTGAAAAAGAGGTACGGGGTAATATTATTATTATTAATAGGGGTAATATAGTTGCGACGGAAATAATAGCAAACTATTTTCTTTTTAGCTGAGAGATGTAGTTGTCAAACGTCGGGAGAAAATCGCATCTATGGTAATGGCTGAACAAATGGACAAGTCCGAGGCGGAAGAGAGAGCCATAAAAAAGGCCATGGCAGAGAGAGACGCAGCGTAAGTGGCATATTTAAAAAAATAATAATTTCTTACAGGGTGTCGTCTCTTGACCTTATCTTGCTTATTAATTTATTCTTCCAAGGTCGCCTACGTGACATGAGCATCCATTCTTTTAAAGAAATTCTACCACAATACAAAAGTTATTTTGTTTACTACGAATAATTTAGAAATTACAAGTCGAAATACCATATACACATATACACCTCTAGGACCAAAATGGGTCCATATCTTGGCAACTTTACCAAGGGCGGATATAATTACCAAGGATATGATTGTTATTGAGAGATTGATCTATTGTGTTAATGATGTGCGAAATAAGCAGGATACAAAGTATTTAGCTCTCATGAGAATGCCCAGGATGTAACCTTAGCGAGTGCATTGTCAAAAGCCTGGACGAAATCAGTGTACTTACAGATTAGTGGCATAGAAGGTGCGTTGCAGTTTTCTCTTCTTCTTGGCAGAATCTGCATAGGGTTTCATCTGCCAGATCCATCAGACTTAAGTGTCTTTTTAGTCGACAATTGCCGGTCAATGTATCATCATTCTGACAGCCTTTCTATTGTTGCTTAGTAAGTCAGCTGTGAGCTATGCTGAGGAACTCTCAACGAATTTCTTAGTTTCTCTCTGTCCTAATTGTTCATTCCACCATTCCTAAGACGCCGTTGCTACCAATTTCATACCGGATGCCTTAATAGCACATCTGGTCACCCCACAAAAGGGGCCTGGTTGCACCAAAGAGCCCGACGAGCCTGCTTTGGCTATTTCATCGACTCGTTCGTTGCCTTTGCGGCCTTCGTGCCTTGAAACCCAAGTTATAGTCACTTCGTTTTGACTTTACCTACCTCTTTCAATGTCTTGCAGCAATTTTCTACCAGTTTGAATATTGTACTCTTGACCTTGATTGCCTTTAATGCTACTTGGCTATCGGAATAGATTATCATCATCTTATTGGTGGTTTGTTTGTTCTTCATTTTCTTCGTGCAGTGGCTGAAATACCGTGGCTAGATTTCCCATAGATATTGGAAGGACTTGTTCCCGTCCTCAGTGCGGATATATGGGCTCTGATACCTTGATCGGTCTTCGAGTCGGAATGTCAGAGAAGTTCTGTCCTTATTGGTCGATCTTTTTGAAGTCGTTTTTTTCTGGTATTACGATATTAAAATTGTTTTAAAACCTGTATGCTGCAGTGATGTAATCTGTGCGCATGTCCTTTTTGTAATAGCGGATGTGATTAACCTATAGCCCATCTGATCTTGCCAGGTGTCGCTATGTCCTTTACTAACCTCCAGTCTAGCCTTGAACGGTTCCATGGCCTACTTGGTTTTTGCAGCGATGCAGCTGTATCTACTACGAATAAGGCCAAAAAGTGTGTTTCTAAAAGCAGTTTAAAACTTTCTTCCTTGGTCTCCATGTAGGTGTCGTTATTCTTTTTGAGGAATTCGACTCCGTTACACCATTACTTTCGAATCCCTTCGCCAAGACTTAGTGGATTCTTAAGCATTCTGGGTTTCCGTGGCCTTTTCACAGAATCTCCTCCACGAGTTTCGTTTAACTCTCCAAATTTCTTTGTTATATTTCGTGAGTGTTGATCTGTAAGTCACTCCCAGTCATTATTTTTTTGGCTTCATTAAGTAGCCTTCTGACTATGACCCGTAGCTTGTTAAGCGTTTCGTCCCACCAGACCTTGGTTCCTTTTTGTTACCATGTTTTTTTTTCTGGATAGTTGTTCTGGTAGGGCATATGCATCACCTCTTCCATCAGTTCCATTGCCAGCTCTAGCCTATCTGTGTCTTTAACTTCTATTACGTCAGCTTCGAGACTTCCCCTGAGGGATTTAGTGTCTCTCGGATTACGAAATAATACTGCTTTAAGAGATGGATTTTTTTTTGTATGTGTACGTGATCTGAAAAGCATGGTATTTTTCAGACGTTCCAATTTTAGCACAATGTCACGCCAAAAACTTACCTACGAGCCATCGTAATGAAAGTGAGTTATTTGCCTTTATTGACTATATTTCAACCCTTTGGTTGAGACGAACTGAAGTAGTAATTCTCCTTTGGCGTTGATATTACTGTTTCCTATGACTAATTAGAGTTTTCTTTCCTCACGTGGAATATGACATCCTTGAGAATCCGCAGAGAGCCTGATTTCTCCTCTCCTACCTGATTATCGTTCTTGAAAGTTTCCAAAAGGTCAACTTATTAGGAATAAAATATGTCAGATTTGGTCAGCTAGAACCTGGAAAATTGGAGTTCTGGCAACGGAGTCTATTAGTTCAATTTATTTAAATTAAATGTATTTTAATGTTTATCATATTGTATTGTTTTGAATTTGTAATAATTTAGAAGTTAATTTTTTTAATAGAAAATGGTTGCAGGTTAGATCACATGAAGCAGAATAATTTTGTTAATTATATGAATTATTTTGATTCCTGAGTTACATCGTTACTGATTCTTTATAATACGTTATTACTTATCTGTGATTTTTCACTGATATTTGAAACAATCAATCCTGTACATATTATAGGGAAATTGAAAAAATCAAAGCGAGACAAGAATACGATGAGAAAATGAAACAAGACCGTCTGAAAAATAGAGAGGAAGTGTTGGCGAAGGCGGCGGAAAAGAAAAAGAAAGAAGAAGAGATTGAAAAGTGGGAACTTCTGAATCGGTACAAGACGGACGAAATTATGAACACGTACGAACAAAGCAAAAAGAAGGAGATGTGGAAAGAAATACTTAAGTATCGGCAGGAATTATGCGAACAAATGGTATATAATAATTGTGGTCATTTTAGCTTATCTACGTGAGGAAGTAACTGAAACCTTGCCCCCTAAAGTCGATTGCCTTTCTGTATGGCCAGAAATAAAAATATCCATAAATATTGCCATAATTTTAAATTATTTAGAAAGGGAGGCCAGGTATAGTTTGAATAGTCCGGGCGATCAGCTGATCTATATATCTTCTTGAAGAGTGCAAGACTCAAAACAACTTGGATGAATTCAAATACAGAATCGGGCCTTTAGAGTCAATTGGGCTTACTGCTGAAACTAGCAACTATGCATTTTAAAAATATTTTTGATTATATTGCCCAATTTGTAATTTGAGTTTTTAGAATTAATAGATATTTGTTTATGATGATAGAAAATATAGTGTTCGTTTTAGTACCATATTAATGTCACCGAAACGAAAAGTTGGTATCAAATTTCATTAATCTGGGCTAAGCAACTGTTTAGGCCAATCCAGACTTTTATTATACATCGTACCTATATTGTTTCGTGAAGAATATGAGATTTGTTAGCATTTAATACATTTTAATGTACAGGAAGAGACGAGACTAGAGCAGCTCAGGGAGAAAGAGATCGAAGATGCTTCAGCAAAAAATCTTGTAAATGAAGAAGACACGAAATTCTTTGAATACGCCGAGGAAGTTTTACAGATGGCGAAGAAAAAGGGAAGAAGTACTATTCCTATTGAAAGAGTCATCGCGGTAAGGATGAGCTTCAATATATTAAATATTATTTTATTATTTCCGTTACATGCCATCTCTATTTCGCAATTCATGATATTTCAGCAATCGAGATTATTTATATAATCAGATGCATGTACTAGCATAATCAATAAAATTGAAGCGTTATATTCCCAAAAGGTTCAAACATATAGATTTGAGAAAAATCAAGAAATGAAAAAAAATTAATGGGGCAAAATTAAATAAAGCAAATAAATTGAACGCAATTTGTTGTTGGAAAATATTACTGTATACATTAAAGAAAAAAATATTTAAAAAATCCCAGCACACATAAAAACAGTCACATATTATAAAACTAAATGAAACACTCTTTGTATTCCATGCATAAAATTTTAATCCAAAAGGACCTGTAAACTAGCGTAACAGAGCGCTTTCGGCCGGATCCATCATCAGTGTTACCTGGAAAGTGAGTAAAAGAACCACCCATTAGTGGAAGACAGTAAATGCTGTAGGGTTTTGGGTTAAGAAATAAAAACCTGCAAATGGAATTGCTATGTAAACTGACTGTGGCAAGAATAAAATTGAATTTTGAATTTGAGTTTTTTGAATTCTGAATTTATTAAGATAAAAATGATGTTAATTAAAACTGTAAATTAAGAATGTAAGACTTTTTCTTGTGTTATTAGACGAAATGAAAAGAAAATGGTGGAAGTTTTTTCACTCACTTGTCAGTGAAACCAAAAGATATATCCACGAAGAGGCACAAACTACTATCAAATGATAACGGTCACATCAAAATTTAAATTACAAGTTACATTGTAACTTGTAATTTAAAAGTGTGAAAATCTTCACATAATTTAACAATAAACAAAGAACAGACCGACAGACGTGGGAACCACGTTTTAATGGATCGACAAACATATCTCCGTTGACAAGTTTGACAAGTAAACCGACTACCGCCGACGCAGAAAGCAATACGTCAAGAAATGGCGGTAATTTTAAACTACAAGTGATGTGTGAGAGATTAATAAAAGTGTAGAAGTACCTGATTTTATAAATTATACTTAAATTATAGAAAAAACTGCCACTGCCAGACGAGACCTAACAAATTGATATGATCAATGTTAAATGGTCCGAAACAAAGACTTATTTGAAAATTGATTTAAATTGGTTGATCAAGTAGGTGTAAAAAATTGTTGGGAAGTGAAAAAAGTACTTAATTAAGTGGGTTGCTAATGAACTACTTAAGAGAGGATATTAACCTTAGCTAACTCAACTCGAAGAATTGAAAAAGGAAAGAAAAAGGAATAGTTTAACTAATTAAGGGAAGAGATTAGCCTGGGCTAACTCAACTCGAAGAATTGAAAGAGGAAGAACCAGAAAGAGCTTAACTAATTAAGAGAAGAGATTAGCCTAGGCTAACTCTACTTGAAGAATTGAAAAAAAAGGAAGAAAAGGGAAGAGCTTAACTAATTAGTACAAGAGATTAGCCTGGGCTGACTCCACTCGAAGAATTGAAAGAGGAAGAACCAGAAAAAGCTTAACTAATTAAGAGGATAGATTAGCCTGGGCTAACTCTACTCAAAGAATTGAAAAGAGAAAGAAAAGAAAGAGCTTAACTAATTAGGAGAAGAGATTAGCCTGAGCTAACTCAACTCGGTAAAAATAAATTAAATTCTTTTATTATATAAATGTTAAAAAAAGGTTTTTTGAAGGAAGGAAAGTACTTAATTAAGTAAAATCTGTTTAAAATATGTAGACAGAAGAACTTGAATCTAGAAGTCGCCTGTGTAACGGTATGTAAAATCTGTTGAGAATGACTTGAGTATTGAGGCAATGGTTGTTTGTAAGCAGTTCGCTGTTGATCTCGATATCTTCTAGAAAATCCAGCCTATTGAAGTTTTTTGATGAGACGTTATGAAGGATTTTAGCGTTAGAGTGAGGGCTGAAACTGTGGTTCACAAAAAATCATCATTCTTAATTTACAGTTTTAGTTAACATCGTTTATATCCTAATAAATCCAGAATTCAAGAAATTCAAAATTTAAAATTCAAAATTCAATTTTATTCTTGCCACAGTTTACGTAACAATTCCATTTGCAATTTTTCATTTCTTAACCCAAAACCCTAGCATTTACCATCTTCCACTAATGGGTGGTTCTTTTACTCACTTTCCAGGTAACAGAGTAGTGATGGCTCCGGCCGAAGGCGGTCTGTTACGCTAGTTTAGAGGTCCTTTTGGATTAAAATTTTATGCATGGAATACAAAGAGTGTTTCATTTAGTATATTTCGTACATGCACACAGCCTTCACTCTTCATTTACATATTATAAAAGGTTATCATGTACGCACCAGGGATCAGGACTAAAAGGATCCAAGTCAAACGTTCCATCCCTTTATTCTGTATGTCTTTCAATGATTTTTAAATACGTAAGTTTTATTTACTGTCTTCAAGATTAGAAATTTTAACATTATGTGGAGCACGTGTTCTTGGCACCTAGACCCTTGTTTAGACACAGAACCAGAGAAGCCTATCGGCAGAGTAATATATATACAAGTATATAACCTACTTTTGAATTAAATATAGACCTAGAACCCTTTCTAAGGGAAAATATAAATGTTGAAGCAAATGACACCTTTTATTGAACATTGTCCCACGATAGCCAAACTAAATGTGGCAATATCAGAGACAAATTTGCGGTTTGTCTCCGGCAATATCCTCAATGCTAGTAGTATACAGGGTGTTTCAAAACTATGGTTATAAACTTTGGGAGGTGATTACTGACATTATTTTAGCATAAGAAATGGCGGTAATTTTAAATTTTTAAACTACAAGTGATGTGTGAGAGATTAATAAAAGTGTTGAAGTGCCTGATTTTATAAATTATACTTAAATTATAGAAAAAACTGCCACTGCCAGACGAGACCTAACAAATTGATATGATCAATGTTATATGGTCCGAAACAAAGACTTATTTGAAAATTGATTTAAATTGGTTGATCAAGTAGGTGTAAAAAATTGTTGAGAAGTGAAAAAAGTACTTAATTAAGTGGGTTGCTAATGAACTACTTAAGAGAGGATATTAACCTTAGCTAACTCAACTCGAAGAATTGAAAAAGGAAAGAAAAAGGAATAGTTTAACTAATTAAGGGAAGAGATTAGCCTGGGCTAACTCAACTCGAAGAATTGAAAGAGGAAGAACCAGAAAGAGCTTAACTAATTAAGAGAAGAGATTAGCCTAGGCTAACTCTACTTGAAGAATTGAAAAAAAAAGGAAGAAAAGGGAAGAGCTTAACTAATTAGTACAAGAGATTAGCGTGGGCTGACTCCACTCGAAGAATTGAAAGAGGAAGAACCAGAAAAAGCTTAACTAATTAAGAAGAGAGATTAGCCTGGGCTAACTCTACTCAAAGAATTGAAAAGAGAAAGAAAAGAAAGAGCATAACTAATTAGGAGAAGAGATTAGCCTGAGCTAACTCAACTCGATAAAAATAAATTAAATTCTCTTATTATATATATGTTAAAAAAAGGTTTTTTGAAGGAAGGAAAGTACTTAATTAAGTAAAATCTGTTTAAAATATGTAGACAGAGGAACTTGAATCAAGAAGTCGCCTGTGTAACGGTATGTAAGATCTGTTGAGATTGACTTGAGTATTGAGGCAATGGTTGTTTGTAAGCAGCTCGCTGTTGATCTCGATATCTTCTAGAAAATCCAGCCTATTGAAGTTTTTTGATGAGACGTTATGAAAGATTTTAGCGTTAGAGTGAGGGCTGAAACTGTGGTTCACAAAAAGTCATCATTCTTAATTTACAGTTTTAATTAACATCGTTTATATCCTAATAAATCCAGAATTCAAGAAATTCAAAATTTAAAATTCAAAATTTAAAATTCAAAATTCAATTTTATTCTTGCCACAGCTTACGTAACAATTCCATTTGCAATTTTTCATTTCTTAACCCAAAACCCTAGCATTTACCATCTTCCACTAATGGGTGGTTCTTTTACTCACTTTCCAGGTAACAGAGTAGTGATGGCTCCGGCCGAAGGCGCTCTGTTACGCTAGTTTAGAGGTCCTTTTGGATTAAAATTTTATGCATGGAATACAAAGAGCGTTTCATTTAGTATATTTCGTACATGCACACAGCCTTCACTCTTCATTTACATATTATAAAAGGTTATCATGTACGCACCAGGGATCAGGACTAAAAGGATCCAAGTCAAACGTTCCATCCCTTTATTCTGTATGTCTTTTTCAATGATTCTTAAATACGTAAGTTTTATTTACTGTCTTCAAGATTAGAAATTTTAACATTATGTGGAGCACGTGTTCTTGGCACCTAGACCCTTGTTTAGACACAGAACCAGAGAAGCCTATCGGCAGCGTAATCTATATACAAGTATATAACCTACTTTTGAATTAAATATAGACCTAGGACCTAGAACCCTTTCTAAGAGAAAATATGAATGTTGAAGCAAATGACACCTTTTAGGAATACCATGCATCCATTGTGGGCACCCCTTATTGAACATTGTCCCACAATAGCCAAACTAAATGTGGCAATATCAGAGACAAATTTGCGGTTTGTCTCCGGCAATATCCTCAATGCTAGTAGTATACAGGGTGTTTCAAAACTATGGTTATAAACTTTGGGAGGTGATTACTGACATTATTTTAGCATAGAAAGTTCCCATAATGGTCCTTAATCGTTTCGGTACGGAGATACAGGGTGTTGAATTTTAATAATTAAAAAAAAAATTAAATAACTCGTAAATGGGTTAATATATTTTTATGAAATTTGGGAAATAAAATAAGCATTTACGGGCACTTGTTTTCAAAATATAACACTTGCCCAAATTTAACCAGTGGCGTTGGTACGAAATTATGTTATATTTTTTGTATGGAAACTGGCATTTAAAAAATATATTTTTTTATGTTTCCTTATTTTATTTAGAACAAAAAAGGTATTGGGTATTTTTTGATACAAAGAACGGTCTAAGCGAAAATTATAATTTTTGAGTCGACCAGAAATTAAATAAACTGCTTTAATTTTTTTATCCCGAAATCAGAGCAAGATATGTAAACAATAATTGAGGAGACAATAGATTTGTATTGTTAGTAGCTAACTTCAACACCCTGTATCTCCGTAACGAAACGACTAAGAACATAGTTTATCAAAACTTTTGATCCTAAAATAACGTCCCGAAGTTTGTATACATTTGAAGCACCCCGTATAAGTACTGAATTATAGATTTAGAGTGAAAACGGAAATTTTTCTGTACTATAATTGGCTGAAATCTCTTTAAATAAAATATATACACTGTACAGAAAATACATACATATTCCGCCCCGAAAATTTTTGAGATTTTAATTGGGGACAGCTTTACAAAATCAGGACATTTTCGGGAGATGTTTTAAACCGGGACCATCCATCGGTCTCGCATAATATGATCATTGCATCATTAATCAGACAGAATTAATAAAAAAACACTTTAAAGTCAATATAGAAAACAACACACTATTAAATTATACATACTTTAAAATCCTTCGCCTTCACCATCCCCTCGACAAAAAAACGGCGCGCGGCGGGGCACCCATCATCGGAATTTCCCAATATACAACAATACTAAAATCACCTATAATAGTATCGCCAAATAGCACAGTCTACATAATACTAGGCTTTACCTTTTTTAACTTTTTTTGAACTTTGACCGGTTAATATTAAATATTTTGAATAAGTATGGCGTGAAGAAGAAAACGACTTTCTAGTAAGTACCATGAAACTGGCTGAAAAATTTCAAGTTAGTAAGATTCCAGTGACCATATTGTTAAAAAATAAAGGAGAAGTTGGAAATATGTAACCAAAAGGTGGCAGTGTTGAAAAAAAGAAAGTTTCCTAAAACCAAGAGACTTGATGTGGCCAAAGATGTCTTTAATTGGATTTGTAAGACTTGAAACAGGCCCTTAGCAATATTGGAGCCTACAAATGCCAAGCAAAAGCCTTCGAAGTTGCAAAGAGTCTAGGACTAGGCGTCTTTAAAACATCAAATGGATTGTTAGATAGATTTCGTACTCGGCACGATATTACCTTCAAGGCAATTTATGGAGAATCCGCCGAAGTTAATATCGCAAATGTGAAAACTTGAAAGGACAAGTTATTGGTCACTGTAACAGATTACACCTCAAAGGCTGTGTATAATGCAGACGGGATGGGTCTCTACTATCGTGCGCCAACAAAAATATATCCCTTGAAAAATGATAAGTCTTCTGGAAGAAAAATTACAATGTAACTAATTTAAGTGCCACTTTGTAATGAATTTCTAGCTCAGTCACCAATTTGTGAGGATAATTAATTTATTTAATTTATTTAATTTAATTTAAATGAGAATAGGGGTGGATTCGATTTAACGGTTCTCTCGTTAACTATATTATATATGTGATTGTGGGCGCCAAGCTCTTAGAGACGATGCAAACAGAAAATATAGAATATTTAGATAATATTAACTAGAATTTACAAAGATAAAAATAATTCACGTCTCATAGAGCCCAGTCCTGTAGTAAATCAAAGAAGATAATTTTTTTTAAAAACAATATATTAATTTAACAACTAATTTACAATTATCAATGATGCGGTTTTTTTTTTAATTGTTGAAATTCATATAATCGGATGTAAATACAACTTATAATATAATTAATGAAGTTTAAACTTGACTAAATTGACTAGTAATGTGAACAATGAACAAATTTTATTATTATAACAAGTTGGTCTTTCCAATCTAAAAAACTCCTTGACACATCCAAATACTTAAATCGTCCTGTTATCTGCAAACCACGTGATCAGTTGGGACCTCCACTGAAAACCTCTTCGCCTGTACCTAAGCATCCCTGCTATAGGCGTATCCAGGGCTTAAGGGTAATTCCCGGAATGGTTCCCTGTTAGTTGTGCGTGGCTGCTGTCGGACCGACTGTCACCACAAAGATCTGTGTAGGTGTCGTCTTGGAGCAGTAGTTACATAAAAAAAAATATTGGATGTTTTAGACCAACTTGTACCGCTAATTAATTAATTAGAAGAGTATCCTGTGGACCTCAGTTTGACATACAAGGTTTTAACAAACAACTTGAAAATTTACTGGTTACAGCAAATATAATCAGAACTTAAATTACAATTTAAAGTTCAGCAAAAATTATAAATAACTATGATTAAATAACACTATGAATAATTACTGTTACTCAAGATATTTCTTTTCTTTACTTAGAGATATGAAATTCAAAAGAAATTATGATCAAAATTAAAAATTTAAAAGACAATTATGAAACTTGTCCAAACAGTGGCTCTCGGCAACTTCAAATAGAAAATAACTAGACTTTAATAAAAAAAAAAATAGGAAGAACGAGGTATAACCTCTCTTAAAACAAGTCTAATGACTCCAGATAAGTAATTTCTTTACTAAATCTATAAATATGGCCCTTGGCACATAAACATTAATTTGACGTAAATTACGTCTCAATTAATCAAAGATAGAGATAAGATAATTACTACCTCGCTTTGAGATAGGAACTTAGATAATCGATAAAGAAAAAATAAACCAGGTGAATTTACACACATGTGCTTAAATCTCTTTTATCTGCAAATTAATGCCGGTACAATATTGATAAAACGTGATATAAGTGATAATAATTATAGTCTGAAGCTACAAATAAACTGAAAGATTAATGAAATAAGCCTGAAAAGCAAAAAAATTACTATAACCAACAATACTATTAGGAAAAACGCAGAGAAAATCTACAACAATTCAATTAACAACCTTTGCAGGGAAAGATAAAATCCGCTCTGAGAATTACCCAACTAATACTGTTCAATCTAAATGAAAATACGTAAAATAATATATGTGACCGTTAAACGATAAAATAATTTCGTTCTCTTTAAATTTGGATTAAACCATTATCAAATTACACGAATTTGACCAATAAGATACGCAATTATTCACCAAAAAAATCAGTATTCAAACCTAAAGGTCAACATAAAAAATTTAAGATCATTAAAATCGTCAATCACTCGAAAGTGTAATATAAAAATGCTAAATCTTGAAATATGCTAAATCTTGACATATGATTAACCGAATCAAAAACAGTTATCAATTCTGTATTTAAAATATGCAAAGACTATTGAAAATTATGCAGGATGAACAAAATATTTTGAGATCAGCGAATTAGGTAATATCACTTACGGCGTCAGCGTCTACACACAAGATGTCAACGACCTTCTTTTCAAAATTGTACGTTCTACCTATTTTAATTTTCAAGGCTTAGATTGGGCACGTGTATTTAATACGTGACAATCGTTGTAGGAAACCCGGCGTCAAACTAAGGAAACATTCAACATACGCTAAATGTAGCAATCTATTGTAGATTACAGGCATTGAACAACACTCTACGTTCTTCAATTACCTGCTACACGAGATAACCCCGTTTCCGAACAGATGGCACTGCCTATCAATATACTACTTACACTGAACATTAAAAACCATTGATAAATAGGTAGAATTAATGGAGCGGAATAGACTGATATTTGATAACATACCTATATTCCGTTACAACAACACTTCAAATTACAATTTTGTTATAATGCAAACATGGAAAACAAAAAGGAGAAACCGCTTTCCATAAGTAAAAGAAAAAAATACTTGATCCTTTAAAGGGACACACATTGATAAGTTAACTATCCATTAAAAAAAGCGTGAATGACAGGAGATATCATCAGGAGGTGGCTTCCCGCTTTTGTTGTTAAGATGAAGAGGAACCATCGGGGAGTGGTATTTTTTCTAGATTATGCAATATTACCTCCCAAAGTAGCATTGGACAACGTCAAACATTACATTGTCAACCTTTGGGCCTAGGCATTATTCAGAACTTTAAGATGCTCCACAGAAGTAATTTTGTTATTTCATTAAGAGGCTTTTAACATATCTCCTCCCCTAGGCTGGAGAACACCGAAGTAGAAAGCCTGGAGCTGATCAATGACAGTTTGTGACAAGAGGGGCTGGCATTGTATTAGCAGGCAGGAACGTCAAACTGGTGAGAGTAGTTTGATTACGGGATGTGACACCCCCGCCATTCCGAGTTGCCACGGTATGTGGCCAATCAAATCCCATCGTCTTACCCCAGGCTGGAGAACACCGAAGTACAACGTCTGGAGCTGATCAATGACAGTTTGTGACAAGAGGAGCTGCTTTGTATTGGCAGGCAGGAACGTCAAACTGGTGAGAGCAGTTTGATTACGGGCTGAGACGCCCGCGCCCCCACCATTTCGAGTTGCCAAGGGATGTGGCCCATCAAATCCCATCGTCATCCCCCAGGCTGGAGAACACCGAATTACAAAGTCTGGAGCTGATCAATGACAGTTTGTGACAAGAGGGGCTGCATTGTATTAGCAGGCTGGAACGTCAAACTGGTGAGAGCAGCTTAATTACGAGGAGTGACGCCCCCGCCATTCCGAGTTGCCACGGGATGTGGCCTATCAAATCTCATCGTCCTCGTCCAGGCTGGAGAACACCAAAGTGTAAAGTCTGGAGCTGATCACTGGGGAGTGACCCAACAAACCCCATTCTTATCCCTGTCAGACTGGGGACCACCAAAGGAATGAGTCTGAAGCCGATGCTTTCAGTGGAAGCGGCCCTAGGTGGTAGATGCATAAGCCTACTCGCATCGTCCGGTGAAAGGCCACCCCACCAGAACTGGGAAGCGCTAAGTGGTTTTTCCGAATCACGTTCCGCTTCCGCGTTGGTGGTTGCGGATTCCACAGTAGGAATATATGGACATGATGGTGCTTCCAGGATCAAAATATTCCGGAAGTAAACTCCCCGGCCATTCGGATCTCTGGGCGCTGGGTGGCCCTGGGATCCTTTCATTCCGCATTTCACAGATAGCAAAGATACTGAACCAATTTAGAATAGATTTCTGCAACATACGAGGCCTAAATACAAACATAAATTCGGCATACCAACATCTACAAGCAGATAGACCACACATACTAGCCCTTATAGAAACACAAGTACGTTCCATAACAACAACAGTAAACTAACCCTATCCTGGTTACGACTTACACACCCCATTTAGACATAAGTTCGGAATATACCTTTTTGTCCGGAGCGACCTTTTATGTCACCGCGAGGAAACACTCCAACCGAACAACCTTGACGTCATGTGGCTCAAGTTCACAGCGAAGGGAGTAACCAAATTTATATGCTGTCTCTATCGCCCTCCGAGCGCTAGAGCCTACCAAAGCTTTTTTACAACACTTTATCACCCCAATTCAGAGATAATCGTTCTGGGAGACTGCCCATAACACCAACTGGCTCAAACATCACAACAAGACCGACAACGAAGGTAGAGAAGCATTTGCCATCAGCTGCGGACCTACTCAACTTGTAGACGAAGCAACACGAATCTCAGAGAGGGGCGAATTCGCTGCCCTCCTGACCAGTAAAATTAAAATTCCGCCAACTGGGACGATTTAAGGGAGTTCTACCTAGATTTTCCTTGCCTCGACGTCTGCTTTGTCACTAACGACCCGTCAGTCTGATGCGAAGAGATTACGCAAGTAATCTCCTCAGGAATGGAAGCATACATCCCAAATTCCATCAAGTTGCCGTCAAAAGGAAAGCCCTAGTTCGACAGAAAATGCGAAAGAGCTGTAAGTAGGAAACAGCAAGCCTACAAGTACTGGCAGCAACATCAGACCGCTGAAAATCGCAATTATTTTGTCGAAGCGAGAAACGAATGCAAACGTGTGATCGACGAAACTAAGGACAAACACAATCAAATTATCAGGAATAAACTTTTGCAATGCCCCAGTGGCTCCACGAATTTCTGGTCAATAGCAAAGGCAGTAAGTAATAACTTTACAAAAACGTCTCCCCACCTTTGACAGATGAACTTGGCATCCCGGCGACTACAGCCAAGGAAAGAGCAAACATGCTCGCCAAAATGTTTTCATCGCACTCTACCTTAGTCGTCCCCAAGGTAAGGCTCTCCCCACCATATCGAACATCAACTCTACCATGACAGAAGTCAAGTTTCATCCCCGTGATATTCGTAAAATGCTTAAAGAACTGGACACGCAGAAGGCATTAGGACCGGACTGACTACCTGCCATCGTGTTAAACAACTGCGCCAACGAACTAACACCCGGTTTTTCCAGGCTTTTTTCTCTGTCTTACGGAAAAGGGATTTACCCATCTTTTTGAAAGTCGCTCGAGTGCAACCTGTTCCAAAAAAAGACAAGAAAACCACGCCCTTAAACTATCGTCCAATTGCCTTGCTTCCAATAATCTCCAAAGTCATGGAACGTGTAGTCAATCAGCAACTACTCAAGTACCTCGAGAACAACAGAATAATCAGCGATAATCAATACGGCTTTCGCCAAGAGAAATCGACAGGAGATATATTGGCCTATGTCACTCATATATGGAGTAGGGCAGTTGAGAACTACGGAAAGTTTTGAGCGATTGCGTTGGATATTTCGAAGGCATTCGACAGAGTTTGGCATGAGGGACTACTCAACAAGCTGCTGTCCTTCGGACTGCCAGCCTCTCTCTGCTGCTGGCTTGCCAGTTTCCTTAAGAACCGATCTCTGCACGTTGCAGTTGATGGACACATCTCAGAGACATTCACCATTAACGCGGGCGTGCCTCAGGGCGCAATACTTTCACCAACTCTGTTCCTCATCTATATTAATGACCTGCTGACCAAAACGAATAATCCTGTTTACAGTTTTGCAGATGACAGTACCCTTGTCTCCCAATTTAGATCAGAAAGACCTTTATCAGCGACTGAGACTTATCACCGCAGGCAGGAGCAGATTACAGCAATTAATCAAGTCCTGGAGAAAGTTCAAACTTGGGGCGACAGAAATTTGTCTCGGTCAACAGCAATTTGTCCTGGCATGACCACGTTGCCAACATCGCAAAATCAGCCTCCCGGAAGGTTGGTGCGCTATCTCGCAGCAGAAAACTGTATACATCGCAGCAATTGCTCTTGCTCTACAAAGCGCAAATAAGACCGTGCTTGGAATATTGCTCACACATCTGGGGTGCCGCACCAAAGCACACCCTTAAGCTGCTGGATTACATTCAGAAGAGAGCTGTGCGTCTTGTCGGCGACTCGGAGTTGATCCGGAATCTGGATAGGCTGGAACACCGCAGGCATGTGGCCGAGATGTCCCTGTTTTACAGATACTTTCAGGGCAGATGTTCCCAGGATTTGGTCCGCCTCATCCCGCCCCTGGCAACGCCTGTCAGACAGTCACGACAGACGGCAAGAGCGTACCAGTTTATCGTATAATTGGAAAGACCTAGAACACCTCTTTACAAAAACTCCTTTGTCTGGCACACTGCATCACTCAGGGACTCCCATGACATCTGTTTCCCCCTAATTACAACCTACAACTATTCAAAAACCGTGTCAACCAACACCTTCACACACACCGCTCGTCGAGCCATAGGATCTCCCTTTAGTGTGTGTGCCACTACCATAAAAAAAATGTAGATAATGGTTGTCCTCTACAACAAATAGGGAAAAATATTACTTTAATGAACATCTTAATATGGATTTCGGTGACCTGGCAAGCTTTGTCCGCGATGACAATACATAAATGTTTTTCTATTGCCCCAATCTATATGCATGATGCATGCATATGAAGGACCTCGAAGAAGAAAATAATATTTCACTGGCCCAACTCTTTTCTACCTTAGGCGATACTTTTGTAGATTTGAAACAATTTACGTTAATTGATAGTGATGTGGCAACCGAGGCTGAAGAATTATTGACGAAATTATTTTCCGTAGACTTTATACATTTGGAACACCTTATATATGTAAAAAAAAGAAAAGAAAAACAAATAATAAACTGAAGTCGGGTGTGCGAGTTTTTTTTATGAAATCCTCAACCGTGCTGCTCGAGAGCGGAGACAGAAAATGTAAAACCGGGGCAGTGGACGGTTTATTTTGTGAATGATTTTCTATTTAGGTGCTGTTAGAGGTCAGTAAAATGAAGTTTATATAGTAGTTTTGATGTGTATGAGGGTAAATCTCGACAAATGGGACAGAAATGTGCATGCAGATGGGGACGGAAATGTGTAAACGGCTGTGACATCATAACTATTCGCAGTGATTTTACGAGGGCTGCTCTCGAGTAGACTCGCTCATTTTTTTTTAGTTACATGATTTGTACAAGTATTTCTTTTATTTATATGGATAGTTCGTATTAGCACCAAACATATAACGTATATGTTCGGTGGTTCTGTGGTATTAGATGGTATAACATGTGTATGTATTTAATGAAATCCTTTTTTGCTGTGAACAACACTGGTTTAAAAGAAAACAAAAATAAATTATTTTCTGTCTTTTCGTGCTGGGATTTTAGTTCTAGTACGACTCAGATTGTAAGCAAGGAACTTAGTGAATCTACTAACGTTTTTCTGTCCTGACTGCGCGAATATCCTGGCAAATAAATAATCAGTCTAGAGATATTGATTCAAAATTTCAACTATAGCTGAGTAGCCTCCCGTATGGGGCGTCAGTGCCTGCTGGCGATGACTATCCAACTAATTTCAAACTATTCCGTTTTAAATGTTTGTCCCAAATGTGGAACGACAAATTTTAGCACGGGGACGGTAATTTAATTATTATTATACTTATAATGTTGCGCAGCATGGTTCGGTTTTTTTTGTAATTTTTTATTTCACGTGTCAGGCCTATTTTGTCGTTTTTTGCTCAGAAATACACAAATTGAGTGTTTTTACGTAATTTTTAGACATTTTTTTATTAGCGAAAACCTAATAGTAATCAATTGTCTTGCGTAATAGTGGAACGAATAGGGGTGCTGGGTGGGGTAAAAAGTGTATAAAAATACAATATGTGCTATTTTTATAAATATTCCAGTGGCGTAACAAGGTTAGGGAAAAAGGGCTCCATTGCCCCTTGCAGTTGATTATTTTTTTTTATCATTCTTCTAATATTTCACTTCAAGCGAGCCACTGTCAGATGCTAGGAAATATGCAGTGTTGTCGCAGTGAAAAATGAGGTGGCGGAAACATTAATCATTTCAAATTGTGTCGAAAATAATTTGTCCCCTGGTGCAGCACTCTCCCCTACTTTTCGAGATATAGCGGACTGCACTTTCTAACTGTCCACCCGGTACATAACATTTTTATTTATATATAATATTATGGATAGTGTGTATTTCGTTAATTTTAATTAAATTTCATTCCTTAGTACGTTCCAATAACTGTTATTTAATTAATATTATTTATATAAACAATGCAAAGTATTAACATAACATTTGATTTAATTTCCCTGTGCTCTTTTAAAGAACCACCTCTCATAAATGTCCTATATATGAGCCCCGAATCCCGAAGGGTGGTCGCTATTAAAAGATTTTACTATATTATAGTGCTAGTTTTAAAAATCTAGATGTGTTCATATCGCTGTATTTGAGTGATATCCCATGAAATAAATCAATTTGTCCTTATTTTTTAGAAATACGTCAAGGAAATGAACATCCATTCAGATACCTACGGAAACCATTCTGATCCCTGCAAAACCAAAATATCGCCCGGTCTCAAGAAGAAATTAATCAAGCCATCTAAAGCAAAACCCTGCCGATGTTACTGTCCTAAAAGGTAGGATTTTTTTTTTAATTACCTTTTGTATGCATTTCATGTACACCTAATATACAATGTTCCACTTTTCTGTATTTATTATTGGACTAGCTGGCTACATTTCTGAAAGCGGTTTGAAATAACTGAAGCCACAATGAATTTATATTCCAGAATTAAGGCTAAATTCGGTGTTTAAAATCATACTGAATTTATCAAATAAATAGATCCTCGATTTTTTCTTTAAGCACAGCTCTGCATTTGTGTAATTAATTATTCCCCCTTTAATACCTATGCCCCTAACGTATGTCATCTCTGCGAAGTCAAGACGTCTTTTTGTGATAAAAGTGTTGCGTTGGGATTTTAAAACGCTTTCAATATTTATGTCACTGACGTTTACTGTTGGGGAAAATGTTTTTGAAATAACGACGTAAAATCCACGTTGTCCTGTCATTCTTATCAAACTCTTTATTATTGTTTTGCAGTTTGCAGGTTTAGCTTTGTCCTTTGTGATTTTTTAAAGTTCATTTCTCACCCTATTTCTGAATTTTTTGCTAGAGGGTTTGTGTGTTTTTACATTGGAAATTATGTCCAATCACATGAAAGTATTATTATTAGCCGATAGTTTTAAAGCAGACAAAAATGTTTTGCATACGTTACATTGGTTCAATAGAGGAAACACGACTAGCAATATATTTTTCAAATGGCTGCTATAGCAAACCGAACATTACCACTTGATATCAGAAGATTGGACAAGTTGACAGATGCGTCCGTCCAGCCCCACTATCGAAATGCTTTCGAAACGTTCCCCATCTGGGTTTTAAAATGTAAGGAAACATGAAACGCTTTTTTGCATGACGTCACCGTCATATGTCAAGATTTCGAAACGGTTTCGAAATACTCGACCGCGAAAAGACGTCTTTAGTTTGGTATTGTATATTTTGATGTAGTTAATTATATCTCACGCATCCCCAATTTCGTGAAGAAATTATAATATTTTAGTTAGACTATCGATTTTTTTATTATTACTATTATTATTTCTACCGGTTCCAGTCGGTATCCACCGTCGATTAAAAATTAGGTTTAGGTAAGCCCAGAAAAGCTGATTAATCCGGAAAACTGCAAATATTTGTTTTAAACTATGTAAAGGTCCGAAAATGGCGTACACTTGATTGTTAATTAGGGCTAAATTTAAATTAGATTATACCCATTATTCTGCTATCAAAATTATTACTATTCTTATCGATTCTTATTCACCATTCTATATAAATTTTATCTATCTTATCGTTCTTTTATTAAAATTTCATTCATCATCCTGCAAATTGTAAGGTTTTCGACATTGAATTAAAAGTGCGTATCTGGGCTATTCCCAGAGAGTTAATATTCTCGTCCCCGAGTGTTTTTTAACGTAATTTTAAGATAAAGAATTATAAGATTAATCGTCTTACCTGTAAGAAAGATCAATCTTAACTATTCGAGCTTCGTAGTCCTTCTATGCGATAGTTGGTAGGTCTCATTTTATGTCCTATCAGCACACAGAGTTTAGAGACTGTGATAAGTAAACAATCACCCTGGCCCGCCCTGTATCAAGCCATATCCATCAGTTCATTTGTGACGGAGCAAATCGCACTGGTCTGGGATTACGTATAAGGGTGTGGTGGGCCCTATCATAGAAGGACTACGAAGCTCGAATAATTTAGATTGATCTTCCTTGCAGGTAAGTCGATTAATCTTATAATTATTCTTCGCTTCTACGTCCTTCTATGATAGTTGTTAGATGTTTAAAGCAAAATACAGTGCGATTTAAGTGCAGAACTATAGTATGAGGGACACTTAGGTATAGATGTACACACCAACGAATAAGAACATAACCAAATTGCTGCTTAATTTAGTTAGTCATATAGAAACGTTACAAATGGTTTTTATAACCTCTCCTTAATGATTAATATTTATATTACCTATTATACATTTAGCAAAACTGTTTTTCTAACTGGCTAACGGTAGATTATATAATTTGTTAAAAACAGTGGACCTCTCTGTCGAATTAAATCAATGTCCAAACCCGACCTAAAGGCGGCCCAAGTTGCTGCATGACCTATAAGTTATATGCCTATGGCCTATTTATTTATTTATTTATTTATCAACAAGGCTCTCTTACAGACAGACGCAGCTGCCCAATAACAAGAAAGCACAATATAATACAAAAAACTAAGCTAGCAAACAAGTCATTAATTATAACATAGAAATAATGGTATTTATTTTAACAGAGGTATACAATTAACGAGACAATTAACTAATGATCCGTCTTAGATATCCTCTAAAACCACTAAGGGTTATATTAAATAAATCGATATGTGGGTATAAATTCGTAAAGCTGTTATAAGTACGTGTACACCTAATGATTGGAGAATTTGATAAATAGTTAGAATAATATCTAGTTACAACAAAAGTAGGTCTATTACGAAGAATGTAAGAATTGCTATTAAAAGATAATCGATCCAATACATATGTGGATTCAGTCAAATTATGTACAACTTTGAAAACAAATATTAAATCAAAATTTCTTCTACGAACTTCAAGAGACTGCATATTATATAACTTTAAATTATCATAATATGTCATGAAATGCCGTTGCCTATAAAATCTATAATTTAACGTATTGATAAATTTGCGCTGTACACTTTCAAGTCGATCAATATACTTAAAGTACATTGGGTTCCAGATTGTTGTGGCGTATTCAAGCACTGGTCGTACAAGGGTATTATACAAAGTTACTAAAGATTGGATGTTACTGAAGCCTTTGGTTGCTCGAAAAATAAAACCAAGATTTCCAAAAGCCTTCCGTACAACATTTTCAATATGAATTTCGAACATAATCTTAGAATCCAGCATTACACCTAGATCTTTCACACAGTCAAGATATTTAAGTTTAAAGTTATTCAAATAAAGATCACATTTAAGTTGCCTATGTAAAGGTTTTCTATACAGTTGCATTTTTCTGAATTAACAACTAGACGATTTAAGGAACAATAGGTCATAAAATTAGTCAGCTCATACTGTAAGGTAGCAAAATCAGTAATCGAATTTATTTCTTTTGAAATTTTAAGGTCATCTGCGTATAAAGAGTATGCACTATATGACTCTTAAAGATGCTAGTATCAATGCCACTCTTGGTTAAGATCCCCTCGAACCATCGACTAATGGTCTGTGTAGAAGCCGCATGGTGGGGTTGTTTATGAGTTAATATTGATGTATTATTTAAGTGGTATCATTCCGTTATTTTTATATAATGTAGAGGAGACCGGGGCTAGTTTGGGTTAGTTTGGGTTACCGCACCGGGTAAGTTGACGCACCCCAATTTTCTTCAAACCAAAACATCTGACAACACTGTAACCCCACATGTTCTTTGGCCGAGATCGTTGCGCTCTCGCGAACGTCGTTTTCTTTCAGTTCGCCTCTATCATTCGTAGAGCGTGTGTTACAGAAATTCGTTTTTTTGCTTTCGTAAGTAAATATTTAGTACGTAAGGGATTTTATCATAAAACTTTTATTTTTAAAGATATCAAAATATTTTTTTTTCATTAGATCGCTCAAACCCTCTGCTATAAAATAGGTTTATCAAATTTTCATTATATTGAAAAGTTTTTGTTCAATATGCGCAAAAGCCCAAAATTGTACCCTGGGGTTAGTTGACGCACTCCAGTCGGGGCTAGTTGACGCATAGGTTCTTATGTAAATTCACTTATTAATACTATTATTTAACTAATTTTAGCACTATGCGGAACTATACACGAAAAACCCGATGTTTTTTTGTCTGTCCAAACTGCGAAAGCGATTAGATGGTCTCAGTTTAGGTGTTTTTTTTTTAACGATTTAGGAATAAGATGTTACCTACGTTTCAATATTTTTATTCAGAGAATGTTTTTATTTTATGTTTTAGTATTTTTTCTAAGAATTATTGTTTTCGTTTTTTTTTGTTTTACGATTTAACGTATCAGTATTTTATGAGAATTATTGTTTAATTTTTTTTAGCATCTTTATGCCAATGTTTTGACACTTTTAGTCCTAGTGCTGTTATCTTTTCAAGGATTACCTATTAATCCTGTATTTAGTTGTTGAGTATTTTTGTTCTGACGTTTTTACCTCTGGTTTTCATACTATATTAAGTATTTTTTGTTTATAAACCTTGGAAATATACATATTTATAGCATTATTTGGTACTGCGCCAACTTACCCGGGGTACTGCGTCAACAAACTCCGGAATGGGGTAGGTTGACGCACCCTGACAATTTTTTTTCAACATTTTTTTGTACCCAAAATAGGAAGTTTTGGATTAATTTTTTAATCACAATCGGTAAACAAACCCTTGAGCTTCCCGGGAAAATTTCAAGCATAGGTCTAAATTGTTTAACTTTGTCTCCAGTCTCAAAAATGAAAAAAGTGCGTCAACTAGCCCCGGTCTCCCCTACTATTGTCAAGGCCACACATAATACAGATTTGTTTAGGAAGAAAGGAAATACTAAATATAATTGTTTCTTTTTTCAACGCCATTGCCAGATGTTTTTAATCTTCCAGAATTTTATTTCAATCCCCTTATCATTGCCGTATATCTTATCTATAGATATCTGTGAAATTGTCTGAACTCTTTAGCCCGAGTTAAGGACGAGCCATAGTTTCTGAGCTAAATCATTAAGAGTTAAGGAATCCAAAGGAAAAAATTCTACTCAAAAAATCTTATACAGGACCAGGATCCAGGATCCCACGTTATAGAATATCTAGATGTTGCTGGCTTCTTATTGTAAATAAATACTCTTGAAACGAATCGTTTTAAAATATTTTCATCTTCTTAATTGATCCCAATGACCTATAAAAATTAAGACTTAAATACGAAAGCCCTACATTACATATTTCCAGAATAAGTAATAAAACTAAATCCAATTTATAAGTGTATGGATCGTACTTATTTCTTAAGGAAAATCTCCACCATTTTTATAGCAAATGGTGTATTCTTTGAGAGTGTGTTCCGAAATATATGCTAACATGACCGGAAGTCTCTTGTGGGATCCCCTTTTTGATTCAATGATTCCCAGATAACTTGCCGGCCACCAGCGAAACTGTTTTGTGAAGGGGATGATGGTTCTACATGAAAGGAGAAAAATCTGTTTCTTGTTCTGTCCAACAATTGTTGGGGGAAATATTATTAGTTCATCTATTAAAAGGCTAATACCCATCGGGTACCCTGACTGTGTTGACCAATTTGGCATTATCAAAGTACCTGTAGCTTTGTCTGTTTTTATTTTTTGTAATACTCTGTCAATTAATGAAAATGGTGGAAGAGCATAGAAACATATTTCTTGTCCATTTAACGTGAAAGCGTCAACACATATGCTGTCTGGGTTTGGGCCCCATGAAACATATTTCTTACATTTTGCATTTATCTTGGAAGCAAAAAGATCAATATCTGGGGTACCGTACTTATCTATAGTTTGAGAAAAACTATTGTTATTTAATTCCAATTCGCTATTTTTAATCCGATTTCTGGACCGAGAATCGGCTTCGATATTCCTTTGTATTTATATATGGAGCAAATATAAATATTTTCATTGATTCGCACTAGTTCCAGATAATTCCAATAATCTTATCTTATAATTTGAGAAAACTATAGTTATTTAATTTCAATTCGCTATTTTTAGATAGAAGGATAGGTTTGTTTTATTAAAATATCTAACTTATTTTTTAAATTTTTGTTATAATTGCTATATTCTGATATTTTATTAGAACTTAGATACCCAAACTAACATTTTATCAAACTTACCTAAACTTAATTAAAATGGAATGGTAATTTATAGTTCGGTAATAAAACTAAAAAAGTCGTTAATAGACGACACTCGGCTTTAGAGATGGGTTGGTAATAGAAAATTTGACAATTTTAGGTTTAATATATATTTTCTAAAATAAAAATGTTATTGATATTCTTTAAAACTTTCAGATTTAATACAAATATATACATTTAACCAAACTAAAAATACAATTGTGCCATAGAGAGGCCCAAAAATCGTATTACCTATTTTCTATTATCTGAGAAAATTGCTTAAGGGGGTGGTTAATAGGACACTTTTACCTTAGTATCATCGTATTATATAGTGGCCTCATTATATTTTAGATTAATAACTTCTCCAAGTAAATGTCAGGTAAAACCAGTAATTCGTATTTATATCTTAGGTCTGTTCAATAATTCACACTTTTTGCTCTGAGCACGAACTTTTTACACTTTTTGCCCTAAACGTGTTTTTTAAATAAGAGATGACACGATTATTAAAGTGAGATAAAACATCGGTGACGTCATCATAATTTGCACTATTTACTCTTCCCTATGGGCAGGTGTAAAAAGTGTACGTTTGCGCGTCAAGCGTGTTTTAAAATTATGTAATGGCAAATGACAGAAAAAAGTCGGTTTTGCTTTGTAGTTTTGTTCAGTTGAGTTTTGTTCCCCGTAAAACTTTATTCATAGACCAAGATAAAACACTTCTTATTCTATGTTTTGGTTATCCTCTGTTTTGGCTTGAAAAAAAGGCCTTACAAAAAATGTCTTTATTTTCGCCACTTGGGTCGTATTCATCCTCGTCTTCAGATACAAACAGATCTATGTCGTCTATGCGTATTCCATTTTATCAGAAAGAAAACAATCACACATACAATATTATAAGAGATAGATAAACAAACGTAAAATACGAAAACGGTAGGTGACAGATGAGTGATGACAAACACCGCTCGAACTCGAACAAAATGCGTTTTTTAAATCCTTCCCAGTTCATGAACTGAACATGAACTCATGACGCAATAATTAGGTGCAGAATGGGCAAAAAGAGCAAAATATTGAACAGACCTCTTATCATATTGTTTCGGCCTTCTGTTTTAACAATATCCTTTTTGTTTTAGTGTCCTCCGGAAAAGGTAAGGTGGGTGGATTATGCATGCGCTTGCCTTATCTAAAAGTAAATAAATATTCAAGTCAAGAGCTTGAACTGCAATATTGTTTCTACAGCGTGTCGACAACGTTAGCTTCGCTCAAGATTTGTACTAAAAGAATCATGAGGCTATAATTATTTAATTTAATAAAATATGTAACTTGTGTGAGTGTAGAGGACTCTAATTCCAGTGCATTCCATATCATATATTTTTCTTGGAGTAGCTAATTTTTCTTGATTTGATTCTTAAACGGTTTATCCTTGCTGTTTATCTTCCCGTGTGAAAACGCTTTTTATTTGAATTTTTGATTTTTCTAAAAGAAGCGAGGTTGATTAAGGCTTTTAAAAGTGGAAAAGGAGATGAAAACAAATCATCTCTAAAAGTAATTTCTTTGTTAATCTTAATTGTTATTGCCAAGTGGGAAGTTAATTGTGGACCATTATAAATGTCATATTATTTCGCGCTTCCTCGATTTTTCTTACTATAACATTCGTTTTCTTAATTAGTTTTCTTTCTGGCACTTCCTTTCAAGTTGGATTGTCCTCTGGACTTCACATATTTTGCCTTTCGCCGCCCTTTGTACTATTTGTAGTGGTGTGTTGCTTTGAACAGTTATGCTATCGATCTCCGGTTTATAAATATTTGCTTTTGAGATCGCTTCCCGTGTGTTAGTATCATAGATTACGAGTGTGATATATAGCATATATGCCGGTTTCACAGGGCAACATAGTGGAATAGGAGAAAATGACAAAGCCATCACAAAATTGACTTGAGTTCTCGTTTGACTACATTGCTCCAAGGAACAGATTGTTCTGAAAATTTGGGCTGGGTTTTTAGAATGTTCCTACCGCCAGTTACGCGGAGCATCGACTGCGACTCGACTTCCATGATGTTCGCAGCACTGCGGTATACGTTAGTCAGTACTTATATGAACTAACTAAGAACATGATTTACTGATATATTGGGTAAACTAATTAAATACCTATTCTCTTTGTGGCCAGGGGTATTTATTCAAAGTTGATAAAAAAGCTATGGCCAGTAAGCATGTGGTTTGTAGGGATTGGCTGGATTAAATCTTGAAGTTTGCGCGTAGCTTGATTTTTATCATCTTTATCACAAGACTATGCGCACACAGCAATTCATTGAAATCAATCATGAAACTATGAAATTATGATTTATGAAAGCTTAAAGCTTCACGTGTAGTGTGCAGTATATAGGCTTTGAGCGTTTGGTTACTATTTTTAGAATGGGTAATATTTCACTTCACGCATGGCCCTTCGCTCGCTTCGGGAAACAACCAGCCAAAACTAACCCAAATTTTTATCATGAAAAAACCCTGTAGTATTTACGGTCAAATGAATTGCTCTCAATAGGTCTGGTGGCGCAGTAGTTAGATGTTGTGCTTATGATACGACGACTCGGGTTCGATTCCCGTCAGTTTTTTTTTAAGGTTATGTTTGTTTTGTTTTTTAAATTTGGGTTAGTATTGTTTATGGTTGTGACCCGGAGCGCCCGAAGCGAGCGGAGGGCAATGCGTGAAGTGAAATATTAGACATTCTAAAATAATAAACAAACGCTCAATGCCGGTATATAGGTATACTACACACTACACGTGAAGCTTTAAGCTTTCATAAATCATAATTTCATCAATGATTTCAATGAATGGGTGTGTAAAAACGGGTTTACCTACAGAAGTCATCCATATTGTTAGGTAGTGAGCGGTTTAGTGGAAAACTTTTTTGAAATACCCGTGTGAGGAATCTTGAGCCATTCAGGAGTCTCAGGCAGTACCTTTTCTTTGCCTTTATTTTATTGGTTGTTAAGTGCCTGAACTCACTCCTTAACGGGGATTTACACTGTTTTTGCCAGGTGAGCTGCTTTGGTTTTTTTTTAGTGTAAACATTTTCTTTTGAGGCAGCTAACTGATTTCGGCGTCAGCAGGTTTTGAAAAACCCTTTCACCTTGCAGCTGCAATGTAAACTAACCTGAACTAATAATTTTGTATGAGACACAGGGAGAATTCGGAAAGTTCCATATTCAGTACACAGTTAGACGACCCAAAGATTTTTTACCGAAACATTTACCATAACTGTATTCGTACTAAGACGAAATTACCTTATCCACCTGAAGGAAGTAGTTGGCTATCGAACATTTGGCAGTTGTGACGAAGGTACTGTAATGAACGCCGATTTACCCTATTCACTTTTTCGACCTTTTCTTCAGCTTCTGTTCATTTTCTGAAACCAGGTTCGCAGTACCAGTGTGTTGACACCCTATTTCGTTGAAAATAATTTACCTAGACAACTTGGGCAAGTACCCATATTTCTCCACCTAGTTTAAAACAACTTCATCCCTCTTTCCAATTCCAGCACTCAATTCTATCCTTGGTTATAATTATTAATATAATTAAATGAGCGTAGGCCAAATTACTTTCCGTTTAAAAATAATAAAACAATATTTGAGATTGCGTTTTTAAGGGAGCACACAATTCAAAGGGAACATTTTCTTATTATGGTTGGCTCCAATTTAGTCACGTATTTTCTGATATGACCTAGGATTTAAAGTTCGCCAGACAATCAGTACAGCACAGTAAAAACAAAATTTCATTGGTATTACCACTTAACCGCCGTGATTTTACTTTGTATCAACTTTCCTAGGGGATTAGAGTTTATCTGAGAGCATGACAATTAAAAGGTAGCCATTCAAGCAAATACGGATTAATAAAAGAAAATTCAATTAGCATTAATTCTTATCCGCAGTGATTTACTATGTATGATGCACTTCCTGAATCTTAATTCATTCGTGGCTTATGGTAAAACAAATTCAACAATTTCTACTAAATAAAACACAGAGTGACGCTAGCACTGAATGAACGGGTTAATCATTAAATTTTCGAGTACATACAACAAGACAATGTTACCAAATACACAGGCACCCTAAGCATTATGATCTTAAAATTAAACTTACTGTCTAGGACTTAACGTTACACAGGAACCTGCTTTTGCAGCCTTAATCGCTTCTGTTGACCACCTTCTTCTTTGATGAGTGACGAATTTTCAAACAGCGTTTCTTTACGTTATTTTTCGAGCCGACGACATGAATTTGCTTAATTACTTAGTTACTTCTACGAGTCTCTAAAACTGTGAAACACTATTTTCGGTTTGGTCAATATTATGACCATAATAACAGACTTGAAAAAATTAAATTTATATTAAAATTTTCCCGAGTCCCATTCGGACATTACGACGTGCTACAAGTGAAGATTCAGTTAAGACTAACTTTTGCCCCGATAATTTTTCATTTTTATAGCAACCTTTTCCATTTGTTTGTTTCTAGAAAAATCTGGAATCTACACATCTGCGGCAATTAAAAACACCTGCAGCGTGTTATGACGCTGTGTTCAAAATTTTTACATTCCAAACTCAATTTCGTCATTAAAATTAGCTCACATGGTTTTTAAATACCAATCGGTAATTAAAATTTGGAGGTCACGACTTTTCGCTTTTTGTTTCAATTGGCTTTGTTCTGGAAATTTTTCTTATTAGGAACGCCCCCTGGCCAATGGTTTTCTTTTTAAAACACAGTTTGGGGATACCTGTTTTTTGAAGCGTGCATCTTGCGTTCGATATTTCTTGAAGTTAGTTTTCTCTAGTTGCGTGATATCATCCTGCAGTCGAAAAAAAATCTTTTAATTAAACTTAATCTTTTAAATCGGATCTCGAATCTTGTAAAGTTAAAGACCATGCAGTTTATTTGAAATATATTCCAATGGTAAGTGATTTTATGTTAATCAAGCTGGTGTTAGGTGCTTTTGTCGTACACTTTTATTAAGCAAAATGATTAACCCTTTGACGCGATTCTGGCATTACTTGTTGAAAGGTAGATTTCAATTTTTAAATCTTGTCAAATAAAATAAAATTATTATTTTAATTGGACGTTCTTTCCCTTGATGATTTAATTCGAGACTTGGTTGATTTTTGAAACAATTAAAAATAAGTTTAAAGCAATTGTCGAAACAAATTTAACTAAATCAGGTGCTGGCCCTCGGCTTGCATCACAGTACTTGTGTGACAGATTCAGTTTTAAATCACCATAATTATTATCGCCGTTTGACCTACCAAGAACTGCCAGACTACAAAAGTAATAATTTTAAAGAAAAACTACAGTAATTTCCTATAGATAATAAAAACAAAAATAAAAGACCTTAAGCATTATTTCTTAATTTCAATATTTTATTGCGTCTTCTTTCAAAAAGTTACATGCCTGTTTGTAATGCCACAAACTATAATGGTAACATATAATATAAAATAGTATCTATGTAATATATGGATGTACAATAATGTATACATACAAATAACAAATATAAGATTATTATTTACAATCAATGAAAAGAAGAAATTGGTAACAATATAACACTTATCATGTTAAAATAAAAAATGTACAAAATAAGTAATTTGTCATGACGAGTTTAAAGCTAAACAAAGCGTTACCCCCTCATTTATGTGCCAAAAAAATCTAAGGCAAATTCACAAACATTGAAATAATATTTTTCATACATTGCATTAGCTGCAATTTGTATATTAATTTGTCTAGCAAAATTCACGAGCATAGCTATAGTATATTATGCCATGAGCATAGCTATTAAAAAACGAGCATAAATAAGAGTGTTTTAATAGCCATGCATACACTATTTTTTCGACAGCCAGTCATAATAACGAATTAATTTTCAAAATTTACTGAATAAATACTAACTGTGAACTATCAAAACTGATAAATTTTAAATGTCAAGCCTTATTATCATATTTGTTCTGGCACAAAAATAAGGTAACCATGTTGGTCATTCCACAGGGTCGCTCTGTATAAAATCGAAAGTCATTATATATAGTATTTTACAAATTCTTTGGTAAAAATCATACACCCTGCACAGTATCCTGCACAGATCCGTGTTTGACTATTATTCACCTCCTTCGGCAAAAAAAAATACAAAATAAAACTCAATGACCGAGATGCAAAGGTAAAAATAAACTAAATATTATAACGATAAGAATGATTATACATTAATACACTATTTGCAAGTGTACACGTGAATCACTTATTAACTTTCTTAATGTGGAGGTTTATTCGAAAGTTATTTCGTTTCAGTTGAAATTTATTGCCTTTTCCATTGACAAAAATAGTATGCACTGAGTATACTTATATATTCATTCATTTGTATGAAATGAAAGAGAACAGATATACTCATCATGCGCTGCGCTGGGAGCATTTGAATGATATTGCTGAAAGGTATGGAATAAATTTAATATGATACTTAACATGTTGGTCATTAAAGTAATCTAAAAAGGCTCACACGAAAAAAATAATCCCGGACTCATCTGTAGGAATCTCAATAAGCAACTAACACTTATTTTTGCATTCCTTTAAAATTTTGTTGTTTAAAACAACATAGGTATAGATTGCTAATATATTACAATATAATACACCTATAATGGCTAATAATATTTCAGCAACTTTTTTGGCAATTCATTTTTGTCTAAGTAAATTGAAGTGAAAGGTTACAGATGTATCATTTTAGAAATTACTCAAAGATATTACTAACTAATTTATCACAGTTGTTTACATATTATTAATATTATTATATGTTCATATGCATATTTGTCATTTTCGTACTCATAAACACCAAAAATAGTAATTTTGCGATGCATAATTTCATTCAATATATGGCGCTTAGCTAAAATAACAATTTCAATAAAATGGAAAATAGGATTGCTAAATATCAAAGACTATTTTATAAGTTAAGAAATGTTGGTTGACTGTAGGTCAACTGACCTTCTAAAGTAATTTAAACTGGGTTGCATGTCATCGTAACTTGTAAACCTATAAAACGTTTTAAAAAGTAATGTTGTGTGTGCTCTGTCGTAAAGGCCGTCCGTCCAAATTAGCTAAAGTTAGTAAAAAGAAGACATTAACTAAAAGTGAGCAAGAAGTCTAATTATTCACTCAGTTCCATAAAAATTAAGGCACGAAGTTTTTGCTAGATTTGCCATTTCTGAACGAATGCACCCAGACATATATTTTTTTATATGTCTTTGGATGGACCGATTACGAATGTGTTTTAGCTTGTAGCTTATTTCTTCCTTTATCACAGCCAGTATCGTCGCTAAGTTTTTCAGATTTTTCAAAAAAGGAAAGTTAAAAAAAATGGTTGTTTTTTGTTAAAAATTTAAAGCACCGTCTACGTAAAGTGAACTGTGAATCGAATAGTTGTTCCCCCTCGCGGGAACCAAGTGCAGGCCTATTTGACTTATTTAAAAATTTTCGTACTTTTGCAGCTGCATGGGGTCCTGTATAAAAATAAAATTATTGCCGAACAACTGAGCAAAATCATCCAAGAAAGATTAGAAAGAACTTATTCTTTTAAATTTAATTTGAATTTGAATTTTAGTTTGGGTTAATCGGGTAAATTTTAATACGTTAAAATAATGTTACATTTATTTGTATTAATTAAGCTTGCAATAAAGGATATTATTATTATTATTATTATTATTATTATTATTATTATTATTATTATTATAAAATCTTGCAAAATTGGGATCTCAAAATGTAATAAATCATCTTAAAACTTACGCTCCGTTCATATATAACATATTGAGCTAATTTTCTAATGAAGGATAAAAGTACTGTAGAAAAATTTCGTCCGGACGAGATGCCGATCAACCCAAAGCTTACTTTCCAAACATAGATTTACAGTTTAAGTCTGTTTAGAACGTCACCAGACCTACACAGATATATTGGTAAATGATTGTGGTGTTCTTGTCTCTAACAAAAAATATTCAGTCTTCATAAAATGCACCTAAATCAGTAAACGTTGAGTAAAACGAACAAAACAGTCATAATACATGTTATCTGGTCCGTATGCGAACGGCTACCGCTCGTGATGATTTCGGTATGAACTATGGTGGCCAATGTCAAAGAGCTTAGGCTAAGCTCACTTGCTATTCTGGGACTTTTCATGTTCACCAGACTAGCGATTTTTTCGGCTTCTCTCACGCATGCTTCCAGCTGCAAAGCTGAAGGGTATCTGCAAAGAAAAATGAAAACTGTGTACAATCGATTTTCAACATAGTAATGATCTTATTTATTTATTTTATTTAATTATTATTGAAATTCAAATATAAAATTTAATTCGCTATTAACATTTTGTATATAGTTTTAGCTATATGTTTATGTTTTAGAAATTTACAATAGAATACAATACAAAATGCCTTTATTTATGTTTCATGGTACAAATGATAAGGATACATTATAGGAAGGGTGGCGGTATCCAACATAGTTGCTCATTACAACCACCCTGGACTAATATGATTTATCTAAATAATACCTCACAACAATACAAGTAAGAAACCTATTAACTAAAAAGGTACCTAAGAAGAAAAGAAAAATAAATACATAGATACATTTTTACATATTTAAAATAAAATAATAGATCTTCACATGATCGGCATCTCTACGATCAGATTTTTTAAACTTGCGTCCAAATGAAAAAGAATTAGCGGAGTTCACGACCTCAGGCGGCAAAGAATTAAAACTAGTCATATGTGAAAGAATTTGTAAAAAAGGTTGTGTTGTGTCGTGGGATACAAAAGAGCTCTCGGTGTCTTGTATCACGATTGTGAACATCTGTACCTCTAATTAGCAACTCATGCAGGTACCCTGGAACTCCCGTCTTACTTATTCTATAAACCAGACTTGCCAAGCAGAGCTCAAATCGCTAACCCAAACTAACCCAAACTAGATAGACTCCGAGAAACGTGATCAAATTTCCGCAGGTTGTAAGAAAATCTTAGGCAGGCATTCTGAACCTTCTGCAAGCTAACCTTATCCCGCTTCACCAATGCTGGCCAAAAGACCACAATGCAATAAAACAGACCCAACAAAACCAGAGAGTCCACCAACCTGAGCCTCAACTCGGTAGACAATGATTCCCTATGAAGATATAAAAGTTTAAGTTTAAAAAATGATTTTCTGAGTAGACTTTTGACATGAGAGTTAAATCTCAAATCAGCATCGAGATACAAACCAAGATTAGTCACTGTTTCAGCGGGGATCAGAAGCTTACCAGTGACTTTGATCTCAAAATTAGGATTATTAGAAATATATAGCCTATCTTTTCCAAATATCATTAGCTGAGTCTTTGATGCATTTAAGAATAAGCCATGAGCATTTGACGCCACAGCCACAGTCCCAAGATCCTGATTAATCCTACTAGCTGCTAAGTCCAGATCAGATGTTTTAAATGAATAATAAACTTGGGTATCGTCGGCATACTGGTGAGAGTTACAGTAACTCAAATATCTACAAAAAACGGCTGTGTATTATGAAAAAATTATGGGACCGAGTATACTACCCTGAGCAACGCCTCTGTCTATTAGAGAAAGATTAGAAATACTATGACGGAAAACGACCCTCTGTTGTTTATTTGCAAAGTAGTTCCTAAAAAAAATCAAAGCATTATCCCCAAGTCCAAAATATTGTAGTTTAAGGAAAAGTGTTTTGTAATCAATGGTGTCGAAAGCCTTGCTGTAATCCAGCAAGACAAGACAGGTATTTTGACCTCCATCGCAAGCTCTACACTTAAATTCAATAAAGCCGTTGAGGTACTATGACTGGATCGAAATCCGGACTGATTATTACATGATAAGTACTTTTTTAACTGATCAGCAACAATTCTTTCCAAAACCTTCGACAAAGTAGGTAAAAGGCTTATTGGTCTAAATTCAGACACAATTGAGGGGCATGTACACTTAGGCACAGGAATCACGTGTGCTGTCTTCCATGCAGAAGGGAATTTGCCCGTTGCTTAGATGGGTATTAAGTAGAGAAGCATTTTAACATTAACATTATCAGACCCCATTGCATTAGACTTAATTTTATAAATATGATTTTCAATATCCTCTGCAGTAGTAGGTTGAAAGACAAATGAGTTCACATTATTTTTAAAAAAAGAATTCCCCCTATAGCGATGGTTGATTAGATCAGAGCCAGACTGGTCAATCTTAGGTACACTATTAACAAAGTAATCATTAAACTTGGCCGCAGTTCCGATATCTAACAAATTTGAGTTTGTTTTGTTAGGCGATATATTTAAATATTTTATTGTGCGCCAAAAATTTTGAGGATTGTTTCGAAAGGAATGTTGTAGATAGGCTTTTTTTCAGTTTTAACCGCCATGTTAACGAGATTACGCAATGATTTGTATTCGTTCCAGGAGACGTCAGTTTTAAGTTTCCTATATCAGGATAAGGCCTTTTTCCTCTCATCTATGATAATTTTTAACGGAGGTGTAAGCCATGGAGCAGGCGCTTTGGTTATTTTAGATGTTGTAAGAGGCGCATGAAAATCGAAGAGAGCGTAGACGTTATTGTAAAAAAAGGCCATCATACCACATCAGTGAGGCTATAAATATGATTCCAATTAATCTTATTAAGGTCCACCAGGAAATCTGCATATTCGAAACCAGAGAAATCCCTATATGTTCAATATACATTAAGAGTGCACGAAATCAAGCAATGATTCGAAATATTATCTTGTTTTAAAACAGTAACATTATTAACAAAATTCGGAGCAGAGCACACAATTACGTCTATCAGGCTTTTGGTAAAGTTTGTCCAGTTGGTTTAACAACACATTGCTGTAAACCATCTTTATTTAAAACATTTTGAAATAAATTAGAGTCGTTATTATTTATCAATAGGTCGACGTTAAAATCGCCCCCAAAAACCATGTAATCGAATTCAGGCAAAAAAAAAACTCACAATCGCGCTTTCCAGATCTTCCATACACAAAGAGAGATTAGCGCTGGGTGGCCTATATAAACTTCCCAAACAATTTTTTTTCTTCTATTTTTACAGCAATCAACAACTGCTCTAGAGGCGAGCGAGGCTCACCAATATCTACAACAGAGAATTGAAGAGAATCTGTAACGTAAAATGCCACTCCACCACCATGTCCCTCTCGATCGATGCGAACTAGATTCTAACTGTCTATACGCACCCCCTGACTATCAAAACCCGGTCGTAACCATGTCTGCGACAATCCCACGACATCAAAAGATCCCTCACCAACTAGATCAGAAAAAAAGGTCGAATCGTGAAAGCAGAGATCTAACATTACAATGCAAGAACTCAAACTGTGCGGCACGCATTCACTTACAACTCTTAGTGCCAGCGGCTACCGGTAATGAGTTCGCACATAATACTTACATGATGAAATACAACTATCCAATCTAGAAATAAAATTAAATAAAATAAAAAACATAACTCCTGTATATTCCTATGACTGATTATTTATTACAAATAATGGAAGAAATTTAAAGCTCTAAACGAACACAAAATACAGGATAAAAATGATACCGTGAAAAACCATAAGGTTTACAGATACTTAAATAAAAAACGAAGAACCTATGCCCTGCGCTGCCAGAAGGTTTACAGGTACTAAATAATATTACTAAAAGCAAAAAACGTTATAACTGTAAAGTGACACTTATTTACCCAAAGCATTCTCATAAAAAATCAATCACCAGAATCTAACCAGGCAAAATTTAGTTTGGGTTAGTTTGGGTTAGTTTGGGTTAGTAAATTGTTGAAAGCTATCAAACTTTGACTCCAAGGACTGGATTGCCGAAGAGTTAGACAATCCTGGCTTTTTTTTTTATGGCAGTGGCACACACACTAAAGGGAGACCCTATGGCGCTCGACGAGCGGTGTGTGTGCGAAGATGTTGATTGACACGGCTCTTGAATATTTGTAAGTTGTAATTTGTGGGAAACAGATGTCCTGGGACTGACTTCCATACCTCTGAGCGAGGCGGTAACCTCTGACAATTTGTTATCAAGTTTGTCGAAGCGCTGACTAAATCTCAAATCCAATTGCTTCATTACATTTGCACATACCTTAGTTATTAATCTTTCAGTATAGTAGAGTGCCCAACGCAGTAAAAGCCTTCTATAAATGATTTTTGTGGGCACCTCGGGGTTACAAGCTGAAATTTTCACAGAATGAAGGCTTTATTATATTAATTCAAAATCCGAAGGTAATAAAAAATCATAACGGGAAAAAGGGCATCCCTAAAAATCGAGATTATTATATGAACGTGTAGGATATTAAATTATGAATGTTTTCATATAAAATTCATTTCCATTTTTGTACCAATTTTATTTTTTATCATTGCTTGAAATATGCAGATTACATTGGCCCTTACGACAAAATAAATCAAAAAGTTGAAATATCTCCCTTCGAACCTGGGCAAAATCTGATTGAAATATACCCAATTTTGTATTCACCTCGCATTCTCTCCGAAATGAAGGCTCAAATCAAAAATTTTTATTCTTGCAAAAAGTTTGCCTTAAGTATTTAGAATACATAGGTGCATGAATACATTTTTTTTCTCAAATGGTAATGGAAATATATAATTAAATGTAAAAAAGTAATTTTCTTCTAGCCGCGACCGTCCGATCTCGCGCTTCCCGAGTACTCTCGTATCTCACTTTTCTTCATAGCTTCCTCTCTCTCGCGCCTATTGTACAATACAATAAGTGCTTTTACACCATTACGGGTTAGAATACTAATAATAATAATAGCCATTATTAATTGAATAAAGTCAATGAAGACATTTTCGATTATACTGAAATTTATTTTTCCTATACGCAGCTAGGTAATAAAGAAGTAGAAAAAAAATCATATACTTAATGCAACAACTGCTATTAAAAAAAAGACTAGCTTTTATTCAGAATAGAAAAAATGAAAATGTAAAAAGTCATTATAATAACAAAATCTATTTATCTTCAGTGTCTGTATCTTCTTCAGGAATAGACACAATGACTTTAATATTGCCTTCCAGTATTTTTTTGCATGATCCTATGCAACCTATTTAATTTCTCCTACGTGTACAAGCTTTGCTTTCATACAATCTAATAAAAAATTATTTAATTAAGTTTTATTATGTACCGATTTAATCTAATAATAAGTTACCTTTTTACATCCAAAACAGTGGAATTTATTTATCCACTCTGTTTTTAGTTAAAAAAAAACAGTTAACGAACTTTTTATCTGAACGAGCACTCTCATAAAACGAATTTCAAGTTCGCAACTATAGTGGGGGATTTACCAATATTTTTGATAAGAAAACAAATTGCGAACGAATTGACAACAAATTACTATCCTCCATAATCACGAAGAAGCTGATACTAGGATTTTGTTGCATTATAATCTCTGCTAAACATTGTATGTATTATTTGACATGCATAGTGGACTCCAATGACACTGATGTACTTGTACTTCTGGTACATATTAAAAATATATATTTCTAGAGAATTTGGGGTAAAATGTGGAAGAGGAAATTCGGTGCGATATGTGGCCGTTCATGACATCAACCTAGAAGAAAAACTTGCAAAAAAATTACCTGCATTTCAGGCTCTAACGGGTTGTCATACAACCAGCCAGTTTTCAGGATTAGAAAAATAAAATGTTGGAAAATGTATCTAAATTATTCCGATTATTTAGAGGGTATTGGGTCCAGGAATTTCAATAACATAGAGAAATTTATCATAAAATTATTTTCAACAAATCCAAACATTTCGTCTATTAATATTTTCAGGACACTATTGGCCTCTTCATCGCTAATTGAAAAAACTAGCCCCTACAAAAAATAGTTTAAAATTTCGTAGTATGAGAGCACATTATCAAACTAAGGTGTGCTTCAGTTCTTTAGAACCAAATCCCCTATTACGAGAGGTGACAGAATGCGGATGGAAATTTGAGGAGGCAGGTGATATCCAAATTATCCCCAATTTTAACAACACCAGCATTTCCTTCGGATGTAAAAGTATTTATTGCATGTGGATGTAAAAAAAGGTAAATTATTATTAGATTAAATAGGTACATAATAAAACTTAATTAAATAATTTTTTATTAGATTGTATGGAAGCAAGCTTGTAGACGTAGAAGTAATTAAATAGGTTGCATAGGATCATGCAAAAAAAATTACTGGAAGGCAATATTGAAGTCATTATGTCTATTCCTGAAGAAGATACAGACACTGAAGATAAATATATTTTGATATTATAAAGATTTTTTTTACATTTTGAGTTATTCTATTCTGAATAAAAGCTAGTCCTTTTTTAATAGCAGTTGCATTAAGTATATGATTTTTTTTCTACTTCTTTATTATCTAGCAGCGTATGGGTAAAATAAATTTCAGTATAATTGAAAATGTCTTCATTGACTTTATTCAATTAATAATAGCTATTATTATTATTAGTATTCTAACCCGTAATGGTGTAAAAGCACTTATTGTATTGTACAATAGGCGCGAGAGAGAGGAAGCTATGAAGAAAAGTGAGATACGCGAGTACTCGGGAAGCGCGAGATCGGACGGTCGCGGCTAGAAGAAAATTACTTTTTTACATTTAATTCTATTTTTCCATTACCATTTGAGAAAAAAAAATGTATTCATGCACCTATATATTCTAAATACTTAAGGCAAACTTTTTGCAAGAATAAAAATTTTTGATTTGAGCCTTCATTTCGGAGAGAATGCGAGGTGAATACAAAAATGAGTATATCTCAACCAGATTTTACCCAGGTTCGAAGGGAGATATTTCAATTTTTTTATTTATTTTGCCGTCAGGGCCAATGTAATCTGCATATTTCAAGCAATGATAAAAAATATAATTCGTACAAAAATGTAGATGAATTTTATATGAAAACATACATAATTTAATATCCTACACGTTCATATAATAATCTCGATTTTTAGGTATACTGCCCTTTTGCCCGTTATGATTTTTTATTACCTTCGGATTTTGAATTAATACAATAAAACCTTCATTCTGTGAAAATTTCAGCTTGTAACCCCGAGGTGCCCACACAAGTCAAAATAAGTTATAAGTAGCACTCTACTAGTAGCTTCATCCGTAGAATCCGACTGACTGCCACTTCTTGTTTTCTGAGGAGCCATCTTCGCGACTGTTATATCACCAACGTAGAACTAGATTCTAACCTCTAAAGTATTTTAGGTTTCAAAAAGGAAAACTCCCGTAATACAACCAAAAGCGACAGGGTACTTTTCCAAATAAGAGATCAATGCACTAAATATACAGTGAGTACCATGGAGCTTAATTAAAACAACTAAGTGTCACCACTGAGATCAATTAACACCGGAGCCGATTAACACACGTTATCTAGCCACACATGCCGTCGATTTATAATTTATAGGCCACGTCGCCAAATATTTAATCATTTTTCTAAAAATTGGAAGTATTATTGAATCATATCTTTGTGAATAACCTTTTCTTTTGTGTGACGACTTACATTTAAATTATCTACAAAAATGTAACCGAAATAATAAGCTTTCGAATTCCTTTAATCTAACAGTGCATTTTGATGGCCCACTCCAATTTCAAAGATGTTACCTAAACTTTTAGATTTTTGTATGTAAATTTTGTTAAGAGTAAAATGTTCAACTTTCATGCTGGATTGTCTGATAATAAAGCTATTGTAGTATAGCTTCTTGCAAAATTAGAAATGGCAAAGTGAAATCTTATAGATGCGGTATATTATTTGTTGGAAGGAGTTTTCAAAGATTAGTTAAATGCTGTGTAGAATGAACACGGGGATGCCAAAAAGCAATGTACTTGAGATAATTTTTAGGATAGTTTGCACCATATAAAATCATAAGAAAAATCAGTGAAGGAAATTAAGTTAAAGTACAGAGGAGGTTACCCTATAATAATCCATGAACTGTGACACTAATAATTAGTGGCGAACATCACAAGAATTAGGAAGGGGGTACAGAGGACATGGATAATAATATTACAAAATACAGTTAATTATGTGAAAGACAAAAGAGGTAATAGCAAAATAAAAGAAAGAGAATATGTAACAAAAAGTAAGGGAACTGAAGATAGTGGCATTATGGGCAGAAAAGAGCATGGAAATTTAGAAAAAACTAGTAAGTAGCAATTGAAGGTAAAAGAAGTTGCATACAGGCAACTGTGAAATGACGTCTTAGTCCTCGTTGCCGCAAAAGATAAAGAATACGAATAATAAAATTTGATTTTGATAACAGCTACCATAAAAATCTCATTGAGAATAATGTGATTCAAACTGTATAATTTATTCCCTGCATATTATGAGAGTTTCCCAAGTAGCACCGAACGGGTTTATTAAGTAGTTTTTCTAGACACATGTTAAAAATGGAACTTTTAACACTGTCTATTAGCCTTAAAAATGTTACTTTAATAATAGTGTTAAAAGTACGATGTCAATTTTTCAAAAAAAAAAAACGTCAAAAAACATTTCTATTTTATTTAGTTACACTTATATTAATGGTACAATTTGAACAACTTGAAAAATGAATTCCTTCCTCAGTTCTGCTGTTCTTCGTGGTTGCGGAGGATTGAACAGAAACAACATCATGTCCAGTTAATGTTGAAGCATCATCGGCTGATGTTTGTACTGTAAGCAATTTTCGAGCAATAGAATGTTTATTTTCCAAGGAATCCACGATGTACCGTTGTGCAACGGTTGAGGATTTCTATCCCCCATGCCGCTTAATTGTCGTTAAATTTTCTCCAGCATCGGCAAGTAAGCTCGCAGAGGAACGGGGAAAGCAATAGAGTGTTGAATTTGGAAGTTGCAGAAATCTTGCTATGGCAGCAGGAAATTTTCCGAACGTATTAATTCCGATCGGAATTCTGGTACATTTACCTTTTACATATTTTAGGAAGAGCCGCCGATGTCCGACATCTGCTGGACGAAGATCAGTACATTTTCGATAAAAATCCAAATAACATTTTTCAACGATAGGGATATTTAGTGGTACCTTGGTTTTGGTATCTGATATTTCATAACTAATGAAGTCTCCACATCTTCCACGTTGTCAAGAGTCAACTGACAAAGTTCTTCTGCTCTTCTCTGTAAGCCAAACAATCTACGGACCCCCGACGAACGTCCCCACGACAAAATTGCATAAGATAAGTGAGACTGGAATAGAGCAAAGTAGGCAGTCCTCAGGATCGACGAAGAGACACAAGTTGGAAGGTTTCGAAGAGCATAGATTTCCTGCGTCAACTTTTCAGCGACCTTCTGAATATGGGTCCCCATTGTCTAATGTGACCCCCAAAAACGTGGCCTCCGTCACATGATCCCCAGGCAGATTGCGCATAGAAAATACCACCCTCGCCGTCTTGGCCTTGTTGAGCAGTAGCCTGTTCGGTGAACTAAAGCTCAGCATCATCCCGGCCAACCACACACTTCGCCAATGAACCCTCTAGTGTACTGTCAGTGAGAGAAATAGTTGTGTCGTCAGCGAAGAGGGTAGACTGTTGTGAGGCATTGCTACTGGGTAAATCGTTGATATATATTAAAACAAGATTGGGCCGAGAATTGAGCCCTGCGGGACACCAACACTAACGTTCCTCTCCCCTAACGCCACACCCCCAAATCTCACCTTTTGGGCTCGGTTATTTAAATAAAATCTTAATAGTAGGCATGTAGTTTTTTTCGAAGAATATTGTGGTCGACACAGTCGAACGCCTTACTCAAGTCACAAAACAGCACTGCATTATACACTCCTTCATGGAAAGACTCGGCGATTTGCGAGACAAGATCAAGTATAGCCACAGCAGTACTTCTACCCTTGCGGAAACCAAATTGATGTTTAGAGAAGAGTTCGTTTATTGCAAAGAATGACACAAGTCTTACTGCCATACACTCAAATATTTTAGATATAATCGGGAGGAGTGATATAGGTCGATACTTTTCAGGCAGGTTATGATTGCCTTTTTTATATAATGGAGAAACAATAGCCCCCTTTAAAACTTGTGGGAAAGTATTATTTATGAAAGCGATATTAATGAGTTTTGTAAGTGGTATTATTATTATATTTTTATATGTTTTATCAGTTGTACATTTAAGCCAAATATATCTTTACTGTTTTTATTCTTCAAGCTGCCAATCACATCACGGATTTCACTAAAACTAACCTCTGAAAAAAGAAATGTATCTAGTGGTCTTTCCAGAGAACTTAAATAACTCAGCGGATTGATGTTCACTAATGGAATATTCTTCACTACATTTTCAGAAATGTTACTGAAAAATTCATTAAAATCATCAGAAGTTAACTCAGTACTAGAGTTTTCCTCAATCTTTCCACGCTGCTGGTTTATAATATGCCACATAGTTTTAACAGAAGAATTTGAGTTTATAATGAGTTTGTTGTTAGCACATACCTTGGCAATCCTTTATTTTGGTTTTATAGAGAATTTTATAGATGCTATAGTATTGTTTATTTGCACCCCCATACCGATCAGATAAGTTCCTCAAAAAACATAGCTGTTCTCTCATTTCTTTCACCTCTTCACTAAACCAACTGATATTGTTACCCTGATCAGACCTTACGGCATATGTTTTTTTCTGGAAATGAGCTCGGGTATGCGTATTCCAGAACTTCCATGAATTGATGAAATTTCTGATCAACACTAATCAAACTATCGTTAACAGATTCCCATGACACCGTAGACAATTCATTGTGAAATGAAATCAACCCTTTTTGTGTTATAGGTCTACAAATCTTTTTGTTCAAAGAAAAGTGTACCTTCTCCTGCATAGAGAAATGAACCAGTTGTCCTCTGTGGTCAGAAATTCCAACATATATCACTATTGAGCTCTGAACCTGTATGTCGCTACTACAAAATACATTATCGAGACAAAACATCCCCCGGGTGGGCCCGTAAACCGTCCGTTCAAGGTCAGATGTGTTAAAATGGACATTAAAGTCACCCCCTATTAATACATGTTTGTTCAAATCTAGTGTAGTCAATATACCCTCTAGTGATTCCAAGAAGGTGTCAATACGGCCTGTTGGAGACCTATACAGAGCCATAATGTCCATTTCCAAACATTTACAATAAAGAATACAATATTCAAAACACTTTTCTACAATAAAGTTAAAATCAGTATTCACATTGTTTGCATCGAGCAAGAATAGCTGTTCCGCCTCCTACTTGCAAAAAAACTTATCATCCTGTATCCCTGCAATTGAAACACTTCGAGTTCCTGGTCGATCAACCAATGTTCAGTTAGACAGACTATGTCAATATTTTTGTCAACAAGGAATGCTTCCAATTCGTCTCTCTTTTTCCTAATAGATCGCACATTTATATGTAACACTTTTAATATCATCTTTTTAAGTTCACTGTTGCCATAGTCTGGCGCTGAAGGTTCCAAAAATGGTTTATTGAAACTCCTTTTGGCCACACATCTGGACACATATATTTCTCAGTGTCATTATGTGGTACAGCAAGTCTGAAATAGCTACAATACTTTTCCCTTCTGGTCCTCATCTTCACACAGGAATACTCATTTCCGAGGTTATTCTCTTGTAGGAAAGATTTCACATTGTCACAGGTGACATCGGGTGCTAAGCCAGACAAAAACAGAAAAGATACCCTTTCCGCAGGTTTCAGGGAAGTTGTGTTTTCATTGACACCCCTAAGCGGCTCAGGTCGACCTGATTTATCCACTTTTGCTTTGCTCACTGACTTTTTATTCCTATTTGAATGTCTAACCTCAGTCCAATCATTTTCTTGATTGTCACTGTCAGAGGACAGCTTTTGAACATTATTCATTACTGATTACTGTTTGGCAACTTCAGTGGCATGTGATACTTGCTGTTTCGTAACCTTCCCTGTTGGTTGTTTTAGATTGACTTTGTCCTTCATGCTCTGATGGTAAATTTGGGGATAGCTTTCTCTCGAGTAAGTTAGAAATTGTACTGTTGATGGAAGATTGTAGCAGAGGGGAATTTTGCTTTAGTTCGGCATCCAAAGCAAGAAGCTTCCCATCTAGGGCATTTTTTAATTTTTCCATCTCCTTGATGTAGCTAGAGTTTAGTTGTTTAAAGGTGCTTGATATTGTTTTCTCGATTTCTTCTCTCATTTTGGTGAGCTCAATCTGGACTGGTGAAGGCTGCATTTTCTTATCCATTACCAATGGTTTGCAGTCTCTGCAGGCAAAAGGTAGATTTCGCCGCTTACCGAATTGCGTCACACGACACTCTGAAGCAGAGTTAGGAGCAAGTTGAGCAGTGTAGGCCATTACAGAAATCACAGGACATTTTATACTTGATTTCCTCCTGCGATAGGGCCTGATCACATTTCGAACATGACATTTCAGGATTATGTGCAGAAAATACTGGCTTATTAGTTCGATTCTTCACAGCATAACATTAACATCCCAGAACAGTTTTCATTGACAAATTCGAGGAAACAGCGATAATGAATCAATAATGCACTGGTTCACTCCGCCCGAAACCACCCACTGTCAGTATTATGATTTTTGCACTAAAAACGGCAGGTTTTCATAAAAATAATTATGCCAAAACAAAGCTTAGCCATTCCAGAGTTGATCCTGATAAAAAACCAGTTAAACACTCTTTTACTTTCCGCGATGATTGCAGATTCTTTCCAGCAACACTATACTTAAACACCAAAATGGACGTTACGCCACCAACATGGACGTCGCCGAAATCTTTGTCTGGTGCACTGCATCACTGTGGAACTCACTCCCAGGACATCTGTTTCCCCCTAATTAGAACCTACAACTATTCAAGAACCCTGTCAATCAACATCTTCGCACACACATCGCTCGTCGAGCGCCATAGGATCTCCCTTTAGTGTGTGTGCCACTACCATAAAAAACCGTTCCAAGGGCACATATCCTAGATAAAAGCAACTAGAACGTAATAAAATTAATCAGCCCGCAAGTTCTTAATAAACTGAATAGTTTTAAAGTTAATTGAAACTAAACCATTTTAAAACCACAATAAAAAAATAAACTTTTAAGATTAATTAATCTTATTTGATAAGATTCTTTAAAACCAGTATTGAACGATAAACAGTTTTTAAGTTCTGGCAGTATATGTACAAGGTAAGTTTAAAACCATTATCTTCTTATTTACCACAATAAGACCGTTTTAAAACTCAAATAAACCTAAAATGTTTTTATGGTGCTACTTGGATATGCAAGTATAATATGTATATTTATCTTGTAATTGTGCCTATGTTGATTAAATAAATAGAAACACACTAATCCCATGATATTTATGTGGTTATTTAAATAAGACTTGTACAATTTTACAGCCTTACCTTTCGGTCGATTGCACGACCAAGAAAATATCAGTCTCTATGGTAATGTAGCCTCTGACTGTGCACTGGGCGACTTGAATTTGCCTTTCTAATCCCTTTAGCAACGACTTTAGGTTGACGGCTTCTGTACTTCGATTTTGTAGGGCGTACAGGGCCCGATCGATCTGCTTACGGCTGTAGAGCAATCGAAGGGATCCACCACATAGGGGACAGCAAGCTCCCGGCGGTGTGATGCCTAAAAATATAGATACCGAAATGAGATGTTTACTTAGTTAGGATCCTCTAAAGAAACAATTCAGTTCGCATCTGTTCCAAAATTTTTATCAAATATCGAAGCAACACTTTTCATGTTGTTTTCTCTAAAAGTTCGGCACTTGAGAGTTTTATCAAGTTTCAAAAATTCGCAAAACAAGTCAACATTTGCGATACGTCGTTAAGACAGACGACTATGAAACGCTGAACAAAATTTGGCATTAAACTATTCATGCAAAAATTTAAATATGGACCCCATCAATTCGTAGCCTTATTTCAGCAGCATTTTTTTTTTTCATTTCCTACTTGGCCATTCTCGAAGGTTATTAAATGAAGTTCTAAATTCATCAGCAGAGACCAAGGCAGTCCATATGATGGAGAGAAGACTCCCAAGAAGAGACTCGTGCCATATGCGGCCAATAGCATTTCAAATATCGATGTTAACGATATTATTCAATATTATAATAATTATAATGTTGGGGATACTATACTAGCTCTCTCCATTGCTGCAAAATATAGAGTTGGCTGGATATCTATTTTTATTACCTAGGCATGCTGGATCAGACAATGTCGGACATTTGGCAGTTGAACATTGTCTAGACTTTGCGTTTGTTATCAAACCAATGGATAAGCATGGCCCGTCATAGTCAACTGACACCATATCGGCATACGCAGCACATTCAGAATTGTAGGTTCTTCCATTAATACCGCATACCTGAAATAGACAGACTGATTTATTTTACACTGAGCAAATATTACCTTCGTCACTCCGTTTAAATGTTGCTTAAACTGGAATGCATGTCAGGGGTTAGCGCATAAATTAGCCAACTTATTGATAATTATATTTATTTACAGAACTATTAATACGGCACTTACTTGTCCTTTTTCTCGACATCTCTTCAAACAGGGACCTCTGTAAGCCAACTTAGCATTATGATGAGCCAGCAGACACGAGTTATCGTACTGTTGGTTATCCACATCGCATACCGGGTTTTTTGGTGAACTGGTACAATCTGTTGATCCATTTACTGTAAGAAATTCACGCAAATGTAGTAACTATGAGTAATGGCTTATATTTGAATACATAATTTTTTGGATGATTTGATGGCAAGAAGTAAATCTTTTAAGACCAACAGTGGCAGATTTACCCTAAGGCCCGGTAGGCCCGGGCCTAGGGCGGCCAGATTTAGGGGCGGCAATAAAGTAATTTCATTATGTAGTCTATATGGTGGATGCTGAGAAAGGGGCGGCTGATAGCTTGGGGCCTAGGGCGGCCGAGACTGCAAATCCGCCACTGAAGACCAAGTTGGTTTTGTATACTGTTCAATTTTTAGAGCGAATTTGAGATCTTAGAAATTTACTTCGATGTTTTTTTTCTTTTCCAATGGTAAATTGTCATTTTGTATACTAAAAATTTATTTTTTTTAGAATCGGTAACACACCGATCACCGATCTGAGCTGTAACTATCAGTTCCAGATATTTCAGGGAAAAGTAAAAATTACTAAAACTGTAAAGCCAAAAATATCTAGTGATTTAGACTTCATTTCAAGCACTATTAACGTTCTAGCACTTCCACAGTGTAAAGATTTTGGTATTTCTAGAAGCGAGATATTGCATGCCAGTTTCGTTAATTTGCGACTTTTCGAATATGTTTGAGATGTCAGATTATTGATTAATTATAGAGAGTTGAACCATTTTTAGTTACAGGGCAGCATGGCTCTTTGAATTTGGCATCATGTTTTTCGAATTTATTAGGGGGAGAAAATTGATGTGGTACTTTACCCACTTCTCAAAGGTTTTTGATACAATAAGCCACCAATTCATCGTTAGATTTAGTGAGAAGTTTTCATGTTTTTTTCAGTTATAGTTGCGGCACAGAACGTAGTATGTTCAGTAAAATGGTTTTAGGTCGGAATATTTTCTGATCTTTTAATGTAAACAAATTAGACGTAAAAACCACGAATAGAAGAAAAAAATTATAGTTTTGAAATTTTTTTTGTGAACTCCCAGTAGGAATCCAAAGTCAGATTCCCCCCCCCCCCCCTCTGCAATCAACAATACTATGAAGATTAGCGACGACCGTGTGATCCAGGTTGACACCACTCAATTACTACAAATAGTAATCTGTACCATTCACTCCCCACAACTCCCATGTTTTACTTATCAGCTAGCAACAATTCCCCTTTCCATATTTGACGATAAAAACTTGATGAGAAAAACGAAAAACTCTTCGTTGTATGCTGTGTTTGATCCAATACCAGAGAGACCACTTCAGTCTGGCGGGCTGACATACGTTCTAGATGGAGGAAATTGAATTCATCTTGTGGTGTGGCCAAAACACGGAACATTTTCAGACGTTTACAATACGTACGTCAATTTCATTCGAAAGTGATACAGGCAGCGTGTATCTATAGTTTTTGATGGATTCAGCGAGAATGAGGACAGTACAACAAGTATTGAACGTCAACAACGGCTCCTAAAACGCATATCTGCAGAAATAATTTTCGACAAAGACAGGCCAATTAGTGATTCGCAAAACAATTTGTTGAGTAATCTTGCCAATAAAGAGCGTTTGATTGGTCAGCTGATAAAAACATTAGAATCAGCAGGCATTTCCACTCTCGCTGCTACCGATGATGCCAACTCGTTAATTATTCAGACTGCGATCAACGTAGTCAACAATTATGAAAAACCCGTTGTTGTTGGGCAGGATATCGATTTGCTTACACTCCTTATCGCTCTTTCTCCGCCGGACAAATACGTTCGTTCTTTGAGAGATGTTCAAGGAAATATTAAGGAAAGAGCGTATAGTTCCCACGACTTACAAAACTCGTCAGTTATAAAGGATTGCAAAGATAATGTTTTATTTGCCCATGCGTTTAGTGGCTGCGACACCACTTCTGCCTTTTTTGGCAAAGGAAAATCACAGACTATAAACTTAATAAATACAAGAAACGATTTACAAGAATTGGTCGCCGTATTCAATAATCCTTCATCAGCAAAAGATGGCATTGCAAGAGATGGGGAGAAATTTACGTTTGCCTGATATAAGGCACCCCGAAATGAGAAATTTTTAAACCACTATCGGATCATTTCATTTAATAAGTTAGTTAGCAAATCGAGTCACGCAGTCATTTTGTCTAGACTACCGCCTACATCTGCTGCATTAGCACAACATTCCTATCGCGTTTTCCATAAGATTCATTCGTGGCGAGGAAGAACTTTAAATACAACTGAATGGGGCTGGAGAAAAATTAACATCATCAAGGGTAGTTAACGTTCAATCAAGGGTACCCCAGGGCTCACACATAGGATCTGTACTTCTCTCCTTATTTGTTAATGATGTCTCTTCCTGCTTTCGAGTTACAAAGTGCCTATTGTACGCAGACGACCTTAAATTTTATAAACATCGTTGAAGAGAGTATTGACATTCAGAGTGATCTTGATCGACTCGTTGACTGGTGTGACAAGAATTGGTTGAGGCTGAACGTGGACAAATGCAAATATATGAGTTTTTATAGATGCCATAGTCCTTTGGTCAAGAAATATAAAATAAATGAGACGGTGCTCGGATCAGTTCAATCGTTTAAGGATCTAGGAGTAATATTTGACCAAAAGCTTACCTGTAACCTCCATCTGGATCAAATAATATCAAAATGTTTTAGACTTCTGGGGTTTATAAAGAGAAACACTAAACTCATGGTCGACACTAAAGCCATTACATCTCTTTATAATAATTGTATCATAAGAAGTATCTTAGAATACTGCAGTGTCATCTGGTCTCCATACTATCAATGTCACATATCAATATTGGAGAAAGTCCAAAATAAAGTTTTAAAATATCTTTTGTATAAGCATCATGTTCCATCCGACAACTTGAGTTATGAGGTCAGATCCATGCTCTGTGGATATAAAACTCTGGAAGTAAGACGCAATAACTCCTTTCTGTATTTTCTTTATAAACTCCTCCATGGTGGGATTGATTGTCCTCAACTGATGGGGCAACTTATCTTCAGAACACCGCCAAGACCTCTTCGACATCACCAACTTTTCTCTGAGAGAGTGCACCGAACAAATTATGAAGAACAGGCATTTTTTGATCGCATGACACGCATATATAATGCAAATTTTAGCCATATCGACATTTTTTTAAGTTTTAGAACTTAGTAAATTAAGAAATGCACAATTATTATTGTGAATTGTAAAAATTGTTTCATTTGTATGTCTTCGTTTTTGTTTAATTATTACTATGTGTATATTTTTAATGTTAAGTGTGATATAAACCAAATTTTTCTTTCCCTTTTGAATGTTACTTTCACTTTTACTTTCACTTAATGAAATACTTATATACCTTGTTTGTCTAAAGTTATTTGAATTAGGCTAAGACCATTGTTGTACCATTTGGGGATCTTTCCCTGTAGTGTATATATTGAATAAATAAATAAATAAATAAATAAAATTCTGATGCCAGTGCTTACGACTCAGGCGCACCAGCTACAACTTCAATTCTTCAGCTCATATCCTGCGGCTCTAAAAAGGGATGTAAAAAGCGATGCAGCTGTGTGAAATTTGGCTTGCGCTGCTCAACAATGTGCTCGAATTGTCATGGGCAGAGTTGTTTAAATTCAATCGTGAAGGACGACTTTGCAGAGGCAGATGATTAAATAGTTAAATTCTATTAGTGGAATATGCCTATAGGGAAAACCACTTTTAAAAAACGCGCCGAGAGCTCTACCTCAATAAGGGTGGTGTGGAAAAGCGCTCAAAGTACTAAATCCACAGGTACAAAAATTTATCATTTGGCCCCTAACACTTTCTCATAAATATTTTATTCAATGTGGGCCTTGTAGAGAAAGAACTGCTCTTCAATTTTGATTCTATACGTTTTTTCGCCCTCACTAATATTTATCGAGATAATGGCCGCCAAAAACGGCGCGGCGCACAGTGGAACCACTCTGTGTTAAATGTTGGGCATAAAATTAAAGTCCTTTTCCTGTGATAAAAATTATAGTGTTGCATTTGTAAATAGTTGCTTTATTTCGTTATAAAAAAGTTTTTTGAAAATTTTTGTTCGTACAATTATTATACAGGGTGAAAGTAAAAAGTTTCTAAATTGATAAAAGTCAAGGACAAATTATTCTATATTATAAAATATGTAACACAAATCTTTATAGCCTTTTTATTATTTTTTTTAATGAGGTATTAGGGTAAATAGTGCTTTATACAGGGTGAAACAAATTCGCTTCTCACTATTGTGATCTTGTAAACGGTAAGAGATACAGCAAAGTTTAAATTGGGGCAAAGTTGCGTATTTTAAAGGTCATTGATATGCCGTTGAGAAATTGAGAAAATTCCAACTACTTCCGGAGATATCCGTAATAAACCGAAAATCAGCTATTTCATTTTTATTTTTTCCTGACTTTATTTCAAGATATAATATAAAATGAATTTAACATTATTATTGTCACTTTTTCTCCTTTATAAGATGGCAGTATCAAATTTTAAATATGACGTTTCGTGTCCGGGCCCCCATCATCAACTTCATTTTTTTAAATACGGACCTGGATTTTTTATTTAACTTTTTAGTAGCCTTTGGCCTCCTTAAACCAACGATGTATTACACTTATCAATAAATCAACAAATCTAGATTTTTCCATAAGAGATAATGCGTTAGACAGAGATGGGGCGATCTGTTTTTAAATGATTTCACTTATGAGAATATTTGTTACCGCTATTAGACAAGTGTGATACATCGTTGGTTTTGGGGGACCAGAGGCTTCTAAAAAAATTAAAAAAATCCAGGTCCGTATTTAAAAAAAATGAAGTTGATGATGGGGGCCCGGACACGAAACGTCAGATTTAAAATTTGATACCGCCATCTTATAAAGGAGAAAAAGTGGCAATAATAATGTTAAATTTATTTTATATTATCTCTTGAAATAAAGTCAGGAAAAAATACAAATGAAATAGCTGATTTTCGGTTTATTACGGATATCTCCGGAAGCAGTCGGAATTTTCTAAATTTCTCAACGGCATATCAATCACCCGGGATCCCAATAGTGAGAAGCGAATTTGTTTCACCCTGTATTTGCTATATATTTTCATAGTGGTTATTACATTAATGGTGAGTTTACACCTATATAGAAAATACAATGTTTTTTTTAAGATTTTTTTTCCTGGGTGTTAACATAATACGTAATTCAAAAAACTTAATAATTTCATTGATTAGCTATAAACTCCATTCACTAAATAAATATTACTAAACAAAAAACCTACTAGGCCATGGATCACCCATGTACTTACGTTGTCATGGAGAGATGTTTTAATATCGATACCAAAGCAAGATATTAAGAATTCAGGGAACAAAATAGATGTATATTTTTAGCTGCCTAAATACAAAAAGATATAAAATTTGCAAAATTGTATTAATAAATTAAAAATTAGGTAAAAGTATAAATACGATGTCAACAAAAAACATTTTCTTTTCTCAAACACTTTGACACACTTTCTTAGTTCTTAATTCTTACCTGATCTCAACAAGTGATACATCAGTATACTTGAGAAAGATAAAGCTTTATGAGCAAAATTTTATCTCCAGCGACTCACATAGAAATTTTGCAGGGTGTACTTAAAGGTACCTAACCTAATATTAAAATTTGTCCACCATTTGAATATTTATGAAATGTAAGTTGTGACATTACCTTTGTTAAGCATTTTGACTTTCCAAAATGACTACAATTATAAAAATTAGACAAACAATTTTTAAGTAATGAGCAGTTGTCAAAGGCTCATTTTTGGTGACCACCCTATATAATAAATTATTAATTTATAAAAAATATTTTTTTCTAATAAAACTTAAAGCTCCTCCTTCCCAGAAATTTTAAAAAGAAAAAATTAGGTGATATTTAAGCAAAGTTATGGGCATTTTAAAAAAATATGTTTTTGTAAAACACACTATATTTTTGGGTCGCCCTATATATGGTTTAACTTATGTAAAGCAACTAATTTTTTCAAATTTAAGCCGTCACTTTATACAATATTACGGTGTATAAAAGTCTTTCCTAACTTTTCGGATTGAAAGTACCAAGTAAAAAACCTCATGTCCAACCGTTCCCATAAGCTCGTTCCACTGTGCGGCGCTGAGCTCATTTTTGTCTTCGCGCTTAGAAAAATGTGAACGTTGTGTGGGAGATACGCAAATACATTGTATGACAAATTTTATGGAGAATTTTATGTAGAATATAACACATTCTATACATTTTATCGTCGAAGTTACGGTTTACGAGAAAAATGCCGAAAAGCGTCGTGTGGTCACATTTGGGGGGTGGGTTTTTGAGCAAAATGGGATGAAGCTCCCATCGGGGCGTGAGTTCACAACCAAAATTTCAAAACTTTATAATTTTTTTCTTCTAAAAAGTCTAATTTTCTTACACTATTTAATTTTTTTCTTATTCTGTTCCAGCTATTTGCGGGTGGTCTAAAAATATGTGTCTGTTTCTACTGCCAAGGACTGCGTGTTAATAACTAGTTGTTGCTTAATCGTAAGACCACATCCAATTTATTTGATTATACACTATTGCCATCCTAAGTTAACAACCCATATATCATGATTTCATTATTTTGAGATTTAGCTTTCAACGAATGTCGAATTAGCACTAATCCTTTAAAGACAAGTCTATGGGTCTTTTTTCATAATGGTATAGATTTTTTCCAGAAACTCTGTTGAAATGTGTATATCGATCTATTATTTTCTGTCTATTATTTAAGAAAGAAGAAAAGCATGCTTTAGAGTTAAAATGGCTAGTTTTGGGCACAACTTGGCCTGACTTAGCTTCAGACAATAAAATAGTGTCCGAGGGTAATAAAACGTTAAACTGAATTATTAGGAATTGTAGATCCTTTAAAAATATTGAAGGTTTAAAGACATTACTTGTAGCCCCGATCAGAAATGAAATATAGCTCTAATATTTGGGACTAATATAATACAGATAGATTAGCTATATAGAAAACGTACACAGAAGATTTCTCAAATATTTATGGCTAAAGACGGAAAGTTTACCTCCCGGGTTGGGATGGGCAATCGATTGTTACTACATAGATTTTAAATATAAAGCCTTCAAAAAAGGCGAGTTATATCTCCTTCTATTTTGGTACAAGTTAGCCAATGGTCAGATTGTTACTACATCATCATCAATGCTTTGTACAGGGTTATCCAACGAGGACTAGACAATGCGTTTTTTTGACTTTCGCTGTACTTTTATAAAAAAAAAAATTGAAATAGCCATCTTATGTAATTTTCTACCGCGAATTCGGATATGTTCAGCAAAAAACAATTGTACATCAAATAAAAGTGCTAAGGGTCACTTTCATATTTTATTAAATGGAACACCCTGTAGATTAATACATTTTTGGACTCTCTAGAAAAATCTAAACACATTTTGTGTATAATATCCTATACCTATCTTTAGCTGTTTACCAAATATTGACAATTGAAAGTCGGGCATTTAATTACATAGATGGCTATTTCAATTTTTTTATAAAAGTACAGGGAAAGTCAAAAAATTGCCTTGTCTAGTCCTCGTTGGATAACCGTGTACATATCTCCTGTGTACAATGGTGTCTCGCAATCATATGGTCAGAGTAGGGATGGGCGATTATTGAAAGTAATAATCGATTTTCGATTATTTGTAATAATCGATTATTCTCGATTAATCGAATAATCGAAATAACCGATTGATCGAAATAATCGATTAATGGAAATAGTTAATTAATCGATTAATCGATATTTTCTGAAATATTAATCGATTAATTGGAATAATCGATTAAAGGATATAACTTAGATTGTCGATAATCGAGAGAATCCATTAATCGAAATAATCAATTATTAATACAAATACGGGACAAAACATTATATCTGATAAAGTGAGAGCAAAATGGTTTGTACAGGGTGGCTCGAATTCGAGTCTATGTATGAGGATCTTCTTAATATAAATATATGTTTTTATATTTTTTGTAATCTTTTTCTTAATTTTTATTTTTAATTTTTTTTAAATTATTTATTTTGCTTTGGGGTAATTTTGCATAGTTAAAGTTACTTTTGAATTTTTTATATTCTATAAAATATTTTATTTTGTTTCTTTGTATTGTGTTGTTCAGTTAGTTTCATTGACATATAAATGAAGTAGAAATGAAAATTTTATGCAATTTTATGTAAGACTAGGAAATTTTATGATATTATTAGGCTGTTGCCTTGTTATTGATGATCATAATAATAATATTATTGTCTTAATTTTTTTATTGCATCCGATGTTATCTGTAACGCCAAATATTATTACCTACTGAATTTTCTGCCCAAGTGCGAATATCTAAATTTTAACAAATTATAACTCATCTATAGTTATTATTATATAACATTTGGGATTACTTTATGCAAATGTAGATCCACAAGACTCCCATTATTGGGAAGAATTATTGATATCAATATTGCAAGATATTACACACCTTTAAATTATTATGCTTGTAAAGTTCCATCCTAGAGCTCAATAAACACGATATCGTGTATTCATAGCAAGGATCCCTCTTGAATATTTAGAATTTTTTTATATATATATTTTTAAATTTATAATCAAAATTTTGATAGGTGAGTTTCCATCTCAGTGTAGTATCAACTAGTCTTATTAACAATAAGTGTTGATCTATGTTATTTTTTTGTTGATTAATAGTTGAAAATATTTTATCTTGTTAGCATAATAGCACAAGAATAATAATAATAGTTCAGGACCACATTCTCGTAAAAAGATAAACGAACCTGTTAATTTAATTTTATTATTTTTTATTTTTATTAAAAATAAAGGCTCTAGTTTTCCACTTAACACAAAAGACAAAATAAAATATTTTGGTTGAATATAAAAAATTGAAAAGTAACTTAAGCTATTCAAAATTACGCCTAAGCAAAATAAATAATTAAAAAAATATATAAAAATATAAATTAAAAAAAATAATAAAAAAATAAAAACACATATTTATATTAATAATGTCAATATCATCTGAAAACTGATGAAAAAAATGAAAGTTCGTATTTAAAATGGAAAGTTGATGATGACAACTTGAAGACGAAACGTCGGATTCCAAACTGGATACCACCATTGGAGAGAGCGGAAAAAGTGTCAATGCAAGAGTGTTTTTTTTTCGGATATCTCCGGAAATACTAGGAATTTTAAAACTTTCTAAACGGCATATTGTTAGGCACCTAAATGCGCAATTTTGCCCTACTTTGACCAACACTGCATCTCTTACGGTTTTCGAGATCCCCATACATAGACGCGCATTCGAGCCACCCTGTAGTTACATTCATATCTTAGTGTTTAATAATCTATTAGATCACTTGAGTACGCGTTTGCAAGCAATTCTAAGTTGAACGATCAAGGTGCTACAGCTTTGCAAAGTGGGATAACTATTAACTTCTAATAAACGGAGAAGAATTTAAAGAAGGATGTTTTCTACAAACTTTTATTATTTATATAATTCGTAGATTCAATTTTTGTGTAGGTTTACAAATCTCTTGTTCATTGTAAGAAAAACAAGTTGCTCTATAATGATCCCCAGTAAGCGAGGATCTAAGATCACTTAAGATCTGACCTCCTTTACTAAATACCTTTATATTATAGTCTAAGCTAAATATCCTTTCAGAGGGAGCACTGGAGGCTTGTACTGTTAGAAACTCCCAAACTAATCCAATCAACCAAATACATAATTTAAAGATAAAGACTATACTATACTACTAACGTGCTAACACTTCGTTGAGGTTATGTGTTGGTGTTGTACCTAATTGTGCAACAACTGAAGCCAGACTGTCAGAAAATGACGCGTCGAAATGAGGATCCCCTATCGACTAAATTTGTAACGCGTATCATTAACAGAGTCCCGAGTTTCTAATTACACTGTGTTATTAATTTGAAATTCTCAAAACTATATCTGTCGTAAAGTAGTCGGTAGGAGCGAGCAAAAAATTGATCAATCGATTAAACGTTTAATATTTTAGCAAATATCTAAATAATCGATTATCGAAATAATCGATAAACCGAAATAATCAGTTATATCGATTAATCGATATAATCGGAATAATCGATCAATCCAAATAATCGATTAATCGAAATAATCGATAAAATCGATTAATCGAAATAATCGATAAAATCGATTAATCGAAATAATCGATTAATCATTATTTTCAAAAAAGTTAATCGATTATTTGGCCACCCCTAGATCAGAGCATAACATATGCTCAATTTATTGGTGGTGGTCATTGTTGACTGATAGTGTTGCTTGCAGCATAATAGCAATTTAATAATTATTGGTTAAATGTTGAAATTCTAGTTATAGGTAGTTTTCTTGTAAAACAGCCTAATTAAATACTTCCTGTTGGGTTTTGATTATATATTAATTAGTATTAAAAGCCACTTTTGAACCCAGGGATGCATGTCGATTCCAACTTCTTTTTGGTGACGCAATACACGATCCTAAAAAGAGATAAACAATACTTACTGCACTCGTATTGCTTGCACGGCTTATGCATCAAGGATAAACAGGTCTGAAGGTTTGGAACACACTTTTGGCCAATGGGACAGATGTTCGATTTGCAAGGATTCTGACAAGGCAACAGTTCTATGTCCGCATCGTTAAGGCCCGAGCATCTAAAAGGAAAGCTTATCTATTAAAATATGCTCCCAAAAGATAACGTTTTGAGTAGGTCATTCTTTTTGGTCTATAAATCTTATTTTAAGTATTGATATTTACTTATGTCATTTGTACTCTCATTTTGTAACATTTTTCTGTTCTACAGAGTGACAATTGAAAGCTTTGCAGTAATATATCAATTTAGAACAAAAACACATGAAACCGATTTAATAATAGGGAGTGTTAAATACCGCAATACAATTTTCATTGTTTAGGGCTTATTACGTATTCCTTGTTCCAATTATTAACAGCTTTAAATGTCCTCCTTCAATAAATATACATGTTTCTTTACAAAAACACATAACTCACGCCTCCTACATGCGCCTGAAGAACCATTTGCCTTATTATACAATAACAATATCCTATCAAAAGAATCTGCGTTAGTTTAAATACTTGAACAGCTTTAAAGCGTGTACTAAAAGGATCACATCAGGATAATACCTGTTTATACGTAAATTATTAAGAAAATTTATCTCAACTTACTTAGCTAAACAAGCTGAGGGATAGGTGATTCCATTTCTCCCGCAAACGGGAACATAGTGGGGTGGACAGTTGCAAGGCAAAGTGGTGTACGCCGTATTTCGTCCTCCGACTGAACTGCTTTCGCATTGTTTCTTGCCACAAATTAGTTCGCTGGCGTAGCAACTGCAACTGTTGCAGTCTATATTAAAGGTGGAGCCGTGAAGTTGTTGACCGTTTCCTAAAATAGATTTGCAAAAAATTACGTTTTGCTGCAATACCCTGTGAATCCATAGCCATGTGCCCACGAAATTGATGAAGTTAGCTAAACAATAATTATTAGTTTGTAGTTGGGTTAAAACACCAGTGGAGATTATTCAATTAATATCATCTTATGTTATGATGAGTTTTACACAAACGTAATATCTTGTGCTACTTAACACCTCTAACCAGTTGCCTTTTTATTGTTTTTGGCGATCCCATTTTCGATTTCTGAGTTACGATTACGCCAAAATTAAACATAATATTTTATTACTGGAAAACCGAAAGATCTGGGCCAACCAAACTTTCGTACATTAAACCCCCCTCTACAATTTACCAATCTCATCGATCCGAGTGAAAATGGAAAATTGATGATTTTTTAAGTGAAAACTATGAGGGTCTGTATACTTATATTCACTTTTAACACAGCATATCAATGGGACTGTAGCGCTCAGAGATGCCTAGCATATGAGAAGTACCGAAATCGATGCTCGGCGTCTTCAAGATTTTTTTATTTAATTTTTAACATCGCTTTGTTCAAATTTTCACTTCTATGTGTATGGTCTTGAGCACACAGCATATTTTTCGTAACGCAACGTTTTAATCTTGCAGAAACTTGGAAGAACCGTATTATCGACAAGATTCGCTGTTCGACTACTCTGCATGAAACCTTTATGAAAATATTGTGATTAGCTTCAAAAATAACAGAATAGAGGCAAACGCAGCAGAATACCCTACAAACTATGGCTCCACGATGTTAGAAAAAGGCAACAAGAAGTTACTTCTCAAACGCCATATATATAAAAAAAAATTGAAAGGAAAAACAATATCATCTAAAATAAGCCTCATAAACAACATCATGGAAACCAATATAAACGACATTAAGATGTTCGTGATGATGTTGTAAAATAATGAAACAGACAGATGTAATGTACTCACCTAGCAAACATGATGTTAACGACACACAAAGCAAAGGCTGACACTCCTCAATCCTATTTTTGTTACATTTGCAAATCTTTAAGCAGCCTTTGGGGTTATTGGGGATTGGAATCCTTACATATGTCCCATCGGGCACCTGAAAACATCTTAGCTCTTTAGAAACGTTAAATAATAAAACCGTTTTGTTCCATACTTCCAATACAAATTTAAACTAGATATTATAGAACTTTTTTAGTACGGAGACCACATTTCTATTTCCTGATATCATGCATTTAGTACTATAAAGAGTATTAATTTAATTGAATTTCATTTGTACTAAACAAAAAAACATTCGCTTGCATAAAATAACTTTACAGTTAAACTCGGCTTCTTTTACAACCTTAACTTACCATGTATTGAGAAACTTCACCCAATTTGCAGCCTGGTCGACAAACGTAAGGTTTACAGTCGAGACCATGGACACATTCTTTATTTGTCAAGCATATTTCATTCGATTCACATGGATTTCCTTTACATGGGCTTGATACTAGCCCTAATACAAAAAGAAAATTAGGGTTACATAAATCTAAAGAGAGTATAGAGCCTAGTACTGTTAATAATCCAGGTAAAAATTGCAGTCGAAAGTTTAAACTCTGAAATATAGAATTTAATTCAAAGTCAAAGTCAAATAAGCTTTATTGTCCAAAGATAATATATCTCATTGACAAAGCAAGGTCCTAAACTAAATGATGTCTAATCTGTTTAATCAAGGTAAAATTAAAAAATAAAATAAAAGTAACAAATTTTAAATATTGAAGTCAGAGTTGATGTCAAAATCTAAACAACAAAAGATAAAAGAAAATAAGACTATACAAGAAAAAATACAAGACAAATCAATCAGATAAACAAGTACAATGCATCACAATCTATCACTATAAAACTCGTTCAAGCCATAATAGGCCCTACTCAGCAGCATTCTGCAGGCCTTTCTCTTAAAGAGAGGCAAGATGGGAGCACATTTCAGGTCATTTGGCAAATGATTATAAATCTTTATGCTCTCGTAAATATTGGATTTCTTGGTCAACGTCGACGATGGTAACGGTAGTGGAGTATCTAAATACTGTCGAGTTTTATAATGCGAACCTGCACGAACAAAACAAAGTCGATTCTAACGAACGAGGCACACCGTTTCTAAAATAAACAAGCTGTATATCGCAACACCCTTTGGCTCAGAAAGAGCGGCCTGCATGAGTCTTTACGCTTAGCATGGTACATCATCGCTTTTGAAGTATAAACAAAGACTGGAGCAAATAATGACTACACATTCCCTAAAAAGATATGCCATATCTAAGGCGCGACTCTATTAAAGAGTAATACACCATTCTGTCCACCTGGGGCCCCAGCTCCTGAACGGTTCGTTACTTTGACTGCAAAGTAACCTGAGGCTACTTTTTTGGCAAGATCAAAAATATGATCGTTAAACCTAAGCACCCTATCTATCTCAAGGTACAAAAATTTGCCACCCGATCGGCTCTCGAGAGCAGCATCCCCAATAACCAGTCCCTCCATGTCACATCTGAAATCAACTATATTTGTTTTCCTCAAGTTAAAAACAAGGAAGTTAGAGTTACACCAGGTTTTAACCTTTAATAAATCCGAGGAAATTACCCTTTTCAGAGCTTCAAAGTCGACGCCATGCGATAATATAGTTGTGTCGTCCGCAAATAGGGTGAATTGGCCACTGATGTCTAGGGTGGCCAAGTCAGTCCCAGAACAGAGCCCTGAGGCACACCCCACTTAACCATCCGTACCGCGGAGCTCTCAGAACCCAATAAAGGGCGCTTTAGACGATGCCTTTTTTCATGCATCTTGATGCATGCATCGTAGCGCAACTATGACGCATACGTCTCTGCATGCGTTCTTTAAAGCGCACCAATCGTTTGCGTCAAAAGGCAAAAAGACGCAGTGTTTCCCGAGACTTTTAGGAATTTGTTTGCGTTATCTTGTGCCTCTTCGCATTTTTTACGTTAAATGGAATGGAATAATGATAGAACTATTGAGAGAGGACCCTAATTATAAAAACCGGATTATACGCAATTATGTTGTTCAGGAATTATGTACAAAATACAGTATAAGACCAAAGCAAATCTATCTTGAACAAAATAAAAAGCGAGGTCATAGTTCCATAAAGACCATACACGAGTTCCTAAGAAGAAAAGTGGAACTCGCAGGTAGACGAAGCCTATAATATCATGATAGAGGCAAAGGAAAAATTGAGCAACCAAGACCGATTTTCCGCTTTTAGGGAAGTAATTTGCTTACAAATTTAGAAGCTTCAATAGCCAACGTTCACAAGCTGTAGCCAAGTTTCAATAAAATTCAATATGAGGTGGAAATGCAAAGTTTAAATAAGCAATCAAGGCCGACTATTGTGCGTTCAAGTGATACCTACTCTGAAACCAGATAATAGCCGTCCTGGATCTTCAATTACTAATTCTAGTTATGAATTGTCAATTACACCAGAAATGCTCAGCCCTAATTTAGACAATCATAGTACTACCAATTCCAACCAGAATTCTGCGCTAATACAATTACACAATGTTCAACTACTCGACCCTGACCTGGCAGAGATTTTGAAATTTTATACATAATTATTTTTGAACTAAAGTTTGTTAAAATACGACTTGGGTGTTAAATTAGTTTATGTCTCTGGTTTCTCTAATAAAGTTTATTTTTTCTAATTGGAATTACACACTTCAGGTATAATAATTAGTGAAATAGTTGAATCAGAAATTTTAAATGTATACAATAAATTCCTATATGAATCTCCGGATGCTAAATGTCTCAATCAAACTGCCAGTCTTACTTTTTCAGGAATAGTTTCTCTCATATTTGTATTTGTTTTTCTAATAATTAGTCCAACCATTCAATAGTTCTTCAAAATCCGTTGAAGACATCCTTGTGAAGTTTTGACAGAACCAACCGCCATCTAGCAGCGTTTTCTTTATAAAGGAATGGCTATACTTCCTTTTCAGAAATTCCCGTATCCAACACTTGCGTTTATTACGTTCTTTATTTCTCGCTATTATGATAAACGCAGCACACAGACCTCCAAACTTCAAAACATACATGTTGAAATGTGCAAGATGCACCCATATAAATTTTAAGTGTAAATGATGTGTTGCACGATATAAAGAGGCAACGGTTTTTTTGCGCTATATTGCATGCGCTGCTACACGAAATGCTGCATGCGCTAACGCACGAAAAAAGGCACCGTCTAAAGCGCCCTTAAGACCCTCTGCTGGCGATCCGTCCGATAGGACTCAAATCACGAGCAGGATACACCTTTCCAAGCCATAGTGATGGAGTTTATCCAGCAGAATTCTGTGACTGACACAGTCAAATGCTTTGGGCAAGTCACAAAAAACTGCTGCAGCCACTCCACCCCTTTTTAATTGTAAGTACAGACCTGCCAACAGTCTAAACATCGCATCATTCGTCCCGCTATTCTGCCGAAACACAAACTAACTACTGCTCAGAATGTTATGCTTTGCTGTAAAAGCGATTATTCGTGCTTTCACTAACTTTGCTATAATTTTTGATAGTGTTGATAGTAAAGAGATCGGACGGTAATTGGAGGGGTCATTAACCTAGCCCCCTTAATTTGTAAAGTGGGACCACCTTTGATAACTTTAAACAAGAAGGAAACACTCCCAACTCCCAAGAAGCATTTATTGCCTGAACCAGCAGGTCAAGTACATCATCGAAGGGCGAATATCCTCGCTGACAACCCATCCATCCCTGACGCAATCTTATTCCCCCCTTCTTTTAGTTCATCCAAACAGGTGGGAGCAAAATAAAATGAGTTAGATATTCGCTATGTGCGTTACACGACGCGACATCTGGTGGTACAAATGTGGCGAATTTCTTAGATACCTAACACGTCAAGTACATGGGAAACGAGTGAAAATTCAAGAAAGATTGTTGATTTTAGTGCAAGCAATATAATTACTTCTGCAGATAATACGTTGTCATATGAGAATATTTATCGATTCGACTGAAAAAAAGGTAAGTTCGATATTCAATTTTGTGTGTATTCAGCATAATACTAAAATTTTGTAGGTT
>MU182899.1:121914-149494 GCA_016904865.1 Pissodes strobi | reverse complement strand
AGTTATTATTATAATCATCTAGTAGAGAATTAAAGTTCATAAAATGTAAAAAAAGAGAAACACCCAAAAATCTCACCACCAAAACCAACCATGCTTCTTTATTTTTTCGTTGTCTTCCATACTTTTGATTCTAAACACCGGATCGTTTTCTTTCTTCCTTACAAATATTTTTCCTTCTTTCGTCCATATATATTTATACCCATGTTCATTGAGAGATCTAGCTAATTAAAAGTGTGTATGTGTGCACCAGTGCAATGCTAGATGATGAAAATTTATACTATTTGAGTTTTAGAGCTCTTTCACACGAGGATTCTGTATGCGACATACTCGTATCCGAGATACAGAATCGCGGTCGAAAACTTGGCCTGCTGCATCGAATTCACGTATTTCTTCAATCAGTACTAAAATAGTCGCAGTGGCGTGCATATACTCATCATTACAACGCGTAGTAAATAATACCTATGACGATTCAATTTGTACTGAAAAATAGGATTCTATGATATATTCTCTGTTGCAAAAGTATCCATGTCTGAACACGTCCATATATCGTAATGGTAATTTTGTATGCGGCATGCATACGCATTCAGGGTCCGGCGACTGAAGTTGTCGGGATGCAGAAATTCAGAATCGCGATACTGTGTGCGTCGCTCGTGCCGTGTGAATATGTCCATTTGAATGTATGTTTAACCTGTATCTCGGATACGCGAATCTCGCATACAGTATCCTCGTGTGAAAGGGCTCTTAGAGCCAGATGTTGAAAGAGAGGCAAAGGGCCTTATTAGCCTGTATTAATATATAACATACAGAGTTCTTCAATGTGTATATTTTTATCCTATGTGCTATGTTCTTACGTTCGACCAATGAAAACATTCATTGAATTATTGTTTATACAAAAAATAGGTATTTATCTTTTTTGTACTTGAACAATTGATTATTTTCCCTTTACTGTTCACGCGCAAACATAAAACAAGACCAAATCAAGCATTGTTTGTTTATGTTATGTTATATGTCTATATTACATTACGATTATGTTATGCCCATATATAAAGCCAGCTTTATTATTTTTAAGAGCACAACAAAAGGCATTGTGACTAGAAAATATGTTCCAAAGTCAATACTTACGTTTGTGGGTATTTTTGACAGGGGTAACCTTAACAATATCCTTAACACATTCGATCACTTTGGGACTGGTTAGCTCACACTCTTCTTTCAGTCTTTGTCTTTGGTATTTGGTTGGAGTGAGCTGACTGCGAAAAATATCACTGAAACCAACGAGATATGAACTTAGATTTCAAATCAGGAAGAGCTAAAAGAAACTATCAAAACATTGCAGCTGATTGCGCAGTATCATCTTTCTTTCACATCACATATCAACGCATATAACATACTTAATCCTTCACTATTTCACTGTGATAGTCGTACTGGGGTGAAGCATCGAAGATGTTAGCCCCGAGGTACCCAGACTACAAAAATTAATTATGATATCCATTCTTTCAAGCTTTCCTGACTCCAGATACATGAGCACATGTGGCGTAGCTAGTGCGCGATAAAACAGCTAACAGCAATAGTAGTAGAGTTTAAATGTGCTATGTGCATCATTATTTGTTATAGTTTTTAATGAGCTGCCATCAAGTGTCAGATTGGAAATTTGAAAGTAAACATTGTTAAAGTGTACAGACCACCAAATGGAGATAAAAAATATTCCTGGACAAGGTAAAGCTGATATTAACCATCTATATTTAACCAGAACAAGGTAATTTATATAGCTGGGGATTTCAACATTGAAGTGTTGTTTATGTTTATCTTGTAAACCGACCTCTGCCAGGGTTTGCCTTTGGCTTGCTTATAATATTTGCTATGCTTTTGGCTTTGGCTCTGTGTAACTGCCTGTGTAGTTTTTATTTATTTTGAAGCTTCCCGTTTATTCACACAACTAACTAATTCATTATATTGTTCATTTTTTACATTAGAAAACCTTGAAACTGATTAAACTACCTATATGCTATGTAAAAATCATGCTAAAGCAATTACCTGCACGCATCTATACACTCCTCACTTCTGGCACTACTGCAACAGTCTTCTCCAGTTTGTTGCTTATCTATACAACTAAAGAAGGGAATTTCGTCGCTCGGCCTACAGCTTCTAGTGAGATCGTCAAGCGATGTGGCCGTCACGCAGGCCCTTCGGCAACTTTCACCATGCGGGATCGGACAGCAGGTTCGACCAGGCCATGAGTCGCCTCTGGACATATCTAAAAAGAATTACATTATTAGATTTAGAGCTCAAAGGATGTGAATGACATTGGGTTTTCCTCTCGGGTTTTTTCTATCCCTTTGGATACCCTCCTGAATAATTACTTTGATGGTTAGCAATAATGGGCAGATACATATTGTTAATAGGTAATATTATTTTGAATAGGTACGTATTAACTTAAAGTACTTATTAACTCGTTAGTATTTTCTATAATATTAGGTATTTATAATTTTAATATTATCATATTTACATAGATAGGCTATTTCGTTATTTTAAAAATTTTAAATTTAGCATTTTATGCAAGTCAGACCTCTGGTACTAGAAGGAGAGGCTTAATCATTAGATTAACAGTAACAAGTAACAATGAGTTGCATTGTTTTGTTTTCAAAACATTAACAACTTTAAATCCAACAATGAACAGGACCTTTTTCTTCAAGCCCTAATAAATGTGGGTACGCCAAGCAGCCTAATGCAAGAAACGAATGTCTGATTCTAAACGGTTCTCGAAATAAACTGATTCCAGAAGTTTACCAGAAAATCCACGACTTTATTGATAATATCCCAGTGAATCAAGTGCATTACTCAAATACTATAATAAGGAAATATTTATTTTCCTAGCCTAGCATAAATGTTAAGATTATGTATACCATGTTCATGGCCAAGCATCCGGAGTATCAAAATGTCAAATTTTTTCCTCAAGTATTTTCATGAAAACTTCAACTTGTCATTCGGCCATCCGCAGATCGATGTCTGTTTTAAGTGTAAGGAGTTAAGAGTAAAATTGAAGGACCTCCATCTGAATGATACCACCAAGCGAGTCGTGGCTGCAGAACATACTTTACAAATATTGACGAAATGAGAAAATTGTGCAAAGAAAATGAAAAGGTCTAGGATCTATGGTTTGTTTAATAGCAAAACCTACCACTTCCCTTTTTACCTGTACAAGAGATCTTTTACTTTCGACAGTTGTTGTGAATGAATTTGTCACAACTTCAGTACTAAAAAATCAACGTTTTGCTCCTACCATGGAGGCGAAGGACACAAAGGCCCTGACGAGGTTTGCCCTTTTTTAAATGACTACATTAACAACAAAATTTCAGAAAATGTTGAAAAACTCAGCTATTTTCTGAGGGATGTCCTGATCAGAATCGGAACAACACCATGATAATACGATATCTTCTGGCTCTAGTAATGACAAGCAAGTTTCAGAAAATCGGTATTTACCTTTCGCAACGAAGTCACTCATTCAATAATTGTGACAGGGACTTCGGCACAGTAAAAAAGAACAAATCGTCCCCTCAATCGGACTTTCTCTGTAGCAGAGTACCTATGAAGACCTAATCGTTTCTTCGTCTACACGCAATAAATTCGACGCCAGACATGTTACTCACGTAGATGCAGCTGATTTCAAAAAATTGTGGCCAAATTTCTTTAAGAAGAAAGTGTTGTCTACACGAAGTCTTGGCAAGGAAGTTCCAAAAGAAAAAAAGGTTAGTTTCGCTATCAACTCCTTTTATGAATTCCGCTTTAACTCGGAAAATGTGGGTGTCGTCTTTGCCAAACCATAAATTGGCAGCATTGTTGAGGAACATTTTCTTCTTTTGAAAACCCCACAACGAAGCATTTCATCAATAGTTGTGCCCTATCCTCAAAATTGTTCTGCCTATCAAAGGAAAATTCCCTTCCAATAAACATAAAGAAAATTGGAGATATAAAGAAGCATCAGCAATATATTCCAGACAGGTACAAGGCATTCTGCAACACTATCTGCGGATGGCCCCTGCTGAAGAAAGGGAGGAAAATTTAAAAAGATCTTGTTTATTGTTTTAAAATATATTAGTTATGACACTTTTGTCATTTTTTAACGATATCGATTAGATTATTTTGCTGTATCGATACCAAGAATCCCATCTTGACGGAAACGGAAGCCGGAACCTTAGTTACTCCTTGTTTTAAGGCCTGGCCTGACCTAACCAGAAAAAGTTTAAAGCTGGATTTATAGATCAACATAACATAAGCATAGCATAAGCATAAGAAGTTAAACATTCATATTTAAGTTAGGCAATTTATAGATCGACATAACATAAGACACAACATAAGCTTGACATAAGAAGTTGACCAATGTTCAACTTTTTATGCTATGTGCTTATGTTCGACCAATGAAAACACAGAATTTTAATTGTATTTACCTTTTGAGAGAATGGCATATGCTATGTTCAATAAAGGTTGGTGTTTTGGCTTTTTGAATGCTTGTTCTTTTTGAGAATGGTAAGGATTTATAAATTAATATACATAAGACTATAATACAGGGCCGTAGCCAGGGGTACGCCAGGGCAGGCACAGCCTGCCCTGGCAAATTATTTGCCTACCCAAGATCATTCCGAGGATAAGGAAAAAAATCGAAAGTAATGGCAACTACGCGCCACGTGTTGTTTTGTGGGAGTAAATTTGACAAGCTGGTTATTTTATTATCCAGCAGTGCTGCCAGATCCATCGTTTTTACGATAGATCTACTGTTTTCACACTGTAGCTACCGTTCTACCGCAGAAACTTGTAATTCTATCGCAAAATTGAAAACAAAGTAATCATATGAGTTGATCTATGCAAATACTAAAAGTAAAGTAAAAATATAATCAATGGACAATCGATAAAACTATGAACACGATTCGGTTCCTCATCTCTATCAGACGTCGCAAACAACTTATGTCGGATTTCGGGAATTCCCAGTAGCGACCAGCTGTGATTGCGGTTTGTTTTTGCGTTTGCATAGTATTTCCCTAAACAATTACCTTTTATATCATATTTATCCATCGATTTGTGACGTGTAACGTATAGTCTGTAGTTTTTGAATATTTTAAATGCATATGACCATGAGGTGAGTAAATTGATACGTAATATCAACATTTTAAATATCGAAATGTATGTTTTCAATTATTAGTTCTGATCGAGGGGCGGCTCACTCCCGAAATCGCTGTACATTTTCTTCCGAAATCCCGCGAAATCCTTTCGAAATCATTTCGAAATCCTTCCGAAATCGCGAAGTCCACCGGAAATCGATTCGACATACCGACATCCTATCCGAAATCCTTTCGAAATCTCGAAATCACATCCGAAATCATTTCGAAATCCCGAAATCCTATTCGAAATCCATAGTGGTATCGCGTCAAAATTCTTGAACAAAATTTTTTGCTTTTTGTCTTCTGATAATATAAAAATGATTTATTAATTTTTTGTTGTATAAGGATTGGTATTAGCGTGTAGACAGTTTTTTCGGGTTTGTTTGCATTTTGGGGTCGTAGAACATGAATCCAATTTTTTTTGTCGGTTTTTCCGGAAAAATAGATTCCAGTTACTGAAATTATCGCCGATCTTGTCGAAATCGGGCAAGTCAGTTCGATCGAGTAACGTTTCGTTCTCGATATATTCATCCTCAAATTTGAAAACCGTTTTTTTTTCTACTTTTCCCTTCTCTTAATTAAAACCCAACACACTTTAAGAACTTTATCGATCATTTGAACATATAAAGTGATTCAAATGTGTTGGTTAAAAGAAGGGAAAACCGTGACAAAACGGTTTTGAACTTTGAGGATAAATATCTCGAGAACGAAACGTCGTCCAATCGAATTGACCCCATATTTGTGATGAGAGTTCCAAAATCTACCAGAATGTCATATTAATCGTGAAAATATTGTTCTGAACTCTGAAGATGAATGAAAACGAAACGTCGCCCAATCGAATTGACTGCAGATTCGTGAGGAGCATCCCAAAATCTACCGATTTTCCAAGATCGTCGATAGCGAGGGCGATAGTTTCAGTAAATGCAAAATTGAAAATTTATTTTCAATATATATATTGTTTGGTGGTGATAATATAGCCAGGTAACAGATAAGCAATGTCTCTGCATGATTTAATAATTCATATCACATCACATAAGGTGTGAAAAAGTCTTACAATTTAAAATTTACATTATTTATTATTGATAAAATAAATCAATTCACTGAGTTTTTTCTTAGAGTTTTGGTTTATTTTTATTAAAATTAACATCAATGCTTTTTTTATATTTTTTTGGAGGGGTGAGGTATATAGAGGATATGGTTTAACTTACCGTATTTTATTGCATGTCGTTAAGGTTTTTAAGGATTACCTACTTAAAATAGTTAGATATATTTTGGACTTATTTCTGAATAAAAGGTTAAGTGTTATTGAAAGAGTTTATAAAATTTGGTATTCTGTGCTGTTTCTTAGGCTATGGAGAGCATGGGTTAAAAATCGCGATAATCCTCCACTTTCCAAAAACTAGATAACACTACAAACATATGTTTGCATCGAACTAAATGCACATTCATTGTTGGTATTAATTGAAAAATGTAGAGACTATCCAGAATTAAACTGCTCGTCAAAAAAAACGACGCACCTAGTTTTTTGGACAATATTTGAAAGCTCGTTATTGGAAACCTACTGAACCGATTTTAAAAAACTTTGGAAATTCTGAATAGTTGATTCTTTGGTTCTTATGTCTAATTTTTGGAATAAGATAATTTGCACCTAACATATACTACAGGGTGTTAAAGAAAGAGATGTTTTTTTTACAAAACTTCAAGTTATCCCCATTTATGGGGTACTTGAGATTGATAGTCGTATTATCTCTCTTTACTTACAGTTAGGTAATACCTCGAGACGTTTTTGAGATTTTGTGGATATCTTGGCTAACTACGATTATATGGCAATTTTTCGAAAATCGTCGATATTTTCCAGTTTAGTCCCAATAATGAGCAAACTATGGAAGGTATCGACGAATTGTGAACACGCGTCTTAGGGTAGGTCATATGCTACCAGTTTATGTACGTTACGTGACCCAGTAAACCAGAAAGTTCAAATTATGGGATATGTTTTACACAGAATAATTTTTTTTTGAAAATTCAAAATAGAAATTCAAACCAAAGAAAATTATACTTGTAAACTTAAAATGCGACCTTAATACCATGGATTATTAAGAATGGGGTATTTTCTCGAAACGGTTTTTGATTTTTGGTGATAAATCAGTCAGTTGTCAAAATATGGTAAAATAAGGATATTACTTCGTGTAACGTTACCATAAATATGCAAACGAGTTTTTATCTCTTACAACCGTTCAAATTACACTCGAAATTACCTTCGAATATGCAGGGTGATTGAAAAAGTAAAATGGTAGTAAAAGAATTCATTTTTTAACACAGGATCCTATTTCAGTACCCACCTATCATTTCAATTCTTAGGTATTCTAGGGACCATTTAGTAATATTCGTGCAATATTTTGTGTAAAACATATCCCTTAATCTGAACTTTCTGGTTTTATGGATCACGTAACGTACATAAACTGGTAGCATATAACCTACCGTAAGACGTCGTGTTCACAATTCATGGATACCTCCGTAGTTTGTTCATTATTGGGACTAAACTGGAAAATAACGACAATTTTCGAAAAAATGCCATATAATCGTAGTTAGCCAAGATATCCACAAAATCTCAAATACGTCCCGAGGTATTACCTAACTGTAAGTAAAGAGAGGTATTACGACTATCAATCTCAACTACCCGATGAATGGGGATAACTTGAAATTTTGTAAAAAAAACATCTCTTTCTTCAACACCCTGTAGTATATGTTAGGTGCAAAATATCTTATTACAAAAATTAGACGTAAGAGCCAAAGAATCAACTATTCAGAATTTCCAAAGTTTTTTAAAATCGGTTGAGTAGGTTTCCAATAACGAGCTTTCAAATATTGTCCAAAAAACTAGGTGCGTCGTTTTTTTTGACGAGCAGTTTATTTTTACCTTGGCTATGTAGTGGTCATCCTTGTGAAACCTTTTTTCGATGAACTCGGTCCATGGCAAGCATCTTTTGCAACCATGGTAAATTTTGACCTATTAAATTTGATCCACAGACGACATACTATATTTCCAAATTTATATTTCCTACAGAAGAAAACAAAAAGCTAGGGACAAATAAAACAGAATTTCACGAAGTGGCAGTGATAAATGTTTTAAGAAGTACTATAGATGACGCACAAATAAATGCAATTGCTGATGCCAAAAAGCTAGAGATACATGTTTCTGAAGAATTTAGTAAAAATTCCATACAATCCATCTCCACTTTTGCATTCCCGAGATATTAGAATTTCAAATCGAAGAAGCTAGTATTGATCGATATAATGTCCAAACACAGTTTAAATTCTCAAGACGAGCAGGAAATATAAAGCGACAAAAATATTTAAGGACATTAACATTAAAGATTACAGTAAAAAATACAAATCAGAGTCTGTTACAACTGATGCATCTCTTTTAAAATTAAATGTTAAAGATAACGAAGTTATTGTAAAAAAGTACCTTAACGTGGTTATTAACGAAAAAAGGCTGCCTATCAAATGACCGATTATTAAGATGTAAAACTATGGGGGGAAACCTGAAAAACCTTTGTGTTCTGTGTTTAAGAAAAAGAGAAAAGAAGTTTCTCAAAAAGATAATTCCGAGAGTGAAACAGATACAGAAACTGAAATTCCCGTTGAAAGTGAATTTGAAGAAGAAAGCTTCCAGATGCTCAGATGCTACAGAAACTCATTTTGATGCTTCAAAAGAAAATAAAGTTATCTATGACATAGTACTTTGGGCGAGTGCTCGAGATAAATGAGACAACTTGTGTTGTAAAGTTTTTAACGCTTAACTTAAATCAATACAATTGGCCTAAAGATGATGATGGGCAATGGCCCATTTGAGACAAAAATATTTCAAAAACTTGAAATGAGGAAGTTTCCTGAAAAATTAAACTGATTATTTTTTATTGCAAACTATAGAGCAGTGAAAAAAATCGATACGTATTTTTTTATTTCCAGTAACGATGATGACGAGAGCTATGCCAGTTTTTAGTTTTGTATAGATATACTAAGCATGGTGCGACGTAATAATTCCTGTGTATTGTGACGTCATAAGCACATTTTAAAGCGTTGTATCTGCCTCATTTTTCAACTTATGAAAAAAAGAAAAACTACGTGTTCACTTATTTTTCATGGGCTATCAAAATAAGCAATAAAAAATTTTCATGAAACTTCCTCATTGAAAAAAAATTAAAGATAAAAAAAACGATAAATAAATTTTAAATATGTTTATAAACCTCGCTATAAATCATAACCCAAGAATAACTAAGTTTTAAATATGTCTGTTTTTTTATTTTTGGAGGCCAAAAGAAACAAAAACCGAATTATGTAATTCGATCTTTTTGCAAAATAAATCAGAAGCCAGAAAGTGCATTTTATTGTGTACTATTTGGTCTCTTTGCTTTTACGCGAAGAGACTCACTCCCGAAATAGCTGTAAATTTTCTTTCGAAATCATTTGGAAATCGCGAAATCCATCGGAAATCGATTCAAAATCTCGAAATCCTATCCGAAATCCTGAAATCATATCGGAAATCCTTTCGAAATCTATAAATCCCTTAAAAATTCACGAAATCCTTGCGATTTCCGAAATCGATGTACAAATTTTGGCAAGTGAGCCGCCCCTCGGTTCTGATGAATCTTATTTAGCTGATGACCCATCAGATCTTAGCTACAGTAAGGCAAAAAAGAAAATATGTTCAAAAATTTAAAACAGAATGGAAATAAGAATCAGATTTTAAAAACTAACATCAGTTTGGGAAAATTACAACTTGCAAAACGTCAATAATTTAAAGTATCGATTTTTTTATTTTACATTATACTTAATTTTGAAATTATTTAAAAATTTTAGTGTTTCCTAATTTTTCTTGTAAAATATTAAACAGCCAAATTTATAATAATATACTGAAATAAAATCTTGCTTCAATGTGGACTGTGGACACGTTTTGGCGTGCGCCAAAAAGAAAATTATGACGTCATATTATGATTGCTACTGCTGCAGACCCTAAATATTCTTTCTGGCTACGGCCCTGCTATAATATACTTCTTTAAAAAAATTGAAACAAAATTGTGAAATTTGTAAGGTTAGTATTTGCGATGTACGGCTCAGGCGCAACATAACATAAAACCAAGCATAAAACCTATTTATAAACGGACCATTTCTTGTAATGTGCTTATGCAATGCTATGTCTATGCTATGCTTATGTTATGTTAATCTATAAATCCAGCTTTATCCTTGGTTTTATCCATTACAGATTCGATTTTCGACCATAGATAAAAGAATATATATTTAAAAAAAAAAAAAATTTCGACGATCGTGATTTTCGGAAATCACTGAGGCGTTGACGTCTCTAGCCACCGTTGAAACTCACGTCCATCAACACTAAATTTTACAAGAGTCTAGCGACCCGACCAAATTTTCGATACCAAAGGCCACCTATACTACATAGGCTGGCCTTGCGTGGAATATATTCACAAAGAAGGGGGATTCTTTGTGAATGTATTCGCGGAAACACATGCAAGCTACTGTATATCGACTATAATACGGCTTTTATTAAATATATCCTGGTTTTTAGTTAAATAAAGCAACATATTTTGGAAAAAGTGCATCCAAAGTACGGGCACGTATTACAATAAGTAATATCACTTTTCGCATGACCCTCCGCTCGCTGCGCTCGCTACGGGGGCTCAAGAAAAGGAAACTAACCAGGTGCTAACCCAAACTAACCCAAGACATACCCAAAATCAAGAAAAAAACTGTTTAGAAACTTAACCTTAAAAAAAATAAAAAGAAAACAACGGGGTTTGAACCCGAGCCGCCGACGCCGATAAATGCCGCTGCCGAGTTCAGACCTAACCATCTAGTCCTCTGGACCACCACGCCTTATATGCAAATCGATTGCATCACGATGATATAGCGCGAATGCAATCGCTTGAGTCAACGCTATCTGCACTAGATGGCGCTAGAGTCGGTATCGAAAATTATGTCGGGTCTACAGACGCTTGTCTAAATTTTCGACCTTCGAACCTGCGCATTTGGGAGCAGTACAGTGTTGTCTTCTAATATTTCACTTCACGCATGGCCCTCCGCTCACTCCGGGGACGCAACCAAACAAAACTAACCCAAGGCAATGCCCAAAATCAGTGGCGGACATATCACCGGGCAGTTCGGTGCGCCGCCCTGGGGCCCAAGGTTCAGAAGGGCCCCACGATGCCGCTGATTATAAAGTATTTTTGTATCGAAGTAAGTAAAATGGTAAAACATCAAATATTCAAACCAAAAATAATGAAATAATAATTAAGCTACATTCAATAAAGTCACAGTATAGATACCTATACGTATCTACTAATGAAATATATCGACCATACCGCCCATGCCTAATATTCGTTGAGAGCCTGGAGAGCGTTAAATTTGGCAACTCCCAGACTCAGCCACTAAACATTAACTACTGTGATTCCCACTATTCCCAGTAGGCCGCATTTTCATCTACTTTAGAAAAGTAAATTAGAGCAAATTATCAAATACTTGATACTTGAATAGTTTGTTAGCATGATTAAATAATATTAGTAAGTGGAGATATAAAAAAAAGGTAACGCAAGTACCTACTTGTTAAGAATATTTATATTTTTACATATTATTTTATCTTTTGTCTCAGCCTAAAGCAGTGTTACCAGGTCTACTATTTTTGTAGTAGATCTACTATTTTTGACCTTTGGCTACTATTCTACTTTCTTAAGGGTAAATTCTACTATTATTTAGAGAAAAACATAATACTTGATTAAATATCCTAAAACTACAAGAAAAAATTAAAAAATTAAACAGAAATCTTAAAATTCTAACATAAATCTTAATTATTTTTGTGCAGTGGGAAGTCTCTGGTGGGATTACGTTGCTATTTTTGTGCAGTTTTAAAAGATGGCAGCACCACCACAAGTTCTATATATACATATAAGGGATTCACCGACTCCTTCTTTGAATCGTTTAAACGTCAATAACGTCATTAGCATTTTACTTACGACTTGTCACTTGTGTGTCGGCGCGTTTACTCAAAACCGACTGAATAACAGGTGTTATTGGTTTACTGTTAGTGGTTAGTGGTATTAATTCTGCTTTACTTCAGTTTTACCATGAATAGGTATGTTTTTTTTAAAGCTAGACAGTGAATTTGTAATCTACTATTTTTGTAATCATTCTACTATTTTTTTACATCAATCTACTACCTAACTGTAAAACTGATCTGGCAACACTGGCCTAAAGACAGACTAACGACTTGTATTTCCATGGAAATCAATTGAATGTATCTATATTTCTCAATTACTTACTAATTACTTTACTTTGATAAATACGATATTATAATTATTATATAGTGGATGGTATACAATGTCGTAGTTTAAAACAGTGACATCGTTGGCCCTCCCCCCGCGGCAAATATTGTGGGGGCCCTCTTTTCATAAATTGACTAAAACTAAGAGCCTAATAATAATAAACTATTGCGAATTTTAAATTTACTCTCCAAATATTTGTTAATTGTTGACTTTAGAGCATAATTAAACTTTTTAAAGGTATCTGTATGGTAAATACTTTAGGTTAAACGTCTTTGGTAAATACACATGCCGAATTTGAACAATTTTTTACAAAACAATCTTAATTTATTTGAATAAAATTGCAGTCAGAAGAAGATTATTCGAGATTTTAGTTTGTTATTAGTTTTTATATTTTGTTTAAAGTGTTTCTATTTTATGACTTTTTATGTGATACGAAAAATAACAGTCTAGATATTAGTAATACAAAATCGCAGCGAAGTTAGATTTAACAGATCTAATAGATAAGTTTGCCAATGCCAGTTTATTATTAGTTTTTATATTTTGTTTAAAGTGTTTTTATTTTCTGGCTTTTTATGTGATACGCAAAATACCAATCTACAATTTTTGGTATTAACTAGCTTTCATCCTAAATAAAAATTTATTTTATTTTCTTAATTTTCATGGGATACGAAAAAATATTAGTTCTTTATTAGTTTTCATCCTGAATAAAAAATATTGTTATATTCTTACTTTTTGTGTGATACTCGTATATCATGTATTACCTATGAGAAATGCCTTAACTTAGTTTTAAAATATACAAGGGGTAGGGGCCCATAAATATCTTTTGCCCTGAGGTCCAGGCCACCCTAGATCCGCCGCTGCCCAAAATCAAGAAAAAACAACTTTGAAAAATATATGAATTAGCACGTGCGCATGCGTAAAGGCTCAACATTTGGATAGCTAGACGAGAATACCGTTTAGTCATTTGGGTGGCACTTAATTGTAGTTTTTTTTTCGTGTTTTATCTATGATTGTACTATTGTTCAGTAGTCGGCATCGATTGCGTTTTGTCAAATGTTACCTAATCGAAGAAAAATTAGAAGAGTGGAAGAAACAAAAATTAGAAGCTGATAAGAGGTGGATAGAAGTATTTAAACATTTTTCGCAATAAGATATCTTATAAAAAAAAATTAAAAATCGTTGAGTATTCTTTGAATCTACCAGGCACAAATGCGGTAACTCTGAAATAGTATTCACGGTCGTAAATAAAATACGGACGATCGAGAAACCCGAGGAGAAAACGCAGTTTAGGCGTAGATACATTAAAAGCACTCATATTAGTTAAATACAATATGCCATATAACTACCAGCAATTTTGGGAATATATTAAAAATAATGACATTTGAAAAAATCACCGCTCACAGAAATAAGTAGGTTTAAAAAAAATCGCATATTTTTTTATTTCTTAGTAGGGATAATTATTAACTTATTAAAAAATGGTTGTTTTAAGATTTTGTTTTATTCTTCGGTGAATTTTTGAACAAATAGGGTGTTCTGCATTACAAATAAATATATAATAATGAGTGTTGCTTTAAATTCTGCTACATAAATGTAGATTAATTTATTTATCTTAATGAATTACTGCCTAGTGCCTTTGACTCTTTGAGGTTATCAACATCATGCAATAGATAATCTTATATGTGTCAAAGCTTACAAAACAGAAACATTTGTCTTCCTTTATATCACACAATTAATTATTGTTTTTGTTACAAGTGCATTTGGTTGCATTACACAATAATAATTATAGTTTGTACTCATGTTAGGTATATGGAAAAAAAATCAAAGGAAACAACAATGTACCTAAGTGTATTTATATGATTATATCCTCCTTCCTGAGCCTCATTCTCAAGATATAAGCTTGCATGTGTTTCTTAAAGGTTTCAAGAAATAAACCTAGCTAATTTATTATTTGCTGTCAAAGAAGAAGGAACTAGAACGAAGTCAGAAATATTGACCAAATCAATGTCATTTTAATGTACATATAAAAGCTGGGTAAAGCTCAGATTCATGGGTTCACATCAGTAGCTTATTCACTGTATTTAAAATTGTATGTACTATTAAGAACACTAGAAACCAGTTCAATTAGAATGAATTCTTAAAAACTTAGAAACTCTAAATTATAAAAGTATTGGTCTCGGATCTACTGTTTTACACATTAAACACAAATTACAAACCCTTACCTTAGTATTATCCAAAACAAAAGCCATTTATATTTTAGAGATAAGGCACAAAGCTCAGCACAAAGTACTTATATCAATTATTCAACAAAATACATTAGGTAGATAAAGATTAATAGGCACTTATAATTTTTGTCATTTAAAGACCTACAATAAGAATTTTATTTACACAGTTCCCAAGCTGGGTATCAAGGTGGTCACCTAATAAAATTCTCACTATTAGTCAATTTGAACTAGTTCTACTGTCACCTATATACACACACACATTATTCTTCAATTCTTCTAGACTTTAATTCTTTTAGCCTGATTTTGCATATCCGAAACATATGGACTCTGCAACAACCTCGTTTGAATTTGTTGTTAATATACCTCCACATCCTGTCATGACACAATTCCACTTATATATTTCAAGTTCGCACACTATATAAGAAAGCATGAAGCATCTGTAAATATAGCCCCTAAAATAGGCATAAACATTTACAGTCCCAAGAATTCCCCTGTGGTTGAAGATCATTAAGTTTTTAATATTTCGGCTCAGTCTGAAGCAACTGTGTTGTGAGACGAACATACGTAAGTCAGTTGCCTCAGTAGCAAACTGTAGATACCCCAAGCAACCAAATGAATGCAATGCCAGTACATGTCATTTACTGACTACCCCTGGTACAAGTATCCAAGATTTAATATATAAACTTTCCCTTCATTCTCTCCACAGATTAAGCCTTTAATTTTTTTTTGGAAAGCTTGTTATAAAGGCTGTCAAAACTAAACCTTAAATTCTGCTCTCCATTGCTATGCTTTACATCTGAAGGTATATCTGTAACATCCTCCCCATTAACCCTTCCATATTCATCCAATAGGTAGTCAGAAGGCTCTATTTTAACACTGACTATTTCAGGTATTATAACCTCCTGTTGGTTAATCTTAATAATTGATTAGTCGACAACTTCAGTTTTTACCCTATGTTTTACATCTGAATATATATCTGTAACATCCTCACTATTAACACTTCCATCTGCATCCAATAGGTAGTCACAAGGTTCTATTTTAGCACTGACTATTTCCTCTTGATTAATCTCAATAATTGTTTTGTCCACAACTTCAGTTTTTACTCTATGCTTTACATCTGAACATATATCTGTAACATCCTCACCATTGACACTTCCATGTGCATCCAATAAGTAGCCACAAGGCTCTCTTTTAGCACTGACTATTTCCTCTTGCTTAGGCTCAATAATTATAATAACTGTTTCATCCACAACTTCAGTTTTTACCTCAGTTTTCACAGGTAACTTTGGGAAAATAGAAGGAACAGCATTTGATGCAAGCCTAATTTTCGTTGGAATTTTTGTCATAATCCCATATGGTGTAAGATAATTATCGAGTCTTATAATCTCATTTTCAAGAAAATGCAAACCACAAACGGATGAGTATTTAGAGGGAGACCAATGTTTTCCTTGAATGGCGTTTATCCACTGGAGTCTTAAGTTTTCATCTCTAGGGAAACCAAAGGTCGATACCCTTTTACCCTTTTTCAAGACACTAGGGTAATTCGATTTACAGCCAGGGACACAGCAGGGACTTGGCATGTTGATATTTTGATTTAAATATTGCCTTTACCATAAGAGTGCAATTTCCCCAGTTTCACACAAACCTTCACAGACCTTTGTTGAAATCTTGCAGATACACAGCACAATGCTATAACAGCTAATTCATTTTTGTTTGATCTTCCAATTCAAACACACACAACGGAGCATTTTACTAGGAAACTTCCCATGTTTTGTCCTTATATAACTCGCCTCATTTTGGTTTAAAAAGATGAATTATCAGCATTAACCCCAAACTAATACTAATATAGGTTCGTATATTAAATATATGAATATAACTATAAACAATTCAGAATATCAGACAGAAAAACAAATAACAAATGGCCATAACATAACATAACCTTGTTCTATTGAAATCAGGGTCGTTGCTAGAGGATTTTCTATTGTGCCAGTTTGTAGATAAAATAGTGCTATTTTACCGCACGATTGTGCCAAAACTGTATTATTTGAATGACGTCATTGTAAGGCTGACGCTAGACATAAATAAATACGAGTGTTAGTTAACAGAGTCGCGCCAATGTTGCCAAACGTAATGCCGATGATTTTGTAAATAAAAATAATTGTGATTTTTAAATTTTTATGATTATATATAGTATTTAAAACACTTAATTAAATAACATAATTAACCAGTAGGCAGTTGAAATAAAGCGTACATTCATAAAAAAAAACTAATCAATAAAAATGGATTCTAACAAAAAAAAAATAACAAACTACAAACATTTCTTTCAAATCGGGTCTTATGAAACTAAATTAACATTTAAAAAGAAACGTAGGTACCTATAATCAAAAATATTTTTTAATGAAGCAGCAGCTTCGGCAACAGAAATATTTTTTATTTGTGGGAAATTAAAATTTAATAGACATGGATGACTTCCAAACCAGAAAGCCACCTGCAATTTTTCTTAAACCATCTCTTACTAGGAGAATAGCTGAGCAAGTTGATATTAAAAGTCTATTTCGTAGCTTAGTTTTAGATAAAGTAAGATCTGAAAACCCTCTTTCAGCTGCGGCAGAAGAATGTGGTAATGACGGAATTACTTTTACTAGGTATCTTAATTAAATTAGGAAATAATGGTGCATTTGCTCTGGCAACACTGGCTCTCGGGAATCACTGGCTCGTACATTAATGTCAGAGTACTTGGGTGTAGTGTGTATTTTTGTTTTTGTTTAAATATGTAAAGACGAAAAGGAGAAGCAGATATGTATCCAAAAAATCACTGGGGTGCCAAAGTGCATTTCAATTATAAGGTGTGCCGCTTTTGGCAGGAATGATTGTGCACCTAGGAACAACACTAAGTGAGTGAAATATAAATAGTTCGTTGAATTACGGTCCGCACAGAGATAATCACAATCGCTGAAGACGTGGACAAATTTGAAATGCTAGTTTATCGATGTCTTTACGGTGCAATAAACTGTATTCAATTGCTCTCTCTGTGATAGGGCGGCCCGAGTTCGATTCCCGTCGGTTTTTTTTCAAAGTTTTTTAACGTTTGGAAAAAGTTTTTTTTTTCTTCATTTTGGGCATGCGTTGGGTTAGTTTTCGTTGGTTGCGCCCCCGTAGCGAGCGGAGGGTCATGCGTAATCGGTGTCATACAGTTTGTCGGCACAGACTAACGGGCATTGGAAAATCCGTTACAGGCGAAGCCGACTATATCAAAATCGGCCTTTCCTATTGGTCGATCCATCTCGTATTACAATATGTCATCGTGATACAATCGATTTCTCGCAAGAGCTCTCGTAGCTGAGAGGTTTAGGTAGTTGGGACTCACCTGGACGGCACGGGTTCGAACCCCGTTGCATCTTTTTTTAAAGATTATGTTTCTAAACAGGTTTTTTCTTGATTTTGGGTATCTCTTGGGTTAGCTTAATTTTTTTGAGCTCTCGTAGCGAGCGAAGCGAGCGGAGGGCCATGCGGATCGACCAATAGGAGAGACCGATTTTGATATAGTCGGCTACGCCTGTAAAGGATCTTAAAATGCGACTCACGATACAGGCTACCAGGCTGTCCTCTGCGTACCGTCTGGTGCAGAGGAACTTATCGTTACCCGTACCACCTCAGAGGGCTTCAGAGTTGCGCGCGAATCACGTTGTTGACCAAAATGTCTAATATTACTCTTCACGCATGGCCCGCCGCTCGCTTCGCTCGCTCCGGGGGCGCAGAAACTAACCAACACTAACCCAAGGCATGCCCAAAATGAAAAAAAACTTTTTACACATAATATCAAAAATAAAAATGTCTTGCCACTGGAATCGAACCCGAGCCGTCGTATCGCAGACTCAGCAATTCATCATTGTTTGTCAACAATATAATGCGCGCCCAACTCTGAAGCCCCTTGATGTGGTACGGGAAACTGCTATTTGCAGAGGAGCGGCTAAATCTAGCGCAAATGTTAACAATGTTGTCAATCCTATCGCATGCGCAGTACGATGTATCGGAATTACCCATGTCTTACACTTAACCTTAAACAACGCCAGTCATAAAATATAAACCAGGAGACGGGAACGTTGCCAGTTCTCAGTTCCCATTACCTTTAATTTAAAATAGTATTATTAACCTCACGCATGGCAATATTTTTTAAGGGGTGTAAGGGGTGGGTCGCGTATTGGAGGGTGATTCCTTCCGGTAGCGTGGCCTGTGGACGGTCGGGGGTTTATCCTGCGGGGATTTGGAGTCTCTGACAGAAAGTGGTTATACCTACAGTGTGCGAAGCCCCCTTTCATAGGTACTCAGTCGTACAATTCATTTGCTTATATTTACGTACAATTCGGGACTCACCAGGGGCACACACTCTGGAGGTTCCCACCGAATAAGGCCCTTCAAACAGGAATAACGCGTAACGGATGTAGAAGGGTAGCTCTACCTCTCTCTAAGCGCCGGACGAAAGGCGGTGCTGGCGTATTGCCTAGAAGCAAAGCCATTGGTTCCCCGAAAGGGGGACTGAAAAGACAGGAACAGGAACGACTGATGAGATTAAAACTCTGAGAAGATGTTATTACCTGCATGTGGAAGCAAAGTTAGCAACCTTAAAATGGTTTAAAATTGTATTGGTTAATGCTGTTTTCTATTAAAACGTATAAAAACTGCTGGACACTCGAACTTACACAAACAGATAAATTTCAAAGTTCAATATCTTCACCAAGAAAAAAGGTTTTTGAACGCGGTTCGCGGATTTCAAAAGCTAGATTATTCCTGATTAAGCTGCATGACGTAAATTTCACATAGGACCGTAGGGTTATGATGTACGGGGATGATCAATAAAGTCCTGCAAAAAAATCAAAAAGGTTGTGTCTGTGACATTTCTGCAAAAATTTTTTTTGGTCGTTACAATATGGTTCGTTAGTAAGGTTACATCAATATCTCTAGACATTTTTGTCAGTTTTTGAAGTTAGGCCCTTTAGCCTTGAATACACTATTAAACATCAAATTAGGGTAACAAGATTTTTAAAATCCTATAACTTGACATTGGACTGACGGATCTTGATGATTTTTGCAGATTTGGAATCCTTATTTCATGTAGATTTTCTATGGTTCCAGCATTTTATTTGAGGGCTGAAATTATACCGGGCCAATAATAAACAAAAACGTAGGGTATTTTAAACAATTTGGTGTACCCTTCGTTTTTCTCTATTATTGACTCGGTATAATGTGGAAATTTCAACACTCACATAAAATGCTGGAACCATAGAAAATCTACATGAAATAAGGATTCCAGATCTGCAGAACTCATCAAGATCTGTCAATCCAATGTCAGTAGGTCGTGAGTGGTCGAATTAACAATCATCCACAGTGGCGGATTTGCAGTCTCGGCCGCCATAGGCCCCAAGCTATCTGCGGCCCCTTTCTCAGCATCCACCATATAGACTACATAATAAAATTACTTTATTGCTAACTTAAAATCTGGCCGCCCTAGGCCCGGGCCTTAGGGTAAATCCACCACTGATCATCCACAGCCATAATGTAAGAAAAAAAACGGCAACACTGACGGAAATCTGGAAAGCCTAGAAGATGATGCGCTTTTCCTACTTAATTTCCCATTTCAATGAAGAATGAACCTTTCTATTGGGCAGCAAACGGATACGATTCATTTTGAATAGCCACCCGATTTATAGACCCTGTTTTCTTTATAAGATAATGATTCTCCTCGAATGTAGGTATTCCTAAACAATTGAGTTGGATACGAAAGGCGAAAATAAAACCGTTGTCTTGACATAAATTTAAACGCCTGCCTTATCTCTTGCTGGCCAGTGTTAATCAGCAGAGATGCAGAAACGAAGAAGCCAATAACATGGGATAGTACCAATTAAAAGCTGCGCTTTTACTTTTTTTGTCTCATTAAAAGGTCTCGTGTGGTCTTGTGAGGATTTTTAAAAAAATATATTTTGCTTACTATAGCCCGATATAATATGGAGTCTAACGAGGTTCTTTTTTATACTTATTAGGAATAGCAGTCAACCCTTTTATAAGTATTATATCGGCCCAAGTCTCCTAAATTAGTTTATAGGATGTTTTTAAACAACCATAACGCTAATATTTACTTTTTCAGTTCTAATAATTATTATTAAGTAATACAACTTACTTAGATATTATAGAATATTTTTTGGTTGTAAAATTTGTACTTATGTTATTTTTTCGATTCCTTTAAGCAAATAAATATTACATACTTAGGTATCTGTCTTTAACTTTTTTATTCACATTTACGGTCAAGTCATACTGCTATGTCTTCCTATTTCTAAGGGTATTGATGACAATAATTCATTTTGAGGGATTTTTCAAACCCAACCACATGACTAAACTAATAAAATAACTCGTTTGTTCACTACTCCTTAATTTCGATTTTATATATTGGCGGAAATTATATAGCTAATCATATTCAATTTTAAAGGGATTTGATATCAGCGCGTGACGAGGCTCTGTGTACGCATGTTATCTGTTACCTATCAACCGCCATTTGTAATACGTCATACGTTATCTGTCATAGTCATACGTCATCTTGCATTTTATAGGCAATGGCTGCCGATTATGCGTACCTACCGGCGAAGTATATATCCTGAAATGTCTTCCTTTCTCCCGTATCTGCTCCGTGTTTGCTGTCGCGAAAGTTCCGATTGGCGAATAGTGGGCGTTATTCTCATCAGTCTGATTAAACACCCAAATATCACATTAAGTTAAACGAAATGCAGATGATGAACGATGATTACGATCACTAAACCTTTATACTCTTTGTTTACCTGCTAAAACAAAAAAAACCTGATTTTAAAAACCGACGTAGAATCATTTTTCATTTTTCACCAGTCAGTGGGCGATTCCATAGGCTGCAGCCTAGGTAGCCTACGCTTAAATCTGGCGCTGGATAGAGAGGTTTCTAAAGGGATATAGATAGAAATATTTTGGACCGAATCACGTTCTCTTTTTGTCTCGCCCTGTATTCCTCGACCACGAACCACTTGATATTCAAAACAAGACCAACGAGAAGTAAGGAATATGACAAATCAAGAATACCAACCGACCCGTGGTTCAATTCAATATGCCCGTGTTCGAAATTGCTTGCATGTAGCGCGCCTATTGTCTCCTTTCTAATTTAAAATTTAAATTCGTCCTTAAAAACAAATAATTTACTTGTATGACCGTCTAAATTTATTTCCTCGTAATTCGTGAGTAATAATATGCTTTGGTACGCGTTGGCTGGCACCACATATTGTCCTATTATTATTATTATTGTCTCTTTTCTTTCATTAATTTTTCCCACCTTTAATTTGGCAAATAACAAATTTTCAGATGAAAATAAATTACTTATTTCTTGTAACTAGAAACGTAGGGAAGGATTAATATAATACATGCCCCTAAGCCACGACTCATTAGGTTGCACTATCAATGAAGGGCTCTTAAGTCAGTGCCTATTGATCACAGAAATAGTATATTATTTTATATGGAGGAAAAGTGATACTTTTCATGGCGCGCTCGTGTTTAACAGCCGAACGGAGTGAGGCTGGTAATAGAGAGCAAGCTATGAAAAGTAAGTTATCCTCCACATAAAATATGCTGTTTTTTCTTCAAATGTCGACAAATTAATGCAAAAATATCTCTTTTTAATAGTAATAATAATAATTATTATCAAAGATAAGTTGGTTTGCAAGTAGGCTTAGACCGGTATCGGTGAATAGGCACAGGTCGTTGCTATAGTAATGTAACATAAAGCTGTCAGTGGACACTGTCAACAATAATTATTTTTTTTTAAATTGCGTCTCCGATTGCGTTTTAATTCCGTATTGATAAGCAGTTATTGAGTAAGTTCGATTAAGTTAATAACCAATTTGTTCCTAAATTAGTGATTTTTAGAAATGCAGTGCACAAATTGAGTGATAAATACAAATTTTAGTTTAATAATTCTTGAGTTGTCGACGCTTGCTTTGTTGTTTGTTTGTATCTATGTTGCTATGGTAACACTTTTACCTCCGCCGGCGGAAAAGTGAAAAGTAAAGCTCCGGCGGAGGAAAAATGAAACTTCACCGCCGCCTACACAGTCGAGTAATGACGGATTTACTGACGTTTGAAGAAAAAAATATATATTTTATTATTTTACTTACCGTTAATGGTAGCATTAAGACATTCCCAGAAAGCTACCTGCAACACAAAAATGTATGTTAGTTGAAATTTGAAGCTGCAATAATTTTATAGTTCTAATGTTATTCTGCAAACCTAGAAAAACAAGAGATCCAATAATTCATTCATAAAGCCCCTAAAGGCGATCAATTTAATTTTTGAAAATGACTATCGTAAGCGGAGTTATTAGGAAAACATTTGGGCGAACCTCACTACAGCAAATTATAAAAGTACACAAAAAGGTGGATTTCAATTACGCCTTTTTGTCTGCTATATTTTATTTATTATTGTTGAGTCACGACCTTTTAATTTTATATTTCTTATATGTTTACTTATACCTATTGTTTAGGGCTGGTATTTTCATCCCCGTTATTCCATGAATATTTTCCACTGATACAATAATTTGCTCAATCGTTTTCATGAAAAATATTCGATGGATAAACTTATACGGAAATGAAACTACCGGCTTTACAATATTGGTATACTGAACTTGAATAATTTATGTATTTAGTGCGTTGAGACGCTCAAACGCAAAATGTCTTGTGATGAGCAAAAAATAGCGCAAAATTCTAATTCTGATTGGGCTCTAGCAGACAAGCTACTCCTTTCTCACTTTTTAAAGAAGCCAAAAATGAATCAAGAATCATCTAAAACTGCAGCAAATATGCCAGTTCTTCTTAGAGAAAATGATACTGTATCAACTGAAATTTAAGCGTGTGATGCAGTTCTTTATTAGAGAATAATCAGGAAGTAGACAAGGACCAATTGAGCGACTATGAAAGGGATGACGATTCAGATAAAGATTCTGCGTACGCAAACTTGTATTCTATGTGCAGGAGCAAAAGAGAACCTCATCTTGTTTTTTTTTTTACCAGAAATGAAAAAAGTGACTTTTTTCAGCGTAGAAAAAAAAATTTGAAGTTTGAAAGATTATGTTAATATTTTCTACCGGAAATTTAAAAATATTTTTTTTTAGTGTAGAAAGATTTGTTTACAAGTTTCTTAGTTTAAGTTTTTTTTGAAAGTTTAATGTTTATTTTTTTTCTCCTGAAAATTAGAAAAAAATTATTTTTTAAAGTAGAAACATTTTCTGTGACGTTTAGTTCTTAGTTAAACATTTCTTAAAAGTTTATGATAATTTTCTCTACCAAAAATATATTTTTGCATTATATTAACTATCTTTCTTATTTGCTTATTTATTTTGAGCCTTTTAAAAGTATCTACTTCAAAAATGTTTAGTGGGAGATGTTTTAATTATTTTAAAAATTTAAAACGGTTCTCCTGTAGAAATTGCATTTTTGAGATACGCCTTTTCGTTTGCAAAGTGACGAAATAAGTTGTGCAACCTAAATTGATACAATATTTACCTTTTCTAATTTTTTTTTTAAATTTTTTCTTTTCATAAAACATTTTTTTCTTTCTATTTTTGCCATCCTCGACCTCACAGCTCAACTCCTTCGCAATGTTCCGCCGAAAACTGCGTTTCTCTAACTTTTTTTATTATATTTCTTTGTTCTTAATTCGTTTTATTATACTTTTATTAATATTCCCAAAAATGTTTTACATTTTTCCCATTTTCCCCCACTGATAACCTGGTGAAACGGAGTCATCGCTTGTCAGATTTTCGATCCGAGGCTCCGTTAAAGAGATATCGGCGAAAAAACGAGGTTTTTCCATAAATACTCCCTTAAATTAGAGCCCCGGTGCTTCTTCCCCCCTCCATAAGGTCAAAAGTAGCCCCTCCATGAGGCGCACCTGCCATAAAGATTCATTGAAATTGGGAATCCTATCAAAGGTCGTAAAATCAAAATTCAATGTTGCCAGAGTCCTATAAGGTGCGCGCTAGGGGTCACCCCCAGTCTCCAAATTTTCAAAAAGGTGTTTTATAAGTTGCATATGTGACAGGTTCTTAACTTCAATATTGGCATTGACAAATGATTTGGCAACCTTGTAATGTGCAGAAAAGTGACAGCTGACCTCTGAACCTAACCTAGTCCTGTGATGTTAACAGGTTGGGGGGTATTTATCGAAAATCGATATTTTTATTTTTATAAATCGAAATTTCAATTTTTTTATGTTACTGTGAGATAATAATAGTTAAAACGAGTATGTGAAACAATTAAAAGAAAATTAATTTAGTATTTGTAAATATTAAACTTAGTGCCGCACTTACCCAAAATTCGTAGCCTCTAGGGTAAGTGCGTCTGTCAAGTGACGCCCTAACCCCATCTTAGTTTCTGAGGAATTAATGATCATTTCTTCTTTGTCTCAGTTAAAAATGCCCCGAAATTACACAAGAAAAACAATAAAGCGAGCAACTACACCAAAGAAGACTTGCAGTCGGTCATCCAAAAATTAAACGAGCCAGCCGATTATATAAAATACCAAGATCAACCTCGAGTCATCATTCCAATAGCACAGGGAGAAACAATTGCAAACACCATAAGGACCATGGCAAAATGGGGTTTTGTCCTGTCAAGGCGGGAAGCCTTAGAGAAAGTCGGAGAGTTTGTTAAAGCGAACGGTTTGAAAACATGATTCAAGAATGGAACGCCAGGTGAAGACTGGCTACTTAGCTTTAAACGGAGGTATTGGCTGTTGATAAAGAAAGCCCAACCATTTATTATTCATGAATATTTTAATTTGCTCAAAGCTACTCTCTGGGAGTTGGGCTTTTTCGAAAAGCTTGAGCACATTTGGAACCTTGATGGGACCAATTTTTGCGCAGATCCTTCGAAAACAAAAGTAGTCGGAATTGTCCCAACGTGCACTACCAGCGGCCCAAGTCATGAAAGTACAACGATGTTCTGTGCATGCAGTGCCGCAGGCGAAAAAGCAACTATTTTAATTATCTTCAAAGGGAAGGATGTGAACCACGAATGGCCCGCCGAGGAACAAGATCCAGATCACCCTACAATGTCGTATGCGGCAACCAAAAAAGGATGGATGGATAGACCAGTTTTCTACAATTATTTCAAAAATAACTTGAAACAGTTTGGAGACCTTAGGCCGATTTTGCTGTTCTACGTTGGCCACTCTATTCATGTTGACATCGATTTAATAAAAAAAAAGCGATGGCAGAACGAATTGTTATTTTCAGATTGAACTCAGGAAAGGAAATTATAGAGAAATCCTTTGCAGTCATGATAAAAGAGGTTTGGGAGGAGGCAAAACCTATCTTGATGAGAGACTGATGGAGTTGAAGTAATTGATAATATGTGGAAAGATGAATCTGATGCATCTCTGGATGGAACTGACGAAACTCGAGAAATAGATCGGCAAATTGGTGTTATGAGAAAAGCTAATTAGGTGCTGCTGGTGTGCTGGTGAAATATCCACGAAAGAAAAGCGTCAAACATTGTGTTGGTCAGGCGTTGCTCAATGATTCTAACAATCAAGAGGACGAAGTACGAATAAAGTATGCCAAAAAAAAAACTCTAGTCTAAGATCCGTTTTTAAGTTTCCGTTGGTTGATGATATCGGCCATAGCTTAAAAACCGACATCGTTAAGCTACTTTCAGAACCTAAGATCTGTAGGCGTGGTGAAATAACATTTGCAGTGTCATTTTCAGGATATTCTATTTAATAAGATTTTTTTTTCAAGATCCGACTACCTTGAAAAGTTTTTTAGAATAAAGATTTTTAAATTTTGTAAGTAGCGTTCTGATGGTTTTTTAATACGAACAACGCTCATATCCCAATTTAAAGCTATTGCAATATAATGGAGAATATTCACCTTGTGCCGCACTTTCTCCAACACCCCGCCCCGGGTAAAGGCGGTATTTTGTCACAAAAAAAAACATGTTTTGAGAGATTGTGGTGATTCAAAAATTTTAGATAATCGTTTTTTTAAGCATATCTATGTGTTTCTTTCACTGTGGTGACAAATCGTTATTTCGATTAAACATAAAAAATATGTGCCACCCTAAAGATGAACTAGTAATTTTTGTGTATGCACTTACCCCAACCAAACCCCGACTCACCTTAATAGAAATAAGGGAGGAAACTCTAATCAAATTTTCAGTGTCTACCAGATTTATTAATAAATAAATTTATTGTGAAGGCAATTGCAGATTAGTTTTTAATTAAAGCAGTCGCTAGGAGCTATTTTAGTTGCCAAATAAATATATATTATTTTGGGATTTTGCTACCTCTGTGGAGTTTTGCAAAGTCTTGGCAACAAATATGTCTACCTATGGTGCAATTATGATAAACACAAGACGGAATAATGTTGCATCATGTTAAAACGTAAACAATTGAGTCTCTTTTTTTTTCTATGTCTGTGAAATGAAAATTGGAAAAAAAATCTTGAGGTGTATTAATTTTCTTTTTTGGAAGAGGTCCCGTTTTTAAGGTGTAGCCAAAAAAAGCACAAAATAATGTATATCGCCGCTGTTTCTTATTCAGAAAAGGAACCACAAAAGTGTCTGAAAGCAGCAGGTATATGTAAGTTGGCTTGACACGAAACATATAGATGTCATTTCGAGATATTAATAGGAAGCTTCGTTTCACGGACCGGATCATATATTATTACGTTGTTGTTTTGGACGCTACACGGGCTGACGATGTAGAGATCAAAGAGATAACAAATAATACGATTTTTAAAATAATTATTTTCTTCAAATGTCAATAAATCCGTCATTACTCGACTGTGTAGGCGGCCGTGAAGTTT
>MU182899.1:67718-106914 GCA_016904865.1 Pissodes strobi | reverse complement strand
TTTAGCCCCAGTTCATGTTTCATGTCCTATACTTAAATCCAACAGTTCAAAAGATATGACGTCACTTTTATTAAAATAACAAATACAATAGTTACGAAACAAACTTATTTATTTAAGTGCTGGAAATGGCCTTTACTTTTCAAATGACCCCAGAGGAAATAGTCCGTCGTCGTAAGGTCAGGGGAGTAGCATTTAGAAATCTCCTTACGTTTATACCGAAATGTGCAGGAGCTCCATCTTGCTGAAACCATGTTCATTGTAAATTTTGCAAACCTCTGAATGATCCTGATTAAGGTAGATTTTGAAATAGAAGGGCGATCCGAAAACGTGTCATTAAAAAGATGTTTTATTTCATTAAATGGGTAATACGTTCTCTTTCAGTAAGAGACACATAATTTGAAATAAGTATTAAATTGAAATAATAAAATGAAATCATTTGACAATGTTAAAAATAAATGTCGTGAAAATGTTGCTACTGTCTTAAACTTATAATACAGAGGTAAAATAATAGGTAATCTGACCGCAAAATTAAAAAATCTTAATGTAAATGACGTCATATCTCTTGAACTTTTGGATTTAAGTATAGAACATGAAACAGGAACTGGGACTAAAATTTTGCGTAGATTAAGAAAGTCAATTGAAAGCAATACTATTTCATTAAAAAAAAACACAACATTGGTTTATTCCGCGTTTGTGAAGCGCCCCGTATACTTAGCATATTTTTTTAAAGATAGATCTAACAAAGATCTACAACTTTCATCTGAAATACTTTTTGATCAGGGCGGCCTTTTAGAGATATCGAGGGGGTCCGGGACTTTTTGAACACAGTGTATATATAATAAAACATCACTGATAACATTGTAATACACAATAGACATACTAACATTTACAAAGCAATATCACAAAGGGTTCAAATTCGAATCAAAATATTCATTAAAAGAGTAAAAGGCATTTTTAAGTAGGAACATTCTCAGTCTTGTTTTAAAGGAACTTAATGATAAGGACTTTACAACATCTGGCAAAACATTAAAAAGCTTTATTGCCCAATATCCAGGACCATCCTGACACCTTCGTAGACGCCAATAAGCTGGAAGTAAATTGTGGCGGGTACGTGTTTCATAAGAATATTTCTCAATCTCATTATGAGTCCGATACAGATCTACAATCACACTGGACACAAGGTTTGATATGCCCATGACTGTGTTTCTGTGTTTTCTAAAACCAAACTGACACTGGAAAAAAAGACCATTGGTCTCAAAAAAATTAACTACATTTTTCCATAATTTTAGAAACAATAGGTAGGAGAGAGATAGGCCGATAATTTTCCGGTACACCAGGATCACCTTTTTTAAAAACAGGTGTGACAATAGCAGTTTTTAGGATGGCAGGAAAAATATTTTGCTGGAAACAAAGGTTAATTATTTTCGTCAGTGGGCATATAATGAGGTTTTGAATTGATTTGATAATTTTTACGTTAAATCCAAAGATATCTCTGCTAGGCTTATTTTGTAAACTATCAATTATATCCCTTATTTCAATGAACGTGACTTGGGAAAAGGAGAAATGAGCTGTTGTGGGTGTTAGGCAGTGGAAATAGTACTGAGGAACCCTATTTGATAATGGAATATTTCGAACAATAGTAGACGCAACACTAGAAAAATAATCATTAAAACCTGTTGGTGTTATCCCCACATCCTTCATATTTTCAGAAGACTTTCCGTGCTTACCCCTATTATTGTTAATTATATTCCACATGGTTTTGGGTGGATTACTCGAGGACAGTATTAAATAATTATTGGAACGTTTTGGAAAGTTTTTGGTAATTATTAAATTGTTGTTGTATATCAGAAAAATTGTATTGCTGCCTTAATTCCCCCAAAAATTTTATAGTCTCCCTCATTTCCTTAAGTGTATCATTAAACCAACTTATGTTATTAGCGTTACCAGAGCGAACAAAATATGTTTTTTTTCTGGAAACGATCTGTAATATGCATCCTGTAGCCGATTTATGAAATATTTACAACATCCATCAGCGCTAGTTTCATCATCAAAATGCCAGGAAAAATTGGATACTATGTTATAAAATTTTAATATTCATAGTTGTGTGATTGGTCTACAGGTCTTGCGCGAAGCATTAAGGCCGTTTGTGGGTAGCAGCACTTCGCATTCAAGAATTTGCCCTTTATGATCGGACACACATAGATCATCCACACCAACAGAACACAGCTCCGTACCCATACTCAAGAAAACATTATCCAAACAAGCCCCCAATCTGGTTGGCTCATAAATGGTTTGCTTAAGGCCGAAACTTACCATAGAATCAGAGAAAAGGGTTACTTCGTGCTGATCTGTATTAAAATTGATGTTAAGATCTCCCGCCACAACAATCCTACTGAATCGATTAAGCTCTGTTAAAATATCCTCAGCTGCCGTCAGGAAGGTGCCAAAGCTGCCCGATGGGGACCGGATTGTTTCCACGTGCCCATTGATAAAACACACCCTAAGACAAAATATTTGGGGGCTTTGTCTATACGAAATTGTGAGAAAGGGTGCGAATATAAAAATATCTTGTGAAATGCAAATAAAGTAGCATTTTTATGAAGCAAGTACGATTTTTTTAAAATCTTCAATACCCTCAACCTCCTCATGTGACTCTCTTTCGGACTCATCAGAGCTGAGACTCACTACTTAATCATCTGAATTGCCAGATGAAGTCTGCTCCAGGAGAACCTCCTGGTAATCTTCAATTGTATCAGGAAGATGTAGTTTGTGGTTCCACTTGGATATGCATCCTTTTTCGGTGATCACCTAGCCATTCTTGTCCGTGTAATTGTCTTCAATGGGTCCGGATCACCTGCATTGTTCCAAATTAAACAGATGAAGTTGCAACGAAGTATTTATTCTCCAGCACAGAACTACATGGTTGCAATAATGCCAGAAGAAGGCTTGAAAACGTTCTTCGGTTTGGTTAATTTAAAAAACAAATCTTGTATTCTTTACATCATTACAACTTCTTTGGCTGTCTATTTCACTTGAGAATTTTTCTAAAATACCTGTTACTTCTTTAGACACCTCACTGAATGTCCCAAGGGAGGAGAAAACCTTGATATCGGGATGTCTTGATAAAGTAATTTACGGACGAAAGCTGCGGTGTAATCACACCCAGTAAACGCGTGAAATCCAAGCAAAGACCTCCTCCCCAGTTTTTTTTTTGCATCAGTAAGATATTGATATATCGTTGTTTTTTCCAGCTCCAAAATTCAGCCAAATTCTGTGGTATGGTTTTAGATATACTGGTAATGTTCGACAAAAACAAGATTAAAACATCTATATCATCTGCATGTTTTTACCACAATAGCCTTGTAGTACACAACTTCTGCTGTTGTCAGTGAAGGATCACTTGTCATAATATGTGTGGCACACATATCGGGGAATCGGTATCTTCGTGTTTACAGACTAATTTTTCTATCTGTAGTGTAAACCCATAGTGGTTTGCAAAGCACTTTTCCGCTTGTGTGAAGACCAATGTCCTCTTTCCTAGAGTATCTTTGTGGGTCTCTAGCTGTCAGTCTCTTGCGAGAAAAACAAAGAACGATTTTTTGAAGCTTTCATTACTTAGGGTCTTATGAAAGTCCCTGGGCCTCCCTTGTTGAGGTCCCTGAATGTTGAACTCTTGTGTTTCCACTTCGGCGCCTCCCTTACACCTTTCTGAATCTTTTTTGATGGACGTTCATATACATCGAGGCCGACATTAATTCTTGTTGCTTTGTTATAGCACATTTGTTATCTTTTGTGTTTATTTTGACTTTTACTCCTTCTACTTCAAAATTATGAACGGCCTGTTTTTTTATTTCCTTGGTGAACATATCACTATCTTCTTTAGACTCCTCAATGAAACTATTTCTTAGCCTGTTTCCCTTCTCCATTGTACTCGTACGAGTACAATGCTTAATTTGTGATCTAAACCTATTAAAGAACATGACACCGGAAAACAGTGGCTAGGAGACCACCGAAAAAGGATGCATACCCAAGTGGAACAACAAACTACATCTTCCTGAAACAATGGAGGAAGGTCCTCCTGGAGCAGATTTCATCTGACAATTCAGATGATTAAGTAACAGTCTCATCTCTGATGAGTCCGAAAGAGAGTCAGATGAAGAGTATTGAGGGTGTTCAAGATTTAAAAAAAAATCGTACTTGCTGCTTAAAAATGCTACTTTCTTTGCATGTTTCAAAAGATATTTTTATTTGAAACAGGATAAATGTTCAACAGAGTCAGTATTTAATAATAACTTTTGCTTATAACATTTAAGAAACAAAAATTAAGTTGTTTAAAAATTAAATTTTTTGTTTTTACGACACGGTGGGTACTTACGGTGCTGTTTCAAAACCCCGTTGCTTTTTTATACAATTGTTACAATTTCGTGTGTTAAGATATAGGTAAAGCCCCCAAATATTTTGCTTTACGGTGTATTATGAATTTAAAGCCCTCCAATATCTTATCGTACGATCCGGTTTATGCTTAAGGGGCTGTCTCCACACCAAACCCCATCGATTTTCTTCATACACTTAATGACGTAATTTTTGTAACTTTTTAATGTCGTTTATGTCTTATATAGGTAAAGCCCCCAAATATTTTGTCTTACTGTGTGTTTTCTATGGGCACGTGGAAACCATCATTTTGGCGACAAAAATTTTCTAGTACCTTATAACGTCAGTCGCAGCACTTTTTATAAATTTTAAAATTGTCTTATGAACTTAAAGCACTCTAATACCTTGTCTTACGTCCAGACGTGTACTTAATGGGCTGTCTGCTGTCTCCACACAATATCCCGTTATTTGTTTACATGTATCTTATGACGTAAATTTTGATATTTTTTTCAAAATTTTCCCGGTCTCACCATGTAAGACAAAACAAATTTGAACTAACTCAGCTATGGACACAAGACCACTGAGTCAACTATTAAGGATCGAAAGTTGCGTTTTGTAAGTAGACACAAGGGCAAAATCATATTAAATGTCATTTTTATTAACATATAGTAAAGTGTTCCCGGCAGCGACATCAAAATCATACTAGGCGACATGAATGCTAAAGTAGGAAGAGAGCGGGCGTTTCTTCTAACTATAGGAGAACATAGCCTTCATTAAGATAGCAATGACAATGGAGTGCGCTTAGTAAATCTTGCGGCTTCACTAAATATGACTATAGCTAGCACATGCTTCGACCATAAAAACATCCATAAGACAACATGGACCTCACCCGATGGCAGAACCAGCAACCAGATAGACCACGTAATAATTGATTCCAGACACGAATCTGATATCATGAACTGCAGAAGCTATAGAGGGGATAATATTGACTCAGATCATTATCTTGTTATAAGTACATTGAGAGCGCGAATAGCAAACATAGCAAAAAACAGAAAACAAGCAACCCCTCCACAAGCACAACGTACAAAAACTGACCAAAATAACAGATTGACGAACGTAAACGAGACCGAGGTCACCCCCACGCAAATAAACAGGTATTGGACAAAAGTTAGCGAAGAGATACGGGTGACCGCAGAAGAAGAACTAGGCGAAGTTCGTGGTATTCGTAGGAATCATTGGTTTGACGAGGAATGTGCAGAAGTTACAGGAAGGAAGAATGAGGCATATATTAAAATGCAGACCCGAAGGACAAGGAGAACCGTCGAAGAATATCTGACAAAAAGAAGGGAAGAAAAACATAATCATAAAACAAAAAATAGAGAACAGTTGAACCAAGAACTGAGAAATATAGAAACTCTCAACAGGGAGCAGGAGTACAGAAAATTCTATAGAAAGGTAAACATTACCAGAAAGAGTTTTAGCCAAAAACGACGCAGTGTAAAAATAGTAATGCGCTCTACTCAACACAGATGAGGTGGAACCAATCCCAGAACCACAAGAAGCCCAAAACGCAGAACACGGGACAGAAAATCAAACAAATTATGAACCGCATCAATAGAGGAAATTAGAGAAGCTATAAAAACGTTGGCAAACAATTAATCTTCCGCAAGCGACAACCTCCCTGCTGAGCTTCTCAAAAATGGTGGCGAAGAGCTAGTAACCGCCACGCAAGAGCTCTTTTCAAACATCTGGAGACAAAAAATACTACCAGCGGAATGGAACGTATAGGTATACTATGTACTGTGTACTAAAAAGGTGAGTGCTCAAACTCTCGAGGAATCGCCCTACTGAATACGGCATACAAAGTGTTCTCAGTAGCAGTCTGCAATCGAATTCGACCCTACTCGAAAAAAGAAATAGGAAGATACCAAGCTGGATTCCGTGGTGGCAAGTCGACTATAAATCAAATATCGACACTCCGACAAATCCTAGAAAAAACACACGAATATCGGGTCGACACCCACCATATCTTTGTCGACTTCAACGCCGCCTATGATACCATAAATATAAGGAAACTCTATGATGCTATGAGAGAACTCCAAATACCAAATCATTTGATAAATCTCACAAGAATGACGATGGAGAAAGTGGAATGCAGGGTACGTATCGAAGGAAACTTGTCGAAACCCGTTAAAACCTCTAATGGACTGCGGCAGGGAGACGTGCTCTCCTGCACCTTGTTCAACCTAGCCCTTGAAAAAACTATACAAATGTCGGGGATAACATCAACGGGGACAATATATAATAAATCCATCCAAATCCTGGCCTACGCGGACGATATCGATATCATAGGCACATCAGCAGTTAAAGAAGCATACAGAGCACTGAAAGGGGCAGCAGAGGAAATGGGCCTAGTAATTAACATCAATAAAACCAAGTACATGCTAGCAACACCGGAAATACCAAGAGAAGTAAACCCCCGCAGAGATCTAAAGATAGATGGCGACGACATAGAAACGGTTAAGGAGTTCGTGTACCTTGGCTCCCTGGTAACCACTCATAATAACACAACAGCCGAAATTAAACGTAGAGTCCTCCTTGCAAACAGATGTTACTTCGGACTCCCCCCTCAACTCAAATTCCATAATATCTCTAGAAGCACAAAGTGTAAACTCTAGAAAACACTGATAAGACCGGTTTTAATGTACGGCGCCGAAACGTGGACACTCACTAAGAGTGACGAGACCATCTTGGGGTGCTTTGAGAGGAAAGTACTAAGAAGAATTTACGGGGCCATTGAGAAAAATGGGATATAGAGGAAAATGTACAACTTTGAGCTATATAGGCTGTTTCAGGGTCCTGACATAGTGAAGGAAATAAAGTTGGCCGGCTACGATGGGTAGGCCATGTGATGAGGATGGAGGCAGATGACCCCACCCGAAAGGTCTTCCTGGATAAGCCCGTAGGACAACGCAGAAGGGGAAGACCTCGAATGAGGCTATTGGATAACGTAGAGGCCGATTTAAAAAATGTTGGAATAAGGGCCTGGAGAAGACGGGCGCTGAACAGGGACGCCTGGAAGGAAATACTTGAGGAGGCTAAGGCCCACGAAGGGCTGTAACGCCGTGCTAATGATGATGAAAGTTTTTGAAATATCAAATTTGAAAACACATAAATGCCCTTCAAAAGCAGCTTTTTTATTTCAAAGAGCATCCTCTATATTTCTAAATAATATATGTATTCGAATTTCTATGGAATTTGTTTCTGAGTATTTTTACCCTCCCTTTAGAAATCTCATTTGAAAAAAAAAACGATTATTGAGTGTTTGACACTCGGTTTATCATTTATTCCTAAATTGTTGAAAATTACATTTTTGGAAAAGTTTTTAAATAGTTACAAGCTTTTTTTTGTTCAACATTCGTCAAATTACACATTAAAAAATATATATTATAGCTTTCTTCAACAAAAAGAATTGGCGTCGAAATTCGCTTAAAAAATATAATAATGACGCTGTATTATTTCATAACATCTAAAAACTTTTGTAAAAAATTTTTTCGCTACAGTTGTCGAGCAGTTTACCAACAGATCTACTTCCTAGATCTGTTAGTTTACCATAGATACGACTTGAAAACGAAAAACATCTTTTAATATCGCCATCTAAAAATAACGACTCAAGTGGATGAAAGCTTCGAAGCAGGACACTTATGGGAAGTAAAATTTCACAGTCTGACTAGAAATTGGTCACAGATCTTAAAATAGTCTAAAAATATCGAATGATAATTATGTTGAGCGAAAGGGAAAGATTTAGGTCAAATTGTGTCTTTCAACTGCTCGAAAACGCAGATCTTTGTCCAAGCTAAGCACAAGTCAAAAATACTAGTTAATTGCTTTTAAAAGAACCTTTTTTACACCTGACAATTGGAAAAAAACGAGATTTCGCGCCATTAGAACAGCAAACGTTTCGAGCCTATTTCTATTTTTCCTCACCAAGCAAATTTAGGTAATAAAATAAAAGAAGCTTCCCAGGGGTTAAAACGAGTACACGAGCATTTTATTAATGCGACACACAACAGGCGCTCGAGAGACCTTATTCTAGACACTGTTGAAATATTAATCACTACAACTTCCTTCTTTATAGGCTGATAACGTTACACGCTGGCTACATCCGAGGCTAACGATATAATTTTTTATTGAAGAGATAAATACATTCTCAATATAATGTTGTGTTTCAGTATAATATTCGTTGGGAATGTTTAGGATCTTAATATGGCTTAAAATTTCCTTTTCTAGCTTGCAGCAACTGCTATAGAGATAATTCAAAATAAATAATACATTTTTATTGCCACTCTGCTACTTACACAAGATACTGGAATTCGGAGGACAATTTCCTTTCGTCACTGATAACAACAGCTCGATGGGACACAAAGCCGTCAACCATCAAAACGTAACCCAAAAAAGAAGTGAGATCTGGAAAGGGAAAAGGAAATAGCTAAAAACTAATTGTTACGTACAGGGTGTCCCAAATTCTAGCCTCACCGTTACGAGGTTGTGACAAACTTGCAGAAGTATATGGCAAAATTTTGAGAAAGAATTCAAATTTAGTTAAAGGGATAATCAAAATAAATATCACGTTTGAATTGCCACTCCTCCTTATATGAAACTTTGAAATTGAAAGAAGAGTGTCCTTTTAACACTATGTTGGGGTTTGGAACCTTCGGCAAAATGCATTAAAACGGCGTTTTATCCACAATAAAGAAACAGAATTATCGCACTCGACGCGCGTTTCGCTAGCCATGAGTTTTGAATCATCTCCTGATGATGCTAACATAGTTAGCGAAACGCGCGTCGAATGCAAAATTCTGCTTCGGTATTGATTTCAAGACTGGTAACGCTGACTCGATGCGACATTGTGCCTCCAATTTCTAAAACGTAAGGTCTCTATCGATGATCTCAGAAATTACCAAATTTCCCAGATCAAAGAAAGACATATCCGGAGCAAAAAAGAAATAACTAAAATGAATTGTTACCTACAGGATATATCAGATTCGACCCTCACCATAATAAGAGATACAAGGTCGGTTAAATTGTGGCAAATTTGCGGAATTTAAGGTCAAATCAGATTGAATTTTGAGAAAGAAGTGAGATTTTGCAAATTTCTGTTAAAGTGTTGCAGGGTTCGAAAAAGTCATGATTTAAAAAAAAACAAAAAATCAATGATTTTTATTAAAGAAATCATGATTTTTTTCATTTTTATTTTTCAAAATAATCGTTTTCACTGTAACTTTCAATTTGCAAGTAAATTGTATACCTATACATACATTATGCATGTCGTTGGGAAATTGTAAAAAAAGTACAAAATACCTGAAATCACTTTCAATTTAATTTCATCTTGTAAATCTATAGAAATAACTGCGATATGAAATCGCTTGTATGCAGCAAACATGACACTAATAAGAAAAATTATCAAAATATATCAAAGAACATGTTACACAAATTATTAAGTATTTCAGGAATAATCATATAGCTAGGGCAAAAGATAAGCAAACTGGCGGAAAAGCATTGGTTCTTCCGAGTGATGTGAGGTGAAACAGTATGGCAGATTGTTTCGAAGTATGGTAACGGGAAAAACTGTTAAAAGTATGCGACGAGAATAAAAAAGGATATTGACTCCAAAGTGTATCAAAAAGTGTTAAACATTGGTCTCAAACGATCTGCTGAGGAATACCTAAACATAATAAGACCCATAGCTGTAGCACTCGATAAATTACAGAGAAGAAAATGCGTTTTTATCTGACGCAGTAGAAATATAGAAGGAATTAGCGAAAAAAATTGAGGACGAATTAGAATTACGATTGACTCAACTACATGTTTTTGAAACACGATATAAACAAGCACTTACACTTTACAATTTCCTAGCTTATATTTTGGATGTAACTAAAACCATATTTAAATTGACTGCTGTGGAGAAAGATCAAGCATTGAGCATTTTGAAAGAAATGTTTGAAAATACTGGATTACTACACCACTTCTTTTAAAAGTTGAAGCAAAAATTGAACCTTTTTCAGCACTTATGTTTTCAGAAGAGATAGTAAGCAATAATAGCGCTTTGCAATGGTGGGTTTTGCAAAAAGTTATCTGAAGTTGAGCACCTTCTTGAGGCTCAGTAGAAAGAATTGCGAAATAACTTAAGATTGGAATAAGCAGAAAAATTAGTGCGTCTAGAAATATTACAACGAAAATAAATGTTGATTTTTTTAGCATCTCTTTATAGCAAAATGGTTATTGATAAGGTGTACCACAAATATTGTTCTTTTATTGATATTTTCTCTATTTTCTATTTTCTCTCTAATTTTTAGAATTTTCTTTTAAATTAAATCATGAATTAAAAGAAAAAATCACCGATTTGAATCGCGATTTAAATGAAATGATTTGATTCGGTGCACCCTGCAGTGTTGCCAATCAGAGGCATATTTATATTTTTTGTCAGAATAGTTAATCAAAAATAAAATTAAAATTTCTCTTCTTGTAGGAATATTTAACCAAAAATATAAAGAAAGAAAAGAAATTTGATCCACAAAAATCCTTAGCTTATAATGTGGAGAGAACACTTTTTTTCTGGCACGTAGGGTAAGGCACATTAAATAAATAAATTGCCCTTTTTTGCCCTTAAAATTGCCTAACCCTAACAAATGAAAATATTCTAATTATTTACTTAAACATGTCAGAAAATTATCTATTAAAATAAGTTTTAAATGGTTATGATCGCTCATATTCATATTATTCAGGATTTCTTTGTGGTAATAATATAATCTTAGAAAGCTTTTAATTTAAAACAAGAATTTTTCATTTTATTTATTGGTTTTTGTTTGAATTTTCCGTTTTATATTACCGACACATATTCCTGTGATTTTTTTTTATATATATTTCAGTATTCTATGACTTAAAATTGTTTAACTACACATCGGGCGACCCAAATGTGAAAATTTACACAAAAATTAGAATAGTTTTTTTACTCTTCCCACCACCCAGGGCAAATAATAACGGCTGCGATCGATGACACCGATGTTTTCATAATTTCTGAATTTAAATATAAACTACAAAAATTTTCAAGGTTCTTCGTCCTTTAATTACCGCGATAGGCAACACCGAAAGCAATAGCTATATAATAATTTCATATATGCCAACCTGAAAATACACAACAAAAACTACTTAAACACATTCCAGAATGCAAACAACACATTTCATACAAAAGTCACTGCTCCTTAAATCAGGTAAATAAGGAGGGATACCCAAAACAAAACAAAAAAAGATCGCCCGAAACAAGTGAAATATGATTGAAATCGCGTTCCACCGTTGCGACATGTCCAAGCCCAGCGGGGCCCGCACACCCTGTAGAGCGTGCACCGCGTGCACTACCCGTCAAAAGTGTTGCCACCCGATGCGCCATTGTTTTCGTTCGCCTCTCGAAGATCGTGTACTCCGTGGACCGCGTTTTTTTTTTATTGTTTGTCTTTCGTTGCTTTTTCATGACTTATTTTTATACCGGTGACTGGCAGTAGATATATTAAAATTAAGATACACGATATTTTCGCAAAAAAAGTTTTAAAAAGTGTCAAAAAACGCACATATCAAATACTTAGTACCGGCTTATTTGAATTGTACCGCAGTACAGCCTAATAAAGCGTTAACAAACCTAAACTATTACTGTGTATAGAACTAATAACGGAAAAAAATAATCGAAAAAGTCCACTGTGCATACCTAAAATTTTGCTACAGCTGGCAACCCCACGTAACCGAACAGCGGCTACGAGGCCACCAATACAGGGTGACACAAATTCGTTTCTCACTATTGGTATCTCGTAAACGGTCAGAGATACAGCAAAATGTAAATTGGGGCAAAGTTGTGCAATTTAGTGTCCAGTATTTTGACATTTCGAGTTTAAGATATCTCGAGTACTTTCGGAGATATCCGAGAAAAACCCCAAATTTTCGATTTTTATTTTAAATTTTTTGTGACGTTATTTTTGGAAATATCTATCAAAAAAATATTAACACTTTCTAGAGGCACTTTTTAACGGTGTTTTTTAAGAAGATGTCAGTTTTCTAGGTCAACGTTTCGATTTCTCAAAACCATCATCAATCCAATTTTTTTAAATACGGACCTAAAATTTTTATCATTTTCTTTGCATATTTAGGGGGTAATTTGGCAAAATCTATCACGAGATATTTTTAATTTGTAGGCGTTATTGACAAAATTACCGGATAAAAATTTGAGATAGGTATCAACTGTTAGCCTGTAAGTATTGTAAATTGTCTGAGGTGTTCATTTTGTTAATGATAACTACAAATTAAAAATATCTGGTGATGTATGTTATCAAATTACCCCTAAATATGCCAAAAAATTGATAAAAATTATAGGTCCGGATTTAAAAAAAATTACCCGATGATGGTTTTGAGAAATCGAAATGTTGATTTAGAAAACTGACAACATCTTAGGACAGATCGTTAAAAAGTGCCTCTAGAAAGTGTCATTATTTTTTTGATATTACCAAAAATAACGACACAAAAAATTGAAAACAAAAATCGAATATTCCGGTTTTCTTCGGATATCTGCGGAAGTACTCGAGATATCTCAAACTTCAAAATGTCAAAATACTGGACACAAAATATCGCCCCAATTTAAACTGTGTGGTATCACTTACCGTTTACGAGATTCCAATAGTGAGAAGCGAATTTGGTAACAGTTTACTATCCGAACGCACACCCATTTTTGAACTTTTTGGGGCAATTGTCATTTTAGGCGATTAAAAATAATGAATTTAAAAAGAATCCAGTGGCGGAGGTTGCAACTTTTAAGTCTTGGTAAAAATATTAGACGTCAAAGTGAAAGAGCGGATACTAAACAATTACCCCATGGCTGTTAATTTACTATCCGAACGCACACCCATCTTTCAACCTTTTGGGGCAATTGAGATTTTAGGTGGTTAAAAATAATGAATGTAAGAAGAATGTGGCGGAGGTTGCAAATTTTAAGTGTTGGTAAAAATATTAGACGTCAAAGTGAAAGAGCAGATACTAATCAAGTACCCTCGCAATTACCTCATGGCTGCTAATTTATTATCCGACCGCACGCTCATTTTTAAGCTCATACTGGCTTAAACGAACCGAAACTAACCCAAACTAATCAAGTGGCTCCAGCCTTGCACGAAGAAAGGTTGTCGCTTCGCGCAAACCTTCCTCCGCGCAATTCTTTACACCAGCTCATACTGGCTTAAACGAACCGAAACTAACCAAACTAACCCAAACTAACCAAATTAATTGGCCTTAGCCTTGCGCGAAGATAGACTTACGCTTTGCGCAAGCCTTTCTCCGCGCAACTCGGAATTTCTGTTCAAAAAGAAAAATAATGCTGATGTTAGAACTCATGTTTTTCTCAAAGAATTGTCACTATTATATTCATCATCTTAAATCGTTATTGTTTCAAATGCTTCGTTTTTAGTTTGTAATTATTGTACTTTTGAATTCGTATAATATATTTAATATTTGTACCAATACTAGAAATTTCTTACCTCTGTCATTAGATGATACTATATTAAGAGCTTAAGACAACTATTATTCCAAAACGTTAACAAATACACGCGCAGATGATTAATAAAGTAGCCTGAGATAGATAATTGTTTAGTATCATCCGCTCTTTCACTTTGATGGCCAATATTTTCACCAAAACTTAAAATTTGCAACCTCCGCCACTGAATTATTTTTAAATTGATTATTTTCAAGCAACTAAAATGACTATTGTCCCAAAAATTTCAAAAATTGGCGTGCGTTCAGATAGTAAACTAGCAGTCATGTGGTAATTGTTTAGTAACCGCTCTTTCACCTTAACGTCTAATATTTTTGCTAAAACTTAAAATTTGCAACCTCCGCCATTGGATTCTTTTTAACTTCATTGCTTTTAATCACCTAAAATGACTATTGCCCCAAAAATTTCAAAAATGGGCGTGTGTTCGGATAGTAGATAATTACCGCGAATTTATTTCATCCTGTATAGTAAACTCTATAATACGCAAAAAAGCAAATATTCCGCATTTTAAAAAATAATAATAACAAGCAGTCATGGTATCCCTATGAAAATTGCGCATGTGTCAACTTGACATTTGTCAAACCCGCTACCATCTATCACAAGACGTTGCCCGGGCTTCAATGTTGCGCGCGCATCACATTGTTGACAAACTGATGAATTTAGATTTGTGTTTTTACATTTTCACTTCATGCAATGCCCTCCGCTCGCTCTGGGGCGCAACCAAACAAAACTAACCCAAGGAAACAAACATAACTTTGAAAAAAAAATCGACGGGAATCGAAGCCGGGACGCCGCGTCGTATCACAAGCACAGCATCCAACCACTGAGCTACGAGACCAGTTGAAGGCAATTCTCTGGACCATAAAGATATGGTGTTTGTCAGCAATGTAATGCGTGCGTGTGATGTGGTCCGAGCAACGTCTACTCCAGCCACCGTCCTAACGGTCTGATCATGCGCAGTTTGAGTAGGGGTTAAATTGCGAGACCTAAATTCTGTCAATTAATTATATAATGGCTTACCGCTTTACACAAAACCTAAGTGAAGCTTATCATTATGTCTCAAAAGTATGGAAACCATCAAATAACTCACAACTGTCGATCAGTTTGCATGATTGCAATGAAATTTAGTATAAAGTTAGAGGAAAGCAAACTGAAAAAAAATTATACCAACAATGTTGCCGCATTCTCATTTGATTCAAAAAATATTAGGGATTTTGAAATTTATAATTTTATTTATTAAACATTCTATAGAACATTATTTGCAAATTCTTCTTAAAATCTGAACATTATATTTTATACTAAGCACTTATACACTTCTCTGCTAAATTCAACATCGGTGGTGGCAACTGCAACTGATATCTACTCAGTGCCAGAAATTTATACGATACCTGTGTAGGTGCGCCTCAACTTGTCTAGTTAACTTGTCGAGTAAATCATCACAAGATCGAAATGGCAACCCTGCCTTATAACAACATAATGGGTAGATTTATATTGAAAAATTCAAGCGCTGTTGCATGATTGTCGAATACTGCTTTATTTATATTAATATAAAATTTTGGGGAAATACAGAACGAAATGTAAGCCGCAGCTGGCAACACTGGCAGAGCCAGACTGGTATGAAAGGTACATGTTTCTCGGAGCCCAAATAAGTGTTGCCAATTAATTATTTTGACAATAAAAGTCATAACTCCGGGCGAACCCACTGAGATCCGAATTTAGTGCTCGTTGAACCGGCCCGAGCTTGGCATAAGTTATAAAATCGTTTCGTTTTATTAATACGCGTTATTATACGATACACGACCATAAACAGTGATTATTAAAATATTTATATGACCTGTAAGTTATCGGTATACGGGTATCCTAATAAATTACGCGTTAACCGTGCTGTATTCGAAATCAATTACCTTTAAATGGTATCGATCCATAATAGTTTTATCGATAACAACAAAACAACTGATCAAATAATTAAGTTAATCTAGCGACAGCAGGACAACTGTTCTCCTGTGTTTTGGATTAGCGGTTTGACCAATTATTTCAGTTGGGTTTTTAAATGTTTCATCAGACTAGGAATATGAAAGTCTATCGTGATAAATTAATATATTGCAAAATTACTAATTATTATCAAGTCTATCATTGGTCCAAATTTAAGTACATCCCTTGACCATGCGTCTAGTCTAGCGTCTGCGAGACATTTAATCTTTCTTGTTTTGGACGTGTTCGATTCGATTTACAAAAGCGGTTGGTCGCTTGGTAAAGCTCGGTAACGAAGTATTTAACCAGAATTGCTTTTATGGATACATAAGATATGAAAGAGTTTTATGACTACGAAATTACTAATTATCATAGTTAAACGACATTACTTAAATAAATCATTTGCGGATTTTGTACTGAAATCATATCACGAAAGCATTATCATTCCAAATTAAAGAACCCCGTGCGGACGAGCGACAGCGGGACAATTGGTTTCAACCTAGGTTGCCACTAAAAAGATCGAAATGCCAAAAAAGCGATTAATAAAAAATGATCAGGACTAGTTTCATCTTCTTTATTTTTTCAAAACACCTTGAATGTTTTAAGTTTTATTTTCAAAGAGCAACATTCTATAACTTAAGTGCGTAACTCCTGGAATTTATCAATCGTGTACCGGTATACTAAATCGAAAACAACACAATGTAAGTTAGCGACGACGGCCAATCGACACGATACAATTGGTTGTGTCATACGAAGTTCTTTGACCGCAATTGATAAAATAAATTCAACTCTCGACTTGGCGATGTGTGCATCAATTGTCCCCCGACATACGCACGCACCGATGAAATATTAACGCTGAAATTGGCCATTTTGCGCTCCGGACTTACATGAATGAGACAAATAGCGAGTGCAAGCGTACGTAGATAAGCGAACAAATCCGTTTGTAATATTTGCATTCTGCCTTGTAACATTGGCGATTTTCTGAAAGTCAATATAGTTCAAATCAGAGCTGTGTGGTGGCCAAGGAAATTATCTGCCCTGATCAGTTTTCCGTTGTGTGCTGCAAGTGAAATATTGTAGAGGGAACATGAAAGTAAATGCGGATGCGCTTACCAAATGCTAATCTCTGTGTAGCAAATAATAAACATATATTGTGATCACTCTTTTGAGGTACCTTTACGTTACCAAGGCACAATTTATACCGTCACCGAATGTATAAACTGTGACCGAGGTTTACCAAGCAACTAACGGGGTATGTGCATGAATTGAAGTCGCCCCAAACATGATGGAGGATCAATCGTTCTGCTGTCGCTAGACTAGAGGTGCGGTCAGAGGGCATATTTTAATTTTGACCAACAGTAATGTTTCCGATTTAAAGGTTTTCGAGGTGTCTGAACAGCATATACACCCGAATATATATACTGAAGCCAGAAAACGGTGATGGACTGCGACATCATTGTTAGCGAGAACAATATATGATTAACAAAAAGAGAATTTTTTTATTATTCAGAGAAATTACGAATGATGACAAGCGTGAAAATCTTATCTTGTTACCTGAAAAACTATAAATAAAAGAAAGAAGTTGGATCCATGCTGCTTTAGATTTTTAACTAATACTTCCTTCAGGAACCAGGGCGGGACCGAGATTTACCAAATTTCGAAACCGGACGCCAAAGGATACCAACTGTTCGGCTGTCGCCAAACTGCTTTGGGGTATAGGTACTTTAATATTGATGAATAAGTATATTTCCGTCATCCAGAATCGAACGTTTGTTTTATTCCATTATTAATTATTGTGTACCTACACAACCGTAAAACCCACGGCTAAAGCCTGAATTCGCTTCAGACAGATTAAGTGGCACAAAAGAGTGCCATACGGAAGAAATTTATCAGAACTGGAATCAAGACTTTAAGCTCTTCCGCCTATGTTTTGTCATGAAGCGATAATCTTCTTACGGCTTCAGATGTGAAGAATGGGTCATTATTTTTCTATTTTCGGTTTGTGATACGTTTACGATATAGCACACCTTAGGTATATAAATTGAGTTATATAAAAAGGCACTAAATAAAACCTTAAACAGTAAACACTCTTGATGGCGAAGAAAATAAAACTATCGCCTTTATATTCACTGCACCCTGAGGAAGGGTCTAGCAGTATTTTTTTAAGCATGCTCTTTTTATTTCAGGGCTTTTAATTAAACTGCCTATTTTTAGGGATTTGTAAATCAGTATAGAACCCGATAACTTTCATTTCCACTGAAATTTTTAATTTGCTTTAATAATTGAATTGCCTGTTTCAGAGGTAAGGATGAATTTTTCTTGAGACTGTTTACATCAGTTGATTCGTTACCATTATTTAAGGCATTGATGTACCGATTTTTTTTAATTAAGGACTTATAGTTAAATTACCAGTCGAATCTTTGCTTTTATAAATGCCTTGATATCTCCTGTTTTTTTAAATTCCACGCTGATAATTTAAAAAAAAAAAACATTTTGGGAACCAAAGCTTTTTCTCAGGCATTTTATCAGACGCATCGTTGTCTTTATTTATTGCTTTTATGTTCTGGAATGTTTACACCAGCGTTAATAAAGTTGCTTGCTTTTGAGGGAAGGATTGATATTTTACATAAATCCGTTCAGAATTGAAAGCCTGTACTCGCTCCTCTCTTAGGCAATTTATTATTAGCTGCATTGGTAGCCAATATTTATTACATTGATGTGTTGGAGCCATTTAATACAGCATTAATAATTAAGATGCCTCTTTTTAAGAATATTCTTAAGTTTTTTCGTAAGTCGGCTTTATACAGAAAGCCTTTCGTTCCTTTCTGATGCAACTTATTTATTTATTTATTGCCTTGATTTCCTGAAATTTTTTATTTCAAAAATAATAATTAAGTTGCCTATTTTAAACATACAGGTCAGTTCTTCCTAAGTTAGATTACAACAGTTAAATTGTTGCCTTTATTAAATGCCTCGATGCCCTGATTTTTTTATCCAGTATACAGGGTGCTACAAATTCGTTTCTTTGTATGGGTATCTCGAAAACCGTAAGAGATACGAGGTCGGTTAAATTGGGACAAAGTTGCGCAATTTAAGGGTGATTGACATGCCGTCGAGAAATTTAGAAAATTCCGTCTACTTCCGGAAATATCCGTAAAAAAACGAAAATCATCTATTTTACTTTTATTTTTTCCTGCCTTTGTTTGAAGAGGTAAAGTAAAATAAATGTCACATTCTTATTGCCACTTTTTCTCCTCTACAAGCTGGCGGTATCAAATTTTAAATCCGACGTTTCGCTTTCGGGCCTCCTTCATCAACTTCTTTTTTTTAAATACGGACCTGGAATTTTTATCTAATTTTTATAAAGCCTTTGGTCTCCTAAAACCAACGATGTATCGCACTGATCAATAAATCAATAAATCTAGATTTTTTCCATAAGAGATAATGTGTTAGACAGAGATGGGGCTATCTTTTCTGACCCGATTTCACTTATGACAATATTTGTTGTCACTATCGGACAAGTGCAATACATCGTTGGTTTTGGGAGATCAAAGGCTTTTTAAAAATTAGTTAAAAAACCCAGGTCCGTATTTAAAAAAATTAAGTTGATGAAGGGGGCCCGAAAGCAAAACGTCGGATTTAAAATTTGATACCGCCAGCGTGTAGAGGAGAAAAAGTGGCAATAAGAATGTGACATTTATTTTACTTTATCTCTTAAGACAAAGGCAGGAAAAAATAAAAATAAAATAGATGATTTTCGGTTTTTTACGGATATCTCCGGAAGTAGACAGAATTTTCTAAATTTCTCGACGGCTTGTCAATCACCCTAAAATTGCGCAACTTTGTCCCAATTTAACCGACCTCGTATCTCTTAGGGTTTTCGAGATACCCATACAAAGAAACGAATTTGTAGCACCCTGTATATAATTACGTTGCCTTTTTTTTGAGAGAACAATAATTTAGTTTTTTCGCAAAATCAGTTTAGGATCAAAACTATTCGCTTGTTTCTTAGGTAGTTTATGAAATCTATAATTGCCTTTATCTCCTGGATTGGTTTTCCCACTTTGTCGTTAATAATTTAGTTACCCTTTTTTGAGAGGACGATACATTTTTCATAAATCTGCTAAATTTTCTTAAGCAATTTATCAGCGCAATCGTTGCCTTTATTTATTGTCTTGTTCTCCTTATGGAATTTTTTGCTTCAGAAATAATTCACTTGCCTGTTTTTGACTGAACTTTTTACTTTGCCTTGATTATTTTTTCAGAGAACATAATTAACTTACCTTTAAAGGGATAATCAGTGTAACATCAAAAAATTTTCGCTCCTTTCCTAGGCAGTTGATCAGGCATATATCTGCCTTTATTTATTGCCTTTATGTTCCGGATTTTTTATGTCAGCTTAAATAATTAAACTGCTTGGTTTTGACGGGGGCAATTTAGGGCTTTTGCAAATCGATTTCAAATCAGAAACATGCTCCTTTCTTAAGTAATTTGTAAGACAACGTTGTTTTTTTATTTCATTTATACCCTGGAATTGTTCATTTCAGCATTAATAATTAAGTTGCCTTCGTTTGACGGTGCGATTCAGTTTTTTCGTAAATTTGTATAGAACTGAAAGCCTTTCGCTCCTCATTTTGACATTTTGTTAGCCGCATCGTTATCACTGCTTAAATCATCGATACCCTGGAATTCTTTAATGCAATGTTAATAATTAGGTTGTCAATTTTTGAAAGTACCACTCAGTTTTTCAGACTTTCATAAGTCGATTTTAGTTGTGACCTTCTTTCTTAGGCAATTTATAAGCCGCATCGTGCTCTTTATTTATTGACTTGAAGTCTTTTTTACTTCAGTGTTAATTATTAACTTGCCTGTCTTTGAGGCTGCAACTCGGATGTTTACAGAAGAAAATTTTAGTTTTTTGGTAAATGAGTTCCGAACCAAAAATTGTTCGCTCTTTTCTAAGGCAATTTCAGGCGATTTGTTGCCTTATGACTCGAACTTCATCAATTATGAAGTTGCCTGTTTTTCAGGGTGTGATTTTTTTTCGTCCGTTTAGACACTTTATCAGACGGTATCATTATTTATTTCTGAAATTCTGTAATTTTTCACTTCATTGTTAATAATCACGTTACGTGTTTATGAGGGTAAGTCTCAGTTTTTCTTTAGACAGTTGAATCGTTGCCTTTGTTTAATGTCTTGGTGTCCTGTTTTTTTTTTTTAATTAAGCTGTAATAATTAGGTGGCCTAAAGCCTGTTTTTGAGGGAACAATTTTAACAAACGCATTATTTATTGCCTCGATATCATGGATTTTTTAATTTCAGCGCTAATATTTAACCTGCCTGCTTTTGAGGGTACCATTCAGTTTCTTTCTAAATTCGTATTGAACTGAGAGGTTTTCGTTACTCTCTTTGGCAATTTATTGGCCGCATCGTGGCCATTATTTAACGCTTTGATGTCCTGGAATTCTTTAATGTAGCATTGATAATTACGTTGTCAGTTTTCAAGAGCACAATTCAGTTTCTTCATAGTCGCCTTTGGACGGGATCTTCTTTCTTAGGCAGTTTATCAGCTTCATCATGCTCTTTGCTTATTGCTTTGAGGTCTTAGAATGTTTTACTTCAACGTTTACCTGTTGGGTAACAAGCTGGAGCTCAGATTTTATTAAAACAGGTTACGACAGTTGAAACGTTGTATTGATGCACAGATTTTTTTAAATTCCGTTTAATTAAGCGGTAATAATTAGATAGCCTGTTTTTGAGGGGACGATTTTATTTATTGCCATGGATTTTTTAATTTCCGCGTTAATATTTAACTTGCCTGCTTTTGAGGGCACGATTCAATTTTTTCCTATATTAGAACGTAAAACCTTTCGCTTCTCTCGTTATCAGCCGCATCGTTGTGATTATTTTATTTATTGCCTTGAGGTCTTAGAATTATTTACTACAAAGCTTACCTGTTTTTGAGGCTGAATCTCAGATAATTAAGTTGCGTGTTCTTGAGGGAAAACTTCGTTTTTTTGTAACTGAGTTCCGAATTAAAAAAAATCGCCCTCTTCTTAGACAGTTTATCATATGTATTGTTGCCCTATATTTATAGCTTTTATACCACGGAATGCAGCAATTATTAGGTTGTCTGTTTTTCTTAAGTCCTTTCAGAACTGAAAACCCTTGGCTTTTTCTTTTAGACACGTTATCAGACGTCTCGTTGCCATTATTTGTTCTCATGATATTCTGACATTTTTATTTCCAGTGTTAATAATTATTAAGTAACGTGTTTATGAGGGTAAGGCTCAGTTCAGTTCTGCCCTGTTTATTAAGGAGCCTATTTTTTAGGGGACGATTTTTTAGGCAATTTATCAGACTTTCGCCAAGTCCTAGGTGAGCGATTTACAGTCGAGGCGAACGCGAAGCGCTGGCGATGCCGTACGAAAAGTTAATATAGTCGCACGGCATCGCCACTGATTCGCGTTCGCGTTCTCTTTAAATCGCTCACGTAGGACCGGGCGTTATCGTTGCCTTTATTTAGTGCCTCGATATCATGGAATTATTAATTTCAGCGTTAATATTTAACTTGCCTGTTTTTCAGGAAGCATTTTGGCTCTATCTTAGTCAATTTATCAACTACATTCTTGCCTATATTTAATGCTTTGACGCCATTCAGTTTTTTCGTAAGACTTGTTTGGACAGAAAGCCCCCATTTCGATTCTTTATTAACTAATTTATTCAGTTTCACTATTACCCTTATTCAATGCTTTGTTGCTCCGGTTTTGCTTTTATTTTATCGTTAATAATATTACAGTTGCCTGTTTGGAAGAGCGAAATGCCTTTTGCTCCTTTCTTTTTCAATTTATCAGTTGCATTATTGCCTTTATTCATCGCCTTGTTGACAGTTGCCCTAGATTTTTTTTTATTTCGGCGTTAATCAAGTTGCCTGATTTCGGCTTCCGCCCCTTTTTAGCCAATTTATCAACCGCTTGGTTGTCTGTATTTAGCGTTCACTATTAATAGTTAAAAGTTGCCTGGATGACTTTATTTAACGTCTTGAGTTGTGGAATGCAATACACTTAACTTATCCTGTGCGGAAACGCAAAAAGGTAATTCGTATAAAGCGTTCCTGGGACAGGGGCAAAGACTTATCAGTGTACGAGTCCTACGGATAGAAATATACTGCGTCGTTGGCCAAAAGCCAATACGGACTGTCGCCAAAATCCACTTATGTTCTTCACGTCGCTGTTTTCGTTTCGTTTTTGCATTCTTTGATCTTATTTGATTTGTTTATATATTTTCAGCCCTGATATTTTTACTTTGCGACGATAAAATTGGACGAGAACTGTTCGTTCGGGTTAGTAGACGATTTTCTATAATACTTTCGAAAATTATAAATTGCAGTGTTCCTACTTATTTAATTATTTCCGATTCCACGGCGAGTTATAGTTGTGTGAAAGTTTAGGGTGTTTACAGACAAATCGGAAAATCTTGCAACGTTATTCCTACTATTTTTAAATTCATTTCAGAGCTTCGCTAAATAGGCCATTTTAAAATTGAAAAGTTTCAGTGTTACAAAAATATCATTGTTGATAATATTTATTTAATCATCTCGTAATATCACATTTCGTAGTAAAATATTTTTTAGTTGTCAAGCGAAAGGGCAGTTTCCGTACTATTTTCCCAAAAACTCCGCAAACTTTGTCAGATTTCAGAGAAAAAAAATTATGTGCCTCACCTTAATAAACACACAACTGAAATGAAACTTCTGAAAGAGATATTAGGAATTGAGTTTTTATTTTTTTTAAGTTTTTTTTTCTCAACTTTTGCCCCCGGTTTCGACACTTTTTTTTACTTTTTTCGCCAAAAACCAAAAATCTTTGATTTTTAATCATCTCCTGATGATGCTAACATGGTTAGCGAAACGCGCGTCGAGTGCAAAAATTCTGTTTCGGTATTGTGGATAAAACTCTGTTTTAGTGCATGTTGCCGAAGGTTCCAAACCCCAACGTAGTTTTCTTATTTCGTTTTATAATACTTTTATTAACTTTCCGAAGAATTTTTTAAGTTTTTTTAAATTTTTTTCCCATTTTTTCGAAAATTTTTGGGTATCCGGGGAGGTGTGAAGGTGGAGGTATAATTCCCCTCCACTGATGACCCCGTATCACGCTTGTCAAATTTTCGATCCGAGGCTTCGATGCAGAGATATCGGCGAAAAGCGTTTGTTCCCCAAAATCACCACTTAAATTAGAGCCCGTGTCCCCCCGTATGGTTCCCGTTCTCCCGAGATTAATTATTGTAGTTTTTTCTTCTCCCCTGTTCTGGCCGAACGGGAGGGAGTACGGAGTCCAGTTTTTGTCCAGAATCCTCATTTTACTCCGGCTACACGTCCTGAAAATTTCAACCCTCTAGCTATACTGTAACATGCTTAATTAAAGGGGCGTTTCACTTGAATAACCGTTTCAACTTTGATAAGCGTTTCACTTTGATAAGCGGTTCATTTTTTCTGATTTTACCCTCGCTAAAGAAGTTTCACCTCAAAAAAAAAATGTTGTCTTTGAATGGGCGTTTTTGCTACATTTCCCGAAAATGCTGGTTTGTCAGCTCTCACAGAGTGGTGAAAATGAGAAATTGATAATTTAGGGGTCCTTCTAAAATGAGATTTTTTGGGTCTTTCTAATGCTAACATGGGTATACCTAGCCGACTGCAGCAAAAAGAAATGTGGTATTCCATTTAAAATTGCACTTGTTGGAAATTGGGACATCTGGCAACGAGCTGATACTATTTTAGAATTCAGCATGCAACTACTTATTTAATGTTGGAAAAACAATGTGAATGAGCGGTTTTGTGATTTTTCACGAAAATGGTGGCTTCTCAGCTCTCATAGAGTAAAAAAATAATAAAATCATATTTTTGTGCTCTTTCTAATACTGACCTGGGTAGTCAACTAAGACTAAAGCAAAAAGAAATGTGGTGTTCCATTTAAAATCGCATTTGTCAAAAATCGGGACAGCTGGCAACGTAGCTGATAATATTTTACAATTCAGCGTACTTAACCATCTCTTATACTAATCTTTGGAATAACAATGTGAATGGGCGGTTTTGTTGCTTTTCCCAAAAATGCTGGCTTGCCAGCTTTCATAGAGTAGTGAAAATAAAAAAAATATATTTTGCAGTCTTTTTAATGCTGACATGGATAGTGGACTACCTCAAAAATAAATGGGGTGTTCCATTTAGGTTGAAAAAAACATTTTCTTTCGTCCTTTATCTTGTAAAAAAGTGTGCGTCATCAAAAATTAAACATAATTTTGTATATTTGTATAATGAACTATGACATTTGTTTTATTTTTTTCTAATGATTATTGATTTTAAATTTTATGTAAGTACATATGGTAGGGTAGGCATATCTTTTTCTTTTATTTACTTATTATTGTTTGTATTACACTCTGACTATTAATTTCAACTGACCCATTTGTATTAATAAATGTACTTTTTATGATTAACATGCCTTGTCTATTGTCTACTGTAGATTATTTAAATACTGTTTCGTTTTAGGTTCTGTGAACCAAAATTTTAAAAAGAAATGAATTTTGAGCATTTTTTAAAACTGCAATTTTCTTATATCAGCGAATTTGATGCTCTGTCCCTTTTGATTAGGTGGAGATTTTTAAAATTGTATTATGTATTTGTGTGAATATTTATCTAAAACTATTTGTGAACATTGCATAAACTCTTCCTTTTGAAAATTAGTCATACGAATACATGACAGAATTAAAAGATCTTCACATGGATAAAATATAACAATAAGGCAATCAAAGAAACATTCAAACCTCCCGCGCTTTTCGCATCCCAAGCTAATCGCGTCCTCTGCTTTCACCTTTCATGAAGCCAGATAGAGATAGCATCTAGCATCGATCTTCCTTTCCTCGTATATTACTTCGGACCTTTTTTTCATTATTTAGTTGAGCGTCTCTTCGTTGTTTGTCTTTGATAACAATATGAATGGGCGGTTTAGTTATTTTTTCCGAAAATGTTGGCTTGTCAGCTCTAATGGGCGTTTTCACACTAGCCGACACGACAACGACAACGATGTCGGTGGACTCGTTATCTCATATAATTAAATGGGAATGCTTTCACACTCTACGACATGTCGGTGTCGTGTCGTTGCAGGAAACGACATGTCGTTGAGAAGCAAGCAATCCTGTCGTGTCGTGGCGATTTTCGTCCATATTTTTGTAAGTGGTGTGTGGAATCACTGATGTTTGTTTGAATTTATAGGTGAAACTAAAGAAAAATTACCAGTTTCAAATATGACATCGTTATATTGATTGAATTAGTGGAATCTAAGCCCTGTATTTGGGAGAAAACCCATGAACATAATAAAATATTAATTAAATTATCTAATATGTAGTCAAATGAATTTTTGCTCATAGGAAAATAATTAAACTATGTACTTAATTGGGTCATAAACCAACTTCTCAAACAAAGTATAGTAAAGTCGCCTCTAAATATCTCAATTTAATAATGGGATGTACCGTTAACATCTCGGTATTGTTGGATGTCCCCATAAATGCATTTGCTTACATTGTTTTTTGCGCCTCAAATGAAATAAATATAATATATAGAATTTGTTAAGTACCGACACACAACAACTGCATGTGCCGTGTCGTTGAAATGTGTAAACCACCTGTCGGATATCGTGTCGGCATCGTTGTCGTGTCGTTATCGTGTCGTTGTCGTGTCGGCCAGTGTGAAAACGCCCAATAGCTTGGTGAAAATAATAAAATGATATTTTGGCGGCCTTTCTAATGCTGACATGGGCAGTTGAATGGAGTAAAAATAAATGTGGTGTTTCATTTAAAATTACATTTGTTAAAAATCCGTATGTACTATTTTAGAATCTCTTTATACTAAGTTTTGGAATAACAATGTGAAAATGCTGGTTTGCCTGCTCTCATAGAGTGGTGAAAATAAGAAATTGATAACTTGGGGATCCTTCTAACGACTGAAGTAATAATAACAGGGGTATTCCATTTAAAATTGCATTTGCCAAAAATTGGCGATCACATTATTTTATAATTTTGAAATTAGTGAGCTTCATGAAATTACTGATTTGTCAGCTCTCATAGAGCGATGAAAATAATATACTTATATTTTGGGGTTTTTCTAATGCTTACATGAGCAGCTGACAAACTTGTTGATACTATTTTGGAATTCATAAATTATTCAGTATCAGCTGTTTTAGTTTTTAAGCGAATCTATGGACGGTTTTCCTTGAAGAAGCTGTTTCGTCAGCTCTCAGAGAAAAGTGAAATTAAAAACATCAGGCAACGTTGCTAATAGCATTTTTGAACTCGGCATGCTTAACTACTCGCCTTGTTTTGAATGAATAGGCACTTTTCGTAATTATTTCCCGAAAATGCTCTCAAATAGTAACGGAAATAAAAAAAAATGGTAATTTCGGATATTACTAAAGTAGACCTCAGCAATCGATTACAGCAAAGGTAAACGGAATAAGGAATGTTACATCAAAAAAGGGAAAAATGTAAAATCTGTCAACGTTGCCGATAGCTCCAATTTTTATCGCAAGTAAAATATAATTCTGTATTTTTCGATTCATGTAATTAATATAAGTTTAAACCGGCCCTCACCTGCCATACTCGACAATAATTCGTCTGTCTATAAACAAAATTAAAATTTTATTTTATTTTATTTAACCAACTCCTCAAAAAGCATTTGATATAGTTTGCATTGATACTATCGGTGCGTTTCAAAAGCCAAACTGTAAATGTTTACGCAGTAACAATATAATGCGAATTAACTAAATATGTTATTATACAACCGATTCCTAATAAAAAGCATCCACAGTAGCTAAAGCTATTTTTTAAAATTTTATTCTTGTATATGGACCCATGAAAGAAATCAGAATAGAAATGGGGACAGAATATCAGAATGAACTTTTTCAAAATATTTCCACATTATTAAATATTACATGTCTACCGCTTATCACAGTCAAACTATAGGAGGTTGTGAAAAAAATAACTGTGTTCTTAACGAATTTATCAGAATGTATGTCAATTAAACATGTACCGATTGGGACGTGTGGACACGATTTTTTTCATTCTGTTATAACACGACCCCTAGTACGTACCACACACCCCATTTGAATTAGTTTTTGGAAAAAAAGTAAATATAACAGAAAATTTTACAAATCCTCTTTATAATATAGATGCTTATGATCAAGAAATTAGGTTTAGGTTGCAACTAGCACATAAACATGCATGTATACAAAGTAGAATAGCAATATAATAGTATATTGTGTAACTAGGAGGAAAAGCAAAACATTCCTGGACGACTGTGGTAGTTGCTGGACGAGGCGCAGCCGAGGCCAGCAACACAGGAGTCCAGGAATGTGCTTTTCCTACGAGTTGCACATACTATTTTTTATCCGATCGAAATTAATTAGAATACGTACTTATATAAATAGAGCCAAATATTACTGTAAATAAAAACGTGTTTTAAATTTAAACTCAACATAATATCAAGTTTTGAATCGAGGGAGCTTGAAGTTTATTACGTAGCTACGGAAACTACAGCTAAATGTTACTTTTGATAGACGTCAGATCTGACAAACAAGGCGTTTAAATATGGCAGAAATGTTACATTCCCGGCCTAGGACGGGAATGTTATATTCCCGGACTGTTATTTTCTATTCTTGTACAGTTATTGCATGTTGCCAAGCAACGAATACAATATACTGGAATCATGACTTTTGCGGTGAGAAAACACATCGGAAAGGTGTCGTTTTTCGTCCGATCGGATAAAAATGTAAATTAATGATAATTAACTTTTTTTCTCACTGCATTCCTGCAAAAATAACGAATTCAAACATAGTATCACCAACGTTGCCAGCCTTCCCAATTGTCTGCAAACACCACCAGAATTTCTCGATTTTAAACCGAACACTGATGTCCAGTTTAGTAAAACCTCAAAGTGTACATTTTTATTTCCCACTACTCTCGGAGATCTTTCAAAACAGAATTTTCGGGAAAAAGGTACAGATATTGCCCATTCGCTTAAATACTAAAAATGATTTCGTTACCACAATTTTTTTAACCACGTTTCCAGACATAGTACATTTTCAATTGGTGATGGTTTTAAAGAGACTCGACCGTTCTGCTTCATCTAAAAACGCCGTATATAGTTTCAAATAAAATAGTAGGCAGTGGAAGCACATATTTTAAGAAAAAATAGGAGCAATTTCTGTTTTCATCAGCTTTATTGTGGCTTGCAAATTGTAAAGTAACTACTACTACTTTTGTCCATTGCTTTGTTTATCGTAGTACTGCAGCGACTATTTAAAGATGCTCCACGCGTAATCCACAGGAACTCGTCGATTTCCGGCTGGTTTTCAGAACAAACTACGCCAGGCATAAAAATAGCCGTTTACTGTCAGGGCACTGTAATTATTCAATAACTTTACGATGGCATTAATAATTACATAAATTAAGCGGCAGCAGACAAAAAATATCGCCCACGGAAGCTCCTGTTTCGGGCTAGTCGCGGCAACACCATGTCGGAAAATATAATTTTCTGGAAGAACCACTCTTCTTGAATGCTAGATGAAATTTCCTATAAGTAGGTACCATGATTTTCAGGATGATTCTAAACGGATAACTACCAGGATCGAGCGATCCAAAGATATAGTCGAGGCGATCGACATAATATCTGAAACAGTAATTGGAACTTTATATCTCATGTTTATTAAGTAAAACTTGTTTATACGAGATAAATAACTAGTAAGCTGAAATCCGTAATTAAAATTAAGATATAAACATCGTAAACAACCGGTCCGCAATAAAATTAACCGGCCCACGACTCATCGTTCCGCTTTTGTTTTCCAATAAACTCGATCGTAAATCGTAAATTGCAACAACGCCTTTAGATACACTAGCCAGTGAGGTACGTACACCCAATTTGTAATTTAAACATTATTTCGGCAAATATTGCTTCTCCGACAACTTCTTATAGTGCCAGTGCATGAGTTGGACGAAGAGGTCCGAGAGAATGAGAATGGCCCGCGAGATCTCCGGATCTAACTCCTGTATATTTTTTCATTTAATCCATTTAAGAAGGTCACTTAACAGACACATCCCAAATTAATTGAAGAGCTTCATTAACAAATTATTCACAGACAAGTGCAAGCAGATAGAGTTATTATTTTTTTCGTTCGTAAGATTCCGTAAGGTTAATAGTTTTATAAGGTCACCTTACTTACGCCACTGGTCCACTACAAAACCGATAGTCGTTTAGCTTCCAGCATGGTCTCGTCCAGATGTTCGCAAGTCTCGGTTTATTTTCGTTTACTTTTTGCCAATAGCCTCAAACAAAAATTAAAGGAATTTTTTAGGATGCTTAATCTCTCCTTAATGACCTAATTGCTTTAATTAGACTTTTAACTACGATGCGAGAAACTAATTTGAAGTTTTAAACGATTGTAAATATTTATGAATAATACATTTGTATGTGTGAATTAAGTTTGAAATACTCAATGTAAAAGATAATTGAGCGAAATTCGAACGATAGTAAGTCGGGAGTGCAAGGAGGCGATACGCATGTTTAGTTTTACGCATTTCCCTCTCTTTTTTGAATACCTAAGGTTATCGTGTTTGACAAATTTTAATATATATTATTTAACTATAACTATATTTATAATGAATTTACACATGATATATATTTTTTCTTACCAGTACGATTTTTTACAATTATTTTTTTTATTATTATTTTTGCGATTGTTTCATTTTTCGTTGTTCCTTTTCTACTTTCTAGATATAATTTTGCTCTTTGGATGATTCTGTATTATGTAGTCAGTTTTTGTGTATAAGTTATGAACAATCGTTCCTGATTCTCGCAACAAGAACAAAAAATAGAAATAAGTGCCATTTTAAAAGTGTAAACAATAACTACCATGCAAACTATTAATATAAACAATCACAATGAGATCTCCATTAAGAAAACACAGACATAAACTGGAATGGAAAATGTTAAAAGTGTCTAAAAACCCTATGTATAAGGAAGTAACTATTTGCAAACGGTTTTTAGTAATGACGCTTCTACGAACAAAATGAAAAAGACACGAATAAACTAGAAGCCAAAAAGATAAAAATGTAAAAAATCTGCGCTTCAGAACAATAAAAAAAACGAAAATAAAAAATAGTAATAAAAGTAAGCATAACTAGTACGAAATTTGTAAAGTATTTTTATAAACAGTTATAGTGATATGCTTAGGAACAAATAAAAGAGCAGAAATAAGGAGAAAAAAAATAAATAAAAGTTTAAAAACCATACTAACAAGAAAATGACTATTTGCAAACTGTTTTTATAGCAATCACAGTGATACGCTTTTAGAACAAACAAAAAAAAATAGAGGAACACAAGAATTAAAAGTGTTAAAAAGTCTCACTGGTAAGAAATTACTTAGTTGCAAAGTGCTTAGATAGAAAATTATTATTAATAGACAGTATTAAATTAGATGCAATTATTATAGAGATGCTCCCAAGAACAAAACAAAAAGAAACATAAATAAAGCAGAAATAATTAAAAGTCTAGAAATTATACTTGAAAGAAAATAACTCTTTGTCATGTGTCTTTATAAACAATCGCGTTGACCCTACTTAGAACAAAACAAAGAAAACGAAATTAAATAGAACGACAAAACACAATTATTGACAAATTGTTTACATGGTGCTTCAAAAAGTTTTAAAACCCATGGTGACAAGGAATAATTATTTCATTACACTTGTGCTAAGAGAAACACAGAAATAAAATATATAAAAGCTTAAACATCATACTGATAAGGAAGTACTTATTTGGAAAATGTTTCCATAGACAAAAGAGCTTTTCAAACACAAAATAAGAAAAATATCGAAATAAAGTAGGAAGAAATAATTCTCAAATAAAAAAATATTATCAAGGAAATAACTTTTTGCAATTTTGCATAGTATTTTATGACCATCTAACTGGAGATATTGTTCTAAGTGCAAACGAAAAGAAATAATATAAATAAAGTAAGAAGAACAAATAAAAAAAATATACTGAGTAGGGAACAACTATTTAGAAAATGATTTATTTTATGGAGAATTACTGTGGTGCGCTCAATAACTAACCAATAAAAACCGAAATAACGTAGAAAAATACCAGACTTTCAGAATAAATAAAAAGAAACAGAAAGAAAGGTGTAAAAAACATACCTAACGGAAAGAAAGTAACGGTTGGCAAATTATTTTCATAAATAATTATACTGATGTTTCCAGGAAGAAAACAAAAAAAACAGAAATAAAATAGAAAGAAAAATTTAAAAGTGTAAAAAATTATATTGGTACGAAAATGTACGTCTAGAACAAAATAAAACATAACAGAAATAAAGTAAAATTAAAAAATAATAATGCCAGACCTAAAAAAGACCAGAAAACAACTATTTACAAGGTGTTTTTATGGCCAGTTATATTGATGATTTCAATGAGCAAAACAAGAAAAAAGAAAAATAAAGAGGAAAATAAAAATAATACTAATAAGAAAATAACTATTTACAATGTGTTCTTATAAACAATCTCAATAAAATAAAATAAAGAAACATAAATATAACTGAAAGAAAAGAATGAATATTGTAACATCATATCAACAGGTAACTACCTATTTGCAAACCGTTTTTAACTAGAATCATGCGCTCAAGAATAAACCAAAAAATAGCAGACATAAAATAGAAAGAAAAAAGTGTGAGAAACCATATATTACTATGTACAGGGTGTCCGGTTATAAATGTAACCCCCCTTTAACTTTTTTATTTGCCCTTGTATAAAAAATGTTAAATATAAAAGTTGTAAGGATTTTCATACAGTTTTCTGCGGTATTACTAGAAAAACAATTGAACATCGAAATTCTACTGTACAGATTAAATTAATGTTTTTTTAATGGGACACCCTGTATATTCTTCTGTATATCGATAGAGCTCTTTAAGGCGAGTTCAGTAATATAAGGTTTGTTGGGTCCAGCTATAATAGTTACCACGTAAATTGCAAGAATGTCGGGTATCTGATTATTACTGAACCCCTCTCATAAATTATTTATTTGGTGAGCTAGAAAAAAATTCTTCCTTCAGAAGCTTTTCTGATGTTCAATTGTTTTTCTAGTAACACCGCAGAAAAGTTTCTGAAGGAACCTACAACTTTTGTATAAATTTTTTTTCTAGCTCACCAAATAAAGAATTTAGGAGAGGGGTTCAGTACTAATCAGATACCCGACATTCTTGCAATTTACGTGGTAACTATTATAGCTAGACCCAACAAACCTTATATTACTGAACTCGTCTTAAAGAGCTCTACCGATATCCGGAAGAATATACAGGGTGTCCCATTTAAAAAAACATTATTTTAATTTGCACAGTAGAATTTCGATGTTCAATTGTTTTTCTAGTAACACCGCAGAAAACTATATGAACATCCTTACAACTTTTGTACTTAACTTTTTTTTATACGAGGGTAAATAAAAAAGTTAAAGGGAGGTTAAATTTATAACCGGACACCCTGTACTTACTGGTTTTTACAACTATGGCTACTATTTGCACACTGTTTTTATAATCAGTCACACTGATACGTACAAAACAAAATAAGAAAAACATTAAAAATAAATACAAAATAAAATAAATTAAAAAGTATAAAAGTACATTGGTAAGAAAAATAATGATTGGGCTATTGGGCAAACTGTTTTTAGGAGCTAATAGGGTCAAATATGGAAATTTTCGTGTAGTTTATATTTCAAGATATTTTATGGGTCATTTATTTATTTATCGTACGGTTTGGGTTTCTAAAGACATTCATAGTTAAGTGTATACAGGTAAGTATGTAAAAATATAACACGTGTTACTTATATTGATTTAGAAGGTAAAATTATCTTAAAGTTATATAGTTGCACATACGAGCGTGTGGCAAATAGACACTATCCACTACATAGAATAACCTTTTTGATACCAATTGTCTTTTTTACAGATTTATGTCCAGTGAGCTCAGCCATTCCAGCGCAGTAGAGGTACTCTTTATAATGTCATTCCAGTCACCCTGGAATTTCCTAGTGGGGTATTCTTTGACGAGGTGGGCTACTGTCTGTTCTTGGGCTCCGCACTCGCAACTTGGGCTGTCGGCCGATCCCCATTTGTATAATGTGGATTTACACCTGGCATGTCCAGTTCTGTTTAGCCGGCACCAAGTGTTCCGTGTTAATTGCATGCCGGGGATTGCTTGAGTAGGGTCAAATTGGTTCTGATTATCGTGACGCGTTTCATTGAAGGTTGTCCACTCTCCAGCTTTCTTTTAGGTCGAAAGGGGAGATTGATTGTGCCGTTTCGTGAGTGCATATGGGCTTCCTGGATCGAAGGCAGGAGTTCGGGATGTTACTTAACACTTGATGGATTGGTGTTTCTCTGGGGAATGAGGCGTCAGTTATTTTCCTCCATTCGCGGTCCGTTACCTGTTGTCGTCTGAGATCAGGTGGTGCAATAGTGGAAAGCGCATGTAGCCAGGGTGTCTTGTATTGACTTGACGGTTGATCTACTTTCCCAGTATCAGAGCTTCTGGTCCATACTGGAGCGCAATATTCAGCGACAGAATACACCAGTGATTGTGCTGCTGTGCGTAGAGTGTCTCCAGCTTTCTAATTATGTTGTTTCTAGTTTTTAGCTTTTCTCCCATTAATTAAATGTGTCTTTTGAATGTTAAGGAGCGGTCGAGAGTAACTCCAAGGTATCTGGGATACTGGCTATGTTTTAGTCGTTTCCCACAGAAAGAGACATTCAATGCTATTTTGGCCAGACGATTATTTAGATGGAAAGCACTCACTTCTGTTTTATTTTCTTGGGGCAAAGTCTCCAGTTTTTAAAATATTTAGTGAGGGTGTCTTCTCCCTCCTCAAGGTCTTTGCACTGAATTGCTAATGCGATGTCGTTAGCAGCGCAGCGTAGCAAAATTTTTGTGATTTGGTATCTGGGATGTCACTGGTGTACAGATTAAAGAGGAGTGGAGATAGTACAGATCCCTGAGGCAGTCCGTTTTTTATGGTAAAGGATCTGCTTATCGTATATCCCGTAACTACCTTAAAATATCGTTTTCTCAGCATATTTTCTAGCAGTAAAGTGGTTCTTTTCAGCTTGCGTATTAGGCTCGGTATTAGGCCCTCCAGTTTCATAGGCTGCGGTTAAGTCAATAAGGGCCACTGCGGTCTTCTGTTCTCTTTGGAATCCTGCTTCGATGAAAGCAGTTACAGTTGTAGTTACTCTACTACTAAGACAACCATGAAAAAGTGTTCTTATTAAGTGATAGGTTAAAGCTGATGTTACTGATGTCACGATGTGGGATAAGACTGTCAGGAAAAATGACGTGCTATATCCAATTTAAGGGAGAGAGAATTTTAAGGGAGGAATGATGTCCACTAATGAGAACACTCTTTATGTATTTCAGCTAAATATTTGAGAAAAATAAATCTCGAATAAAATTATCGACATTTAGAGTTTAATAACATGATGTCATGCTATTCTGAGTATTTTACACAATTTGAAATTTTTAATACCTTCTGAAAAAGTTAGGTAGGTATTTTCGTATTTCTTCCGCACTCAACCTGAAGTAACTTTTACCAGTACCAGAGGGGCCAGTACTTGTTCGCAGCAGCTTCGGTTTGGGATAAATCCTGCTTGTTCCGGGGGTATCACGTATCTATTAGTTGGTGGATTCTGTTGTAAATGAGTCTTTTAAGCAGTTTCTAGCAGACACTGAGCAAAGCGATGGGGCGGTAGTGGTACGCGGTAGCTGGTCGGGTAATTAGCAGGTTTTACAGGTTTTAATTTGACTAGAATCTGGGCCATCTTAATTCCTGCGGAATCCGTCCTCTATTGAGCAAGTCGGTATAGAATTGTGTCAGCCATCCTCGTGCCAGTAGGCCGAGGTGTTTAATAAACTCCGGGATATATTTTATCAGGGCCAGCGGCCTTTCTTAATTTGAGCGCTTTTATCGCTTTGTTTAGTTCTGGGACGGTGAAAGCTGCCGAGATCTGTGGATCGACTGTTAGCTCTTTGTTTTGTTCATTTAGTTCGTACTTTACTACTTTTTAAAATACAGGATCCATTGGCACTTTCTCCGCTCGGTTTTTATTGTGAGAGGCAATCGGGGATGGCGGTAGTCCTGGGCTTTGGTTTAGTGGGGGTGCTGCAGAACCCAGTTTGCGAAGGAGGGACCATGCTTGCCGACTGCTGCGTGTGAAATCTAAATTTTCTGTTAAGTCTGTCCATCTTTCCCTTCTAAAGTGGTTTATCGCTTGAATCAGTTGGTCTCCTGTCTCTTGGAATTCTTTGTAGAGAGTTTCCGTCTCCTGATTCCAACATGGGATATCCGCGGGATATATTTTTCTTGACTGTAGCAATTAGGGTTCCTGTGAATCGGTTATAGTTTTCTGCTATTGGGGGTATCCAGCGCAGGTTCGAGTCGACTTCTCTAGTGTAGACCTCCCAATTTGCTTTTCTTAAGTTCCACCTAGGTTTCTGGATCGATTTTATTGTTGGTACCTGCATCCCTATATTAAGTACAGCTGGTCGATGTTGTGTACGTGGGAAGCCAGGTAGGACTTTCCTTGTGTGTTTGAGAGGTTCACCTGATGGTCCAGTAGTGGCGATGCAGAGATCGGGGTTTGTTTCACTCTGCCATCTGGCTGATCTAAAGGTTTTCAAGTCTTTCGCATCGTATATCAGGTATAGGCCTTCTTGGTCTATCCGTTCCATTATTGCTTCACCATTTTCATTGTTTGATGTGTATCCCCAGTTGGTGTGTCGACTGTTGAAATCTCCTATATATATTGCTCTGTGATTCATAGTGGACAGAGGAGAGTTGGGCCAGTTGATCGTTGGGGGTTTGTAAATTGAGGCTATTTGGATTCCTGCCATTTCCATGGTGATAATTTCGATTTCATCTGGTCTTCCGGTATTGATTACTTTGTATTCCTCTCGTCGTGGCGGGTATACATAATGGATCCATGGACATCTGGGAGGATGCTCGCTGCAATCATTTATCCTGGGATTTTGCTCTGGTTGTTAGTTGTTGTTCGTCTATATAAGATTCTTCTTCTTGAGAGGTTTACTCCTTTGCCTCGGCTCATTCCTTCAATGTTTAATTGCAGTATTCGTATCTGCGGTCCGATGTCTTTTGTCAAGTAGTTCTGACAAGAACCATTGTTCTGGGGCTGTGTCTGTAGATTTCTATGGTCGTTAAAGATTCTACATCTAGTTTGGCCGCCGTGTGTGTAGACTTTTTGCCGTCCTGCCGAGGCACATACCGTAGTATGTGTGCCGAGGTAGGCCGTCGGCCGTTGCCCGGTGTGCACCATCTTGAAGGTTGTCTACACGCGTCGCACTCCTATGTGTCATTATTTAGTCTAGGAAAATTATTTTATTTATTACATTTATTTAGTTTAGGAGAATTAATTGATTGGTTCGTTTTATTAAATATCTTATTTAGTTACTAAATTTTTAAGCCACAGTATAAATTGAAGGTGTACGTGAGACTTCAGCCTATAGGCATCTTGTTTGTGTACAAAATAATGAATAAATAAATAAAATTATGGGGGGGGGGGGGGAAATAGCGCAAAAAGAGTTATTGCTACAAAGTTAACAAAAAATTTAGAGAATTCGTTTATATTGGAAGGCTGTCGGAACAATTTCCTTTAGGATGGATATACATCGGTGGATTTGTGACAGTAGCAGAAACAAACCCATTTCACTAAAGACACTTGAATTAAGCCGGAGACGCTTCATTTTAAATAGCGGTATGTAATTCACACACATCCGCTCGTAGATTTTCCTCCGTTTATGCCTTCAGAAATTGAAATGAGGGCCACTGATGAATATTAATGAAGGCGACAATGTCGCGGCCCATTAGAATGCGCAATGCTGTTTTCTTGTGCCATCAATATGATTGTCTCGCTTTTTCCCCTTGCATGGTAGAATATCTTCGTGCCCCCTCTTGAATTAATAATATACAAATCGACTTTCCACTGTCTTATCTGGCTAGTGAGAGAATTCACCGTGTTTACTTGTGGTCAGGGTCGAACTGGCCATCATTGCTTATTTTCATATATTAATTATTTTTTATTGTATGCTAATATTTTGGCAATTTTAACGGAATTTTTATCATTAATGTTTTATCAAGATGACTCACTCTCTCTTGGACGTCAGTTTTGCCCCACGACCCGACTGTTCTGAGGCTATTAGACCTCTTCCTGCTAAGCTCTGTTGGTCTGAGTAAGATTTGTACAAGGTCCTAATGTCTATATTTTCTATAATATACGGTGTAAGCTGTGTTACTGCTCGGAAGTTCTCGTTTAAAAAAGTCAGTAAAATAACCCGTCAATAATTATTATTATTTATTGGATATAATGACAGTACTTAGTCGGTACAAGCAAATTAATGTTATTAATTGTTTTAAGCCATAAATATGTAGGTGGCTAATTAACTGTATAATTAACCACAAGCAAATTAGTGGACTGTATTAAAATAGGGTGGTGGGGGTTTTAGACATACGTTGTGAATTGAAACTCGGTAGGTAGGTTAACTAATTACTTTAATAATGCAGTTGTAACTTGCATTAAGTACAAAAAAATATATATATATAATTTATTCAATGTCTACACTAGATAGATAGATAGATAATTTATTTCCCTCAAGAAAAGACAATTTACAGTTGTATCAGGAGTAGTCAAAAATTGATCAAATTTAACACTAACACTAAGCTAACCTATAAAGCTAATCTTAGCTCTAAAATTTTGTTAAAAACATAGAAACATAGAAACACTACAAATGACAACACAAACATCTTAAAAGTCAGCAATACTACACAATGGGGGATGCCGAATTCATTTGAGATTGAAAGGGTAAAAACTGTTTTCTTTCTTTATTTGACACATTATTGTTTACACAATACTAACGGAGGCAAATATTGAAAACGATTAAACACGATTGAATTGACGCAGTGTCGTTTTCCTTTATGATAATTTTTGCATATGACGGACTCTATTATACCAACAAACCAGGTTCGGACTAAGGAGTCGAAATGATGAACTGAAACATGATGATTTAAAGGCAGAAATTGGGTTGTACCCGGGGTGAAATAAATCTATTTTGAGTTTAATTGTGGTTCATTCATACTACATACATACAGAGTGTTATCGCCAACTAAACGGTGAAAAACGAAAG
>MU182899.1:0-57718 GCA_016904865.1 Pissodes strobi | reverse complement strand
TCAATATTTGGTAAACAGCTAAAGATAGGTATAGGATATTATACACAAAATGTGTTTAGATTTTTCTAGAGAGTCCAAAAATTTAGTAATATTCAAGGTGTTCCATTTTAAAAAAATATCAAAGTGACCCCTAGCACTTTTATTTGATGTTCAATTGTTTTTTGCTGAACATATCCGAATTCGCGGGAGAAAATTACATAAGATGGCTATTTAATTTTTTTTTTATAAAAGTACGGGGATAGTCAAAAAATCGCCTTGTCTAGCCCTCGTTGGATAACCCTGTACTTACTGGTTTTTACAACTATGGCTACTCTACTATTTGCACACTGTTTTTATAATCAGCCACACTGATACTTCCAAGAACAAAACAAAATAAGAAAAACATTAAAAATAAATACAAAATAAAATAAATTAAAAAGTATAAAAGTACATTGGTAAGAAAAATAATGATTGGGCTATTAAGCAAACTGTTTTTATTGAGCTAATTAGGTCAAATATGGAAATTTTCGTGTAGTTTATTTTTCAAGATATTTTATGTGTCATTTATTTATTTATCGTATGGCTTGGGTTTCTACAGACATTCATAGTTAAGTGTATACAGGTAAGTATGTAAAAACATTACAATTGTTACTTATATTGATCTAGATGGCAAAATTATCTTAAAATTATAGTTGCACATAGGAGCGTGTGGCAAATAGACACTATCCACTACATAGAATAAACTTTTTGATACCAATTGTTTCTTTTACAGTTGTATGAGTATGTCCAGTGAGCTCAGCCATTCCAGTGCAGTAGGGGTACTCATTATAATGTAATTCCAGTCACCCTGGAATTTCCTAGTGGGGCATTCTTTGACGAGGTGGGCTACTGTCTGTTCCTGGGCTCCGCACTCGCAACTTGGGCTGTCGGCCAATCCCCATTTGTATAATGTGGATTTACACCTGGCATGTCCAGTTCTCCCTCTGTTTAGCCGGCACCAAGTGTTCCGTGTTAATTGCATACCGGGGATTGCTTGAGTAGGGTCAAATTGTTTCTGATTATCGTGACGCGTTTCATTGAAGGTTGTCCACTCTGCTCTCCAGCTTTCCTTTAGGTCGAAAAGGGAGATTGATTGTGTCGTTTCGTGAATCCATATGGGCTTCCTGGAACGAAGGCGGGAGTTCGGGATGTTACTTAACACTTGATGGATTGGTGTTTCTCTGGGGAATGAGGCGTGATTTATTTTCCACCATTCGCGGACCATTACCTGTTGTCGTCTGAGATCAGGTGGTGCAATATTGGAGAGCACATGTAGCCAGGGTGTCTTGTGTTGACTTGAGGGTACCAGTTACAATTCGCATTGTGTTATTTAGGTGTACATCTACTTTCTCAGTGTGAGAGCTTCTTGTCCATACTGGCGCGCAATATTCAGCGACAGAATACACCAGTGATTGTGCTGCTGTGCATAGAGTGTCTGCATGCGCTCCGCAGCTTGCTCCTACCAGTTTTCTAATTATGTTGTTTCTAGTTTTTAGATTTTCTCCCATGAATTCAATGTGTCTTTTGAATGTTAAAGAGCGGTCGAGAGTAACTCCAAGGTATCTGGGAAACTGGTTATGTTTTAGTCGTTTTCCACAGAAAGAGACATTCAATTCTCTTTTGGCCAGACGATTATTTAGATGGAAAGCATTCACTTCTGTTTTATTTGCATCATTGGGGCAAAGTCTCCAATTTTTAAAATATTTATTGATAGTCTCTAAGTGTCTAGTGAGGGTGTCTTTTCCCTCCTCAAGGTCTTTGCTCTGAATTGCTAATGCGATGTCGTCAGCAGCGCAGCGTAGCAAAATATTTGGGATTTGGTATCTGGGATGTCACTGGTGTACAGATTAAAGAGGAGTGAAGATATTATAGATCCCTGAGGCAGTCCGTTTTTTATGGTAAAGGATCTGCTTATCGTATTTCCCGTAACTACCTTAAAATATCGTTTTCTCAGCATATTTTCTAGCAGTGAAGTCGTTCTTTTCAGCTTGAGTATTAGGCCATCCAGTTTCATAGGCTGCGGTTAAGTCAATAAGGGCCACTGCGGTCTTCTGTTCTCTTTGGAATCCTGCTTCGATGAAAGCAGTTACAGTTGTAGTTACTCTACTACTAATACAACCAAGAAAAAGTGTTCTTATTAAGTGATAGGTTAAAGCTGATGTTACTGATGTGGGATAAGACCGTCAGGAAAAATGACGTGCTATATCCAATTTAAGGGGGAGAGAATTTTAAGGGAGGAATGATGTCCACTAATGAGAACACTCTTTAGTCTTTATGTATTTCAGCTAAATATTTGAGAAAAATAAATCTCGAATAAAATTATCGACATTTAGAGTTTAATAACATGATGTCATGCTATTCTGAGTATTTTACACAATTTGAAATTTTGAATACCTTCTGAAAAAGTTAGGTAGGTATTTTCGTATTTCTACCGCACTCAACCTGAGGTAACTTTTACCAGTACCAGAGGGGCCAGTACTTGTTCGCAGCAGCTTCGGTTTGGGCGAAATCCTGCTTGTTCCGGGGGTATCACGTATCTATTAGTTGGTGGATTCTGTTGTAAATGAGTATTTCAAGCAGTTTATAGCAGACACTGAACAAAGCGATGGGGCGGTAGCTGGTCGGGTAATTAGCAGGTTTTCCAGGTTTTAATTTGACTAGAGTCTGGGCCATCTTAATTCCTGCGGAATCCGTCCTCTATTGAGCAAGTCGGTATAGAATTGTGTCAGCCATCCTCGTGCCAGTAGGCCGAGGTGTTTAATAAACTCAGGATATATTTTATCAGGGCCAGCGGCCTTTCTTAATTTTAGCGCTTTTATCGCTTTGTTTAGTTCAGGGACGGTGAAAGCTGCCGAGATCTGTGGGTCGACTGTTAGCTCTTTGTTTAGTTCAATTAGTTCGTACTTTACTGCTTTTTGAAACATAGGATCCATTGGCTTTCTCCGCTCGGTTTTTAATGTGAGAGGCAATCTGGGATGGCGGTAGTCCTGGGCTTTGGTTTAGTGGGGGTGCTGCAGAACCCAGTTTGCGAAGGAGGGACCATGCTTGCCGACTGCTGCGTGTGAAATCTAAATTTTCTGTTAAGTCTGTCCATCTTTCCCTTCTAGAGTGGTTTATCGCTTGAATCAGTTGGTCTCCTGTAGTCGGGTCTCCTGTCTCTTGGAATTCTTTGTAGAGAGTTTCCGTCTCCTGATTCCAACATGGGATATCCGCGGGATATATTTCTCTTGGCTGTAGCAATTAGGGTTCCTGTGAATCGGTTATAATTTTCTGCTATTAGGGGTATCCAGCGCAGGTTCTAGTCGACTTCTCTAGTGTAGACTTCCCAATTTGCTTTTCTTAAGTTCCACCTAGGTTTCTGGATCGATTTTATTGTCGGTACCTGCATCCCTATATTAAGTACAGCTGGTCGATGTTGTGTACGTGGGAAGCCAAGTAGGACTTTCCTTGTGTGTTTGAGAGGTTCACCTGATGGTCCAGTAGTGGCGATGCAGAGATCGGGGTTTGTTTCACTCTGACAGCTGGCTGATCTAAAGGTTTTCAAGTCTTTCGCATCGTATATCAGGTATTATAGACCTTCTTGGTCTATCCATTCCATTATTACTTCACCATTTTCATTGGTTGATGTGTATCCCCAGTTGGTATGTCGACTGTTAAAATCTCCTACAATACACATCAAACAATGAAAATGGTGAAGTAATAATGGAATGGATAGACCAAGAAGGCCTATACCTGATATACGATGCGAAAGACTTGAAAACCTTTAGATCAGCCAGATGGCAGAGTGAAACAAACCCCGATCTCTTGCTCTGTGATTCATAGTGGGCAGAGGAGGGTTGAGCCAGTTGACAGTTGGGGGTTTGTAAACTGAGGCTATTTGGATTCCTGCCATTTCCATGGTGATAATTTCGATTTCATGTTGTCTTCCGGTATTGATTACTTTGTATTCCTCTAAGTCGAGGCGGGTATACATAATGGATTTATGGACATCTGAGAGGATGCTCGCTGGTTGTCAGTTGTTGTTCGTCGTCTACGTAAGATTCTTGTAGTACGATGATGTCTATTTTGTTTTCTTCTGCCATTCTACTGAGGTTTTCTCCTTTGTCTCGGCTCATTCCTTCAATGTTTAATTGAAGAATTCGTGCCTGCGGTCCGATATCTTTTGTCACGTAGTTCTGACAAGAACCATTGTTCTGGGGCTGTGACTGTAGATTTCTATGGCCGTGAGAGATTCTACATCTAGTTTAGCCGTTGCGTGTAGACTTTTTAGGCGTGTGTGCACCATCTTCAAGGTTGTCTACACGTCAGCGTCGCACCCCTAATTAATTGATTGGTTCGTTTCATTAAATATGTGTCATTATTTAGTTTAGGAAAATTATTTTATTTATTACATTTATTTAGTTTAGGAAAATTAATTGGTTCGTTTCATTAAATATCCTATTTAGTTAAGCCACAGTGTAAATTGAAGATGTACGCCTATTGGTATCTTGTTTGTGTACAAAATAATGAATAAATAAATAAAATTATGGGTAGAAAAATAGCGCAAGGAGAGTTATTGTTGCAAAGTTAACAAAAAATTTAGAGAATTCGTTTATATTGGAAGGCCATCGGAACAATTTCCGATAGGATGGGTTTACATCTAGGGATTTGTGACAGTAGCAGAAACAAACCCATTTCACTAAAGACGCTTAAATTAAGCCGGAGACGCTTCATTTTAAATAACCGTATGTAATTCACACACATCCGCTCGTAGATTTTCCTCCGTTTATGCCTTCAGAAATTGAAATGAGGGCCACTGATGAATATTAATGAAGGCGACAATGTCGCGGCCCATTAGAATGCGTAATGCTGTTTTCTTGTGCCATCAATATGATTGTCTCGCTTTTTCCCCTTGCATGGTAGAATGTCTTCGTGCCCCCTCTTGCATTAATAATATACAAATCGACTTTCCACTGTCTTATCTGGCTAGTGAGAGAATTCACCGTGTTTACTTGTGGTCAGGGTCGAACTGGCCATCATTGCTTATTTTCGTATATTAATTATTTTTTATTGTATGGTAATATTTTGGCAATTTTAACGGAATTTTTATCATTAATGTTTTATCAAGATGACTCACTCTCTCTTGGACGGGACGTCAGGTTTTGCCCCACGACCCGACTTATCGCCTGTTCTGAGGCTATTAGACCTCTTCCTGCCAAGCTATGTTGGTCTGAGTACGATTTGTACAGGGTTATCCAACCAGGACTAGACAAGGCGATTTTTTAACTTTCCCTGTACTTTTATAAAAAAAAACTGAAATAGCCATCTTAAGTAATTTTCTCCCGCGAATTCGGATATGTTTAGCAAAAAACAATTGAACATCAAGTAAAAGTGCTAGAGGCCACTATCATATATTTTTAAATGGAACACCCTGTATATTACTAAATTTTTGGACTCTCTAGAAAAATCTAAACACATTTTGTGTATAATATCCTATACCTATCTTTAGCTGTTTACCAAATATTGACAGTTGAAAGTCGGGTAGTTTGACATTTTGACAAGCTCTAAAATCTAAACCGCACAAGTTCAAAGAAAACGGTTTGCACAGTCCTATCTATCTTAAGTTTTCATAAACTATCGAATGACAGTATCTTCGAATTTAACCTGCGGATAAAATTAACCGGAACTTTTAAACCTCCGGTTAAATTCAAAGTTACTATCATTCGAGAGCTTATGAAAACCTAAGATAGGAATGTGCAAACCGTTTTCATTGATCTCGTGCGGTTTAGATTTTAGAGCCTGTCAAAGTGTCAAAATGCCCGACTTTCAACTCTCAATATTTGGTAAACAGCTAAAGATAGGTATAGGATATTATACACAAAATGTGTTTAGATTTTTCTAGAGTCCAAAAATGTAGTAATATATAGGGTGTTCCATTTAAAAAAATATCAAAGTGACCCCTAGCACTTTTATTTGATGTTCAATTGTTTTTTGCTGAACATATCCGAATTTGCGGGAGAAAATTACATAAGATGGCTATTTCAGTTTTTTTTTTTATAAAAGTACAGGGAAAGTCAAAAAATCGCCTTGTCTATAGTCCTCGTTGGATAACCCTGTACAAGGTCCTAGTGTCTATATTTTCTATAATATACGGTGTAAGCAGTTTTACTGCTCGAAAGTTCTCGTTTAAAAAAGTCAGTAAAATAACCCGTCAATAATTATTATTATTTATTGGATATAATGACAGTACTTGGTCGGTACAAGCAAATTAATTTTATTAATTGCTTTAAGTCATAAAGGTGTAGGTGGCTAATTAACTGTATAATTAACCACAAGCAAATTAGTGGACTGTATTAAAATAGGGTGGTGGGGGTTTTAGACATACGTTGTGAATTGAAACTCGGTAGGTAGGTTAACTAATTACTTTAATAATGCAGTTGTAACTTGCATTAAGTACAAAAAAATATATATATATAATTTATTCAATGTCTACACTAGATAGATAGATAGATAATTTATTTCCCTCAAGAAAAGACAATTTACAGTTGTATCAGGAGTAGTCAAAAATTGATCAAATTTAACACTAACACTAAGCTAACCTATAAAGCTAATCTTAGCTCTAAAATTTTGTTAAAAACATAGAAACATAGAAACACTACAAATGACAACACAAACATCTTAAAAGTCAGCAATACTACACAATGGGGGATGCCGAATTCATTTGAGATTGAAAGGGTAAAAACTGTTTTCTTTCTTTATTTGACACATTATTGTTTACACAATACTAACGGAGGCAAATATTGAAAACGATTAAACACGATTGAATTGACGCAGTGTCGTTTTCCTTTATGATAATTTTTGCATATGACGGACTCTATTATACCAACAAACCAGGTTCGGACTAAGGAGTCGAAATGATGAACTGAAACATGATGATTTAAAGGCAGAAATTGGGTTGTACCCGGGGTGAAATAAATCTATTTTGAGTTTAATTGTGGTTCATTCATACTACATACATACAGAGTGTTATCGCCAACTAAACGGTGAAAAACGAAAGATAATACACGTGTTGGGGTGTTTCTCCAACAGTACTTTATAACTCTGGATATTATTTAGTAAACAAAATAATCATCACTGGAGAAAATTTTTGCCTCTGTCACACTTTACATTCTGTCAACTTTTTATAGATACATAGTTGCCATATCGCATTTATGTCGGAAAACATATAATTCACCATTTATAATTTTTTTAAAATACTTACACCTTCGCAAACACTTTTGCAAGTTCCGGTTGTGTGTGTGCAGCACATCAAATCTGCAATAAATTAAAAAATATATGAATACATTTGAATTACAATTTGTTAATCTCAGAATTATCAATGTGGTGTTGGGTTTTTACGACTAGTATTTTGCATTTTGCATTTTGCATTTTTTTGTATTTTAACACAGAAAAACGAAAAGCAACTTATTACGTTTTTCAATTTTTTTGAAGGCCATCTAATTGCCTTCTTTAAAATAATTCTTGCTATAGTGTATCAGGGGTGGCTCCAACGGAAAGGTGGCGAAACGTTACTTACTGACAAAGACTTTGGCGCTTAACTTTGTTTAGTGTTTTTGTCATTTACAGCTCTAGTTGACGTATGACAGAGGTGGTTTCAAGGGGAGTGGGACTGGTATCTTATTTTACATTTGATTCTGTTATAAAAGCGTTTTTACTAAAAAAGAGCGGATGCATTTATGCGGAATTTACATATTTGTATCTAACTATGTATCTGTATAAGTCAACCCAACATAGCACATAAGTCAAACACTGCTGTTTTCTTTCAAGTATTTTCGATAAAATATCCCCATAGTGCAGCAACGCTAACAAACCTAAAAATTGACACTAAATTCAGCCACAAAGTTGTTAATCAAACAAAGAAAGTTATGTGACAGAAAACAAGGTCCTTCAGCTTTCAGGAACGAGAAATAAGGAACAAGATTTTAAGGTTAGGAAACAAGGTTTTGGCAGAGGTTGGTAGCAATTAAACATTAACACACCCTATAAATTATTATCAAAAAATATATGAAACTTTGACATCTAGACCAGCCAAAATTAATATACAAAATTATTAATTAAAAACAAAGGTGCAACACTAAAACGAGGTGGTCCATTCTTATAATATCCGAGCACAATTTAAACTTTTTCAAACAAATTAATATTGAAACTAATATAGGACACAACAATCCCATTTCAAAAGCCTCCAATGATTTCAATATATTACCTGTAGAAATAAAAATGGCTTCTATAAATTATAGTTCCTTAAAACTTATTTAGCACCTTGGTTGTTATATTTGTTGATTTCTTGTATTGTTCTTAGTATGTTAATGCTTTTGCTTTTGTTAAGTAAGGATCATATACTGTATCCAATTTTAAGATAATTATTCTCGATACCAATGATTTACGCCTTCTTTAGAGAGTTTCATAGTAGGTATACTTGTAACAAAAGGAAAGTTTTCTTGAATAAAGATTATTAAAAAAGATATATGCCCATATATAATTCTATTAATTTCTCTTAAAAATATTGGAAAAATTAGTCTAACAAATACTTATATTCGCTTAAAGTCAAAGTGAAAATCTGAACACCCTGTATAATATATGAATAGCTTAATCAATGTCTCAGCCTGGTATAAGTTTCGTAACGCGATTTCCTCAAGTTGTCAACGGCCTACACACTGTTTCAAACAAATAAGAATAAATAATCTCAATAATAATAATCAGATCAAGTCATTGTTAATGTAATAATTATTATAATAAATAACGTTGTTTACTGCACAATCACTCGATTGTCCGACAAATATTATGAATAATAATGCCGTCGCGATATAACATAGAAGTAGTTTAATTAGATAGGGGCCTGTATGGCAGAATTATTAATGTTAATATGTATACCGGATGCCTCAAATATGCGGGGCATCTTTGAGACAGGGCCTCGTTGAATAATTAATATGTTCGCAATAATTATTTTAACTCATTCATTATGATGGTAATTATTTCAAGAAGAAAACTATCTATGGTCGACTAAACCGGGCTAGTGTTATGTGTAAAAGTCTCGTCAAAAATGTGAAATAAACAACCCAAGATCAACTTAAGACACATTACAAGTAGTCCAGTGGAAGAGAAGCTGACATTTTCGGAACAGCAGTTGGTGGCGACAATGTCTGTCAAAGAATATTAAACAAATATGCATCGGCAGAAACTTTTCAGCCAGTAAATTTTATTTGTGGAATGGACTAACTCCAATCAAACCACAAATTTTCGCAACAGCTTCAGTGGCAGTGGGTAGCAACAATGTCTCTCAGAGCAACACCCTCTAGACAAGAAGGCCCTGACACTAAGAAAAACATTAGCCAATATGGCCGCCCCCGTTGGGACCGAAACTAAATGCTGTAAACTACTGTAAAGGATATATTTTGAGTTTTTGATATAAAATATGTTTAAAGTTGTGTGAAATTTAGAGTGAACAATTTATACAAAGCAGGCAATTTATTGTGTTAATGACAAGGACATTACCCTGTGTTCGTGAAAATAGACTCTTAATCCTACTGCACTACACTATTCTTCCTAATTATTTTACATTATGCAATTGAATACTTATAGTTTACAGTCAGAGACTGATTGCTCTGATACATGGTGTGTTTCCACAAATAGCTACTATAATTTCAGAGGTGATAATACCCAGTAACATCTAAAATAACTAAAATGCTATCACATACTGTCTGCCTGAAGTAAACAAACAAACCCTTAAGGTTTTTATTTTGAGGCTTTATAATAATAATGCCTATTTACCTATTTACTTTGACTGTCTTAATAAGTTTTAGGTAACCACTGATATTTTTTAGGTTACAGCCAGACAACATCAGAGGTTTGATTTTAATACCTCAGTTTTATTTAGGATATCTAAACACTTTTTATTTGTAGCATTATTGTATATTTATTAAGAGTTGTAGGGTGGTATTAGGTACGTGTTGTAATAGTTGAAGTATGTTTAAGCTTTGGTTTAAGTTAAGTGTTGAGTGAATTGAAAGCACGGTGTTAACCTGTTATGTTCCCAAATGTAGAGGGAATTATAAAAATATGGGACCAAAGTGGCAATTCTTCATTTCCAAAAGAAGGAAGAGGGAAAAATCATTTGTTCCAACCAAGAATACTCAGGTAAGTTTTAGGCTATTTTATAGGCACTGACTAGTCATACACACTATATTTTTAGAGGCTGTGCCGAACATTACATGCACAACATATGATATTATTTTATTTTTCAACAAAACAGAAACAATTGTGTCAAATCAAAGAACTCCTCAAAAGTAAACATTATTTTTTTCACATTACATTATCTTATTCAAACAGTCTTTAAAAATATCTAAGTAACTATGTATTCTTATTTTAGTTTATATACACTTCGAGATATATTTGTATGCTTACAAATTAATAGCCATGGTCCGTATTTTTAACATTTTTGTCGTTATTTTGGTAAATGACATGTAATTAACTATTAGAAATAAATTAGGTATGTATTTTTTTGAAGTCAAAAAGTAACAAAATCAGTTTATATGTGAATTAATACGTTTTCCATTGTCAGAGCCTGCTCTCTACGCGCGACGCCATCTTTGATTTAAATATCACGCCGTCTTATTTAGAAGATCTTGATTAGAGAAAATAGCTTCCAAGCAGTGTTGCCAGTATAGGATATAATTAATTAGGCACATTCCCAAAAATATTTTTCTATATAACTTCATAAATTTCTGTATATACCTACACAAAAAATCATTTAGTGCAACAGTCTATATCTAGCAAAATATAGTTAGGAAATTCAGCGTTTCCGGACACACGTTTATATGAATTTTTTAATTTATGGTTTATAATCTATAAAACACATGGTACGTCCAGCAAGTAAACGAGTACCCGTAGAGTACTTAACTATCTATTTTATATGCAGTCTCTCCCACAATATGTTAAACAAATGTACGTGTCGCTGAAACACTTGACATCTAGGCTTGTTTAGTGTTCGGTTACTGGGAATTAAAATATTTATTTTATACGGTTTGCGTGGTAAGAATATTCACTACTAATTGAATTTACAATTCGATTTCTATGCAGTTAAAATGTCGATTTCCTCGTGATAAACTATTCGCCAGTTGAAACCTGAAATATACTTTGACAATGTAACATATAAGCTTAAGAAAAATTCTTCTTTTATTCTTAAACTATAAATTTTTTAAACCACCAAAACATAGGTTTAGCTACTTTTATAGTTTTTAAAATACCTAATTTTCGTAAACTATGAAATTATTTTTGAGTAACTTGGTGAGATCTTAGTTATGTACCTCAATTCCTCAACAATCCATCTATTAATCTATTTATCTAACATTGATTATCAAGTTATTTAGCATAATAATTAATCATCACCGACTTCAGTTAAATATAAAATGCTGCCCGTAGCCCGTATTTACTGGATACTGGGGTTGATTAGAGCTTTTAGAAATGTAAATAGGAGATATAAATAAGCTTGCTAGAAGTTACCTTACTTTATCTTTATTGTTACTGCCCAGTAAGCGTCATTTGTGACCATATACCATCATAAATACTATATATTATTTCGGTTTCCTTGGGTTTTATTTAACGTAACATTCGTTAACCTTTTTTTATTGTTTCACCTTTCGGAATCATGTCAATTAATAACATCCGCGGCAACTAGTGAGAAGAAGATGGAAGGGGGAGTTATTATTTTTGTGCGTAAGACTCTGAGCCCTAGGATGACAGGAGCAAAGTATAATTTGGTGGAACTCCTCTTTGTGCTCATCTGGTTGTTAGTGGAGTTTATATATCTCCGAACAAAAAAGCGGAAACATATTTTCATCATTGCGAAGCTGTTGAAGAAATATGCCATGACTACTCCACTGCCAGCCTTTTGCTTTGTGGGGACAATAATTTACCTCATGCTAATTGGAGCAACGATGAACATCAACTTCGAGTGGAGTGTCCGACAGGAAATCATGCTGAAATAGTTGCTGAGAACTTTGCGTTTGTGAATCTTAACCAGCTAATCACAATACCTAATATGTAGTCGTAATATATACTTAGGTTTAATTATTAGTCATGTAGGGAACGCATCTGTTAGTATGGACAGTGTGGCCAGTGACCCTTTACTTCTTTGTAGCGTACATCGTAATGCTTATGTATGTCTGATAAGTGCTATGCAAATCAAAACAGTGAGTTGTGAGATAACTTATCGCGATTATCAAAACTCAGATTTTGTATCTCTTCATAATTATCTTGTGAATATTCAATGAGAAATTATTTTCTCAAACCAAAACATAAATGAATCTACTAGTTTGTTTTACAAAATATTGAATGAAGCATTGAATGATTTCGAAAATGTATAGAAGCTCAAACTTTCCTAATTATTTTTCTGCCGAACTGAGAAATTGCATAATTGAGAAGAAAAAGCACATAAAGAATTTTGTAAATCAGGATCTCAGTTTCACTATGAGCAGTTCTCTATTCTCAGATCGCAATATAAGATTTTGGCACAGAGGGACTATGTAGTCTTTTTGGAGACAGCGAATCCAAAGACGTTTTGGTCATTTGTAAAGTCTCAGAGAAGGTCCAAACTCCAAAGGTCCAAACTACCTAGCTGTATGTATTACAACAACAAAATAGCCACTACTGGACAGGGAATTGCTGAGCATTTCTCAACAGTGTATTGTAATAGTGACACATTTATGCCTGATTATAAAATTGACAAATGTATTGACTTTGGAGTTAAGGTCATAAGCTTGGCAGATGTTTTTGAGAAAATCTCACACTTGCCACTAAAAATGTCATCGGGACCTAACGGTATTCCAAAGTATTTACTCAATAATCTTAGGTACAGCATATCCAGGCCTCTATGGAAGCTGTTTAATGGGTCACTGGCTGAGGGTGAGCTTCCGGGGATCTGGAAGGAGAGCAGTACCTGGGGAAAGGGAATGTGTAAGTAATTATAGGAGCATATCTAAACAATCCGCAATCCTTAAATTGCTCGATGGCCTCGTGCACTTTCAATTGGGCTGGATGTGTAAACAGTTTATTGATACGGTTTTGTCAGCGGTAGATCTACCGTTTCCAATTTGGTTTCTTATGAGACTGTCCTACTGAGCGCCTTGGTGAGAGGTTGTCGGGTTGATGCAATCTACACTGACTTCTCCAAGGCGTTTGACAGGGTGTATCATAGTTTACTCATTGCCAAGCTCAGAGCGATTGGCTTTGATGAGCGGTCGGTGAGGTGGCTCCAGAGTATGTTGGTGGGGCGCACACAGAGGGTTAAGATTGGAAACTTTGAATCTGGTATCATTGATGCTACCTCGGGTGTGCCCCAGGGTGGCTATTGCGCTGCGCTATTGTTCAGCCTGTTTCTCTGTAACATTGATAGTTATCTTGGGGACTGTGAGTACTTACTTTATGCTGATGATCTCAAAATGTTTAAAATTATTGATCATGAAAGCGATTCTACATTGCTCCAACGCTCTTTAGCAGCTTTTTTAGATTGGTCGGAGATCAATGGATTGTCCCTGAATGCTGAAAAGTGCTTTTCCATTAGCTTTTTTAAACACAAGAAAATAATTGTTAGAACTACTTATAAAATTAATGGTCATGATTTAAATGTTGTCGATTTGGTTAAGGATTTGAAGATTTATCTTGATTCGGAAATCACTCTTAGAGCTCATATTAAGTATATAACGAGTAAAGCTTATCAGATGTTGGGGTTCATTCTCAGAATCTGCAGAGACCTGTCGGTGAGCTCACTTCGCTGTACTGCTCCCTGGTTAGATGATCCCATTTGGAGTATGCTTTAATTGTGTGGTCACCTTTTTACAAAGTATAGAAAGCGCTACTGGAGCGAGTCCAGCGTAAGTTTTTAAGGTATTGTGCTTACAGGCTTGGTGCAGCGAATGATCTTGATGGGGTTCGGCGGCTCCTCTGTCTTCCATCACTTGAGGGCAGACGAAGGCTCTGCGACTTGTATTTTGTATATAAGTTGATTAATGGTCATATTGACTGTCTTCATCTTCTCAGTCAAATACCTCTTAAAATATCATCTCGAGCTCTTAGGAAGTGTGAGATCTTCCCGCTCGGTACCCGTAGGACTAATTATGGTTCTCATTCTCCTCTTACCCGTAGCCTTGCACTTCTGAATGCTCATCCTGAGATTGATCCTTTCGGAGGCTCATTTAATAAATATTGTTGCAGTATCTTGCGAGCAAAGCTATAACTTGAAATATTCATATATTTTTTTAAGATTTACATATGCTATTGTTACATGAATGTTAATTATTTGAAATGTAATTTAAAAATGGGGTATCCCGTATATTGATAAATAAATAAATAAATAATTCGTCTTGAACTAACATTTTGCGTTGCGTCGCGTCGCGTCTTCGTGACCGAGCTGCATTCCATTGGTACTTTTAGTATGAATGTCTTACTCCTAACCACTTTGCATCGAATTTTGATTTATGAAGAAAACATTTTTTGAGACCGCTGCCAGTATGATAATATTATATTACGGATGAAATATGTAGCATGACCATTAAAGTTGCGTAGCAACGTGGTGGAATAGACTAAAATCACAAAACATTATTGGTTTGAATCCCCGTTTGACGTTATTGCTCCGGGGAAGCAGATTATCCGGAAAACTTGGACTGGATTTTTGGAATGTACCTGTAACAGTATAGGCGCAGCATCAATTTCCATTAGGTTGGCAGCGCTTCGGTACGTTAGTAAGTATTCGAACTAATGGTATATTGATATTGGGTAATCTAATTAAATATTGCTGTTTTCGTGGCCAGTGTATTTAATTAAGTAAAGTAGAATTGACGGAAAAAGTGTAGTCAGTAAGCATGATATTGGGGAGGATTTGTTGGTTTAAAATCTGTAGAGTTCGCGCGTGGTATTCCTTCATCATCATCTCCCTGGATGAAAATCGAAGGCGCTCACTAGTTATATTCGAGTGTAACTCGAATATAACTAGTTAGTATTGCGTCCTAAAAGATTCGGAAGTGTGAACAGAACATGATCATGATCATGGGGATTTTAGTAGCTGATTATTTAGTGGTTATTGCTTTATTTGTTTTGTAACAGGTAATTAATATTAATTTTATCTCGCTTTACTTGCTTTTCTAATCGGTGTTTATTGGTAATCATATATATTGTTATCTGCTTTGTTGCATAACGAATGAATTATTATCATTTTTCCCAACCTTTTTGTGTAACAAACCATTTTGTGGTAATAAATTGATTTTCTGTACATCTACCTATCTGTCTCATTTGTTATCTTTAGTATTAGTGCTCCAATAAGGAAAGTAAGTAGTAACATATAATTAATTTGAATCGACTGGGCTCAATAATTGAATCGTTTTTGATTCATTGTTATTTCGAATTCACTTAACTTCTGATTTTATCGTTTATATTTTTATTAGTAAACTTCTGGCGTTCATCGCTGATTTCCTCATCTTTTTAACTTGCTTTAAATTTGATTCTTTTAACTTTGTCACTCTCAGCTTCTTTTAATCTGAGGTGGAAGTGAAAATAATGAAATAATATTGGAAGAGTGTGGCAAATTATTGTTGAAGTATTTTTTTCTACTGTAAGAGTTACCTAGATTTATTAAATAAATAGTTTGGGTGAGTATAAAGAAGTATATCAGTGTTTTTGAAGTACAACTTCTTTAGCGAGGGTAAAGTGAGACAAAATTAAACGCTTATTAAAGTGAAATGCCGCTTTAACTAAGCATGTTCCAGTATAGCTAGAGGGTTGAAATTTTCAGGACATGTAGCCGGGGTAGGGTCCTGGACCAAATGACGCGATGACTCCGCGTCACGGGGTCATCAGGGGGGTGGGAATTATAGCCCCAATTTCCCCGGATACCCAAAAAATTTCGAAAAAATGGAAAAAAGTCGAAAAAAAAAACGTAAGAAATTGTTCGGAAAGTTAATAAAAATATTATAAAACGAAATAAGAAAAAATAATAATAAAAAAAAGTTAGAGAAAGGTGGTTTTTGGCGAAAAAAGGCGAAGGAGTTCAGCTCGAGGATGGCAAAATGGGAAGAAAAAAATGCTTTATGAAAAAAAAACAAAATTTTTGAAAAAATTGGGAAAAATTGAAAAAAAAGTAAAAAAATTTTCGGTAAGTTAATAAAAGTATTATAAAACAAAATAAGAAAAAAAAAATAAATAACCAAAAAATTGCTCGGAAAGTTAACAAAAGTATAATTAAACCAAATAAGAAATACAATTAATGAAAAAAAGAGAAAATTGTTCGGAAAGTTAATAAAAGTACATATTATAAAACGAAATAGAGAAAAAAAAATCCGAAAAAAAAGTTAAAAAAAAATGTTTTTTTTTTAAAGTGTCGAAATCGGGGGCAAAAGTTGAGAAAAAGCTTTAAAAAAATAAAAACTAAATTTCTAATATCTCTCAGAAGTTTCACTTCAATTCTGTGCTTATAAAGGTGAAATACCGGGTGTTTCACTATAAATGGAACCCCCCTTTAACTTTTTCATTTGACGTTTTAGAAAAAAACGTCAAATACAAAAAATAAAGGGTATGATGTGAAGTTTTTTATGGCATAGCACAGTTGTATACAGGGTTTTCCACCAATGCAGGATTAAACAAAGTTTTATTTTTTTAAATGGAACGTCCTATATATTATTGCATATTTGGATTTTGCGGAGAATTCTAGACATATTTCATAAATAATGTCCTATACCTATCTGTTACTGTTTTTGAAATATTGACAGTTGAAAATCGACCATTTACCAAGTTTGACAGCCTGTAAAATCTAAACGGCTAAAGATAGAGCAAAATGGTTTGCACTTTCCTATCTTGGTTTTTCATAAGCTATCGTTCGACGCGAATTTTAGATTTAACCAGAGGTTAAATTTAACCGGAATTTCTTAACCTCTGGTTAAATAAAAAATTAATGTCAAACGATAGCTTATGAAAAAACAAGATAGGAAAGTGCAAACCATTTTGCTTTATCTTTAGCCGTTTAGATTTTACAGGCTGTCAAACTTGGTAAATAGTCGATTTTCAACTGTCAATATTTCAAAAACAGTAACAGATAGGTATAGGACATTATTTATGAAATATGTCTAGAATTCTCCGCAAAATCCAAATATGCAATAATATATAGGGCGTTCCATTTAAAAAAATAAAACTTTGTTTAATCCCGCATTTGTGGAACACCCTGTATACAACTGTGCTATTCCACAATAAACTTCACATCATACCCTTTATTTTTTGTATTTGACGTTTTTTTATAAAACGTCAAATGAAAAAGTTAAAGGGGGATTTCATTTATAGTGAAACACCCGGTACATATTTTTTTTTTATTTAAGGGCTTGTCTAAGTTTATAAAATGTTCGGTACTTTTAATTTAAATATATTCTTTAGTCAAAAATCAGGCAACACTGCACAAAGTTTGGTTGTCGGTCGTATAAAATTGATATTTTCAATAACTAATATCTTATACATTAAGGCGTATTCCCACAAATTTTTATTTTTAAAACAGTTACTATTAAGAGCCAGTATTTAAAGTGGTGGTTTATCCATTTGTCATCTCTCTTTTTTTCTTTCTATAGAGGTTATGACGCAGCTGGTAAGGAGCGCTGTTGCCGTTGGTAGGTAATGTAAAAAAATCCCAATTTAATAATTGCAATTGAGACTTCCAATTATTTTATCCAAGGTTTTATTCTAATATAATACGAAATTTTTCAGCTTCTCTCGCGATACAAATACGCAAATTACTGTAAGAAAACATTCGAATATGACCGTGAACCTGATTTATAAAATCTATTTCTTCTAGCTCACCCTGTAGTTTATGAAGTGCCTAAACGAGCTGCGGTTGTGACGCCACATAACAAAACAAAACAAACGGTCTGCAGTTTATTTACGGGCTGGTGCCTCCTTTTGCTCTCTCTTTTCTTCTTCTTCTTCTTCTTTTTTTCGCCTCTCCGTGAGATTAAATTAGCTCAATAAATTTAAGACGACCGGGAATGTGCGTCGGTACATCAATTTTTCCACCGGGTCTCCTCCCATGTTTGCATTTCGTATGGAGATGTGGCCATGTACTTAACACTTTATTATGTTAAGCTTATTTAGTTGCACTTTTGATAACTGAATATATTTAATAGCGACAACAAGGCTAATATTTTAAGTAAAGTATGTGCGTATTTATATAAATTATATAATTTTTGAGGGTCCCCAATTTTTAAAAGTTCCACAGTCGCGCAGACCCACAAAGGGCACGCCCATGCATCATCTAACGTATGCACTAAAATTGCGACATTCTTTAATTAAAAATTAACATATAAACTATATATAATTAGGGATAAGTGCATGTCTGTAAAGCATTTTAAATTGCCTTCTTATTGCTACGATTCGTACAGGTTATTATTGTAATTTTCGTATTAACATAGCGCATTTTATGCTAAATAAAATAGTTTATAAAACAGCAATTGCTGGTTTAGTTTTTATTAGATTGATTGACAAGTTGTTTGTGTTATATAAAATAATGCATGCAAAAAACAGAGTTACGCCCTTTTTCGTTATAAAAAATTATATTTCAACATAGGTAATTATAGTCAGGGATGTTGCATCATTATTGGAATTGTATTCTTAATAAAAGCCGGTGCAAAACAAGAAACGTCTTGTGCTGTCCTCAGATTTTAATTCAGATGTACAGCTTGATGGGTTTTCGTTTATATTTTGACACCTACCTTAAAGGTTTATTTTAAGAGATAGAAACAAGTCTTTACACGAAAGCATTTTTCCGTATTATCTTTCGGATTTATGACCTATCGAACTAAAGAAATGAAAATCGCAAAGTAAAGGAATAGGCCCCATATAATTTGTTTTAATCGAACACCTGTAATGGGTGACCCAGGAACTTGGCAGAAAGGCCAATGAAAGAAGAAGGCATGAGGTAGCCTAGAAAATAACAAATATTAATCGAAAAAAAATTAATGATATATTATTTGATCAGAGATTTTTAGATTGAAATTAAGGTGCTAAATATATCAACCGCACCGCCCAAAAAAAATCATATTTGAAGTGACTCTCTGCTAAATAAAATTCGATTGCAACTGTCCTTGCGGCTTGCGAAAGGACGATTCTTCCAGTATATTTATCTTTCAAAGAATCCATTTTTAATAGCCTCTCAATTATAGAGGGTCAGTGCACACAGTTTATTTCTGCGGAAGAATTTCAGCTTCTCCAAGCAGATATTTCAAAAAACTGTTATGTTGTTCCTTCCATATAAAAATCCCGTTTCTTTTCGTTTTGTGTTATATACAATAATGTATGATAGCACCCTGTAAGGGCTCCTACCAGGATACCGCAAGCTGCTGCCTTGTAGAGGGATATTAGTTTATCAAAGGCTAAAGGAAGACAACCTTGACTAAAAAAAAAAACACCCGGTCTTCTAGGATTGGGGGTTGGATCGCAGGATTAGCAATCCGGCATCTGGAAAACATCTAATAGCAGCTCAAAGCCCCAGAACCCAGCCTCGGAACTTGGACGGAACTCCACGACGAAGACACAAGCAACGGAAAAGGAAAATTATTTTTGGAACATGGAATGTACAAAGCTTAACAGGAAAAATAGAAGATATAGAAAGAGGTCTTATAGGGATGAAGATAGACATACTGGCCCTGAGAGAAACCAAAAACAAAGGGAATGACATTGAACAACAAGAAAACTACATACATATCTTTAGTGGCGTCCCAAAAAGTGACAGAGCCAGCAAAGGTGTATCCATAGTAATAGATGCGATACAGAAATAAACTAACGGACTGGGAGGCAGTAAGCGAAAGAATAATAACATCGAATTTAACTCTTCATGGACACAAAATAACGGTCGTCGGTGTCTACGCTCCCAACGAAGATGCCCTAGTGGGAGAAAAAGATGAATTTTATAGTCAGCTAGATGCCAAAATAGGAAAAGAGAATTGATTATACTGGGAGACCTAAAGGCCAGAACTGAAAAGAAGATGCATTCCAACGTGGTCGGTAATCATGGCGAAGAAGTGCTGAATGAAAATGGTGAGAAGCTTATTAGTCTTTGCAGCCAGTACAATATGAAAATTCGTAACGACTTCTATCAATACAAAAACATCCACAAATATACTTGGCATCAAGATACAAGACATTTAAGGACAATAATAGATTATATTATTATAAAACAAAACACAAGATTCAAAGTAAATGATGTCAGGGTACACAGAGGTATAGAATGCGGATTTGATCACTTTTTGCTTCAAGCAAACTTAGAAATCCCATTTAACACCATAAAAACTGAAACTGAGACTACAAGTGCGGAAGAAACTAAGCTAAAGTGTACTAAATATAACTTAAAGAGTCTGTATCAAGAAAGTGTTAGACAGCTATACCAAAATCGTCTAAACCAGAAGCTTAACGACGACTGGGAGTCTCATGAAACAGGTGTCTTATATGAACATATAGTTGACTCAATACAGTCAGTCGCCATAGAAGCGCTGGGAACAGAAGACCTAAATAACAGAAATAAACTCATAACATGGAGTGGAGATATGGAAAGGCAAAAAGAGTGGAAACAGGAAGCATACAAAAAATTAATCCATACAGGACAAGACGAACATCGAGAGCTTTATAGAACAGAACAAAGAAAATTCAAGCAGATGATTAATAAAAACAAAGATGAGACATGGGATAGAAAATGTCAGGACCTAAACACACTTATGGGCGGAACAAGATCATCAGAAGTATGGAGACTTGTGAGATCACTTGCACAGAATACCACCAATAAATCAAATATTTCCCCGATTTATATTAATAGGTGGAAGAAACACTACTCTGATGAACTGACAGAACATCGGTCACGAGCATCCTAGGTAGAATTTACGGGAAAATACTTGGTAGAACAAGAATATGGACCCTACGAAATAGAGGAACAATCAGGGTTTAGAGCGGGTCGCTCATGCGTCGATAATATATTCAGTATTGCCCAACTTACGAAAAAAAAAGTAGCCACAAATAGAGAAATTCACCTACTATTCGTTGACCTTACAAAAGACTACAGCAATGTACCAATACCAAAATTGTGGCAAGTACTTGAAGAATCGAACATCAACAATACAATAATAAAAGCTATAAAACAGCTGTAGAATAAATCCTCGTCCAGGATTAAGATTGAAAGCTTTCCAGTGTCGAAAGGTCTTAAGCAGGGCTGCTGCATGTCACCAACTTTGTTCAAGAGATATACCTGCATGGAGCGCTAGTAAAATGGAGACGATCATGTGAGAGAATGGGAATGCAGGTAGACGACTAACAACCCTCAATACGCTCCATTTCGCGGACGACCAGGTTGTAGTGGCACAGGACTACGACGATTTGGAATTTATTAGCAGGCGACTCTTAGAGAATATGAAAGTTGGGGGCTATCAGTAAATTTGAAAAAATCAAGTACCTTGGTGTGGGAGGCCAGCGCCGTGACTTATTACTTAACACGGGTGAGAAAATAGAGGGATGGGACGACTATATATATTTGGGAACAAAGATAGAGCGCTCTGGACGCACGGGAAAGGAAATTGAAAAACGCATTAGAAAAACAAAGACAGTAATAATTGGAGCGCTAAACTCAGTCCTGTGATCTAGGAGCGTCTCAATAGAAAGAAAACACCAAATATATAATACTTTCTTTAAACCAACACTACTATATGGCTGTGAGGGCTGGCAACTATCCAAACGGATAGAGAATAGACTCCTAGCCGTGGAAATGGACTACTGGCGAAGATCAGCAGGTATTTCAAGAATGCAGAAAGTAAGAAACGATCGAATAAGAGAGCAAATGAAAGTGGAAACCAACATAGTAGAAGAAATACAGCAGCGACAACTCTGCTGGTATGGCCATGTACAGCGAATGGAGGACGAGCGATTACCAAAGAAACTTATGAAATGGGTCCGAGTAGAAAAAAGAAAGCGCGGCCGACCAAACACTACATGGTTGAGCGGAATTCATAAAGCTATGTCGGAAAGAAACCTACATCAGGGAGACTGGAATGACCGACGAGGATGGAGACAGGGAACCGGAAGGCGACGAACGCTATGAACCCGGAGATATATATACAATATATATATTGACCAAAATTGAGTAATAAATTGTACTTGACAGTTAAGATTTTTTCTACTATCTGAATTATCGCTGAATAATTTTTAAAAAAATCTGTGGTGCCATATCTTGCGATTCTACGGAAGCGTAGTGGGGCCACGATAGATTCTTTTTTTATTTTCAGAATTTAAATTCAGAAGAAAAATTTAAATTTAAACTTAAAACTCGGAATTCTAAGTTTAAAGTTTGAATTCAGACTTTAAACTCTAAATTCGGAGGAAAAGTCTGCGTTCAGACAAAAAAGTTTAAATTCAGCAATTTGCCTGATAGATATAGCAACACCGAAAATTATTTTTGTATATTCAGCATTAGTTAGTAATCTTTACTGTCAAATAAAATAAAATGTCTTTTAACTCTATATATCAATACATTGAGCGCAATACTATCTTTAGAGCCGGTAACTATATATCAAAAAGCGATATTCCATAATTATTAATAATGAAATTTCAAATTTTGACGTGCTCGATAATAAGGTGCAGGCTAACTTAAAATACACAAAAAAAAAGAGATAAAATCCACTTTTAAAAAGGAATGATATTTTTATGTGGAAAGAAGGAAAGAACAAACATAATATCTAAAAATTCCAAAAACGTCCTGAAGTAAAACCTCGGTGATTACAAATGTGTAATAGTTTTGCCAAGTATCTGCTTGGGCAAGCTGAAATTCATCCGCAAAAATGATTCTTTGTGCACTGTATATTTAAAGACCCTGGATAATGTTATTGCAAATTGGTGATTCTGTGAAATAAAGACTCGCTCTTTGGAACTTCGCAAGAAAAGTTAAATCGAACTTTATTTAGTGGAGATATATATAGCCACAAAATCATGGGCAGAAGCCTGTCTTTTGTGGATTAAGCGTGACATGTTATGTGTACCATTTTGGCAATAATTTTTTGGTCGTTTCAATACTGTGCTATACGAAGCTAATATTAATATCTCCAGACTTATTTGTCAGATTTTTTAAACATAAAATTTAGCTTAATCTTGGTAACGCAATTTTTAAAACGCTGTTGCTTGAAACAGAATTTATGGATTTTGACGAGCAGTTTTATGGGTACATAGTTGAGGATTTAGAACGTTATCACAATTTCTCTCGTTTTTAAGATTTCTGAAAAACTTTCTATTTTTTTTTTAAATAAATTTCATATTCTCATTGCCATTTTTTCTCCCCTGTGGCATCTTTAGATTTCAAATACGTTTCGCCATATATATTTTTTTAAATTACCGACCTGTATCAGTATCAGAAGGGGTGGCCTCTAGCGGGCCTTGCTCTTAGGCCACCAATTGGGCCCGTTGTGCCCCCAGCCTGCATTAAAGATTCTCCAGGATACCGTTCTTCCTTAAGAAAACCCGCATCTCCTTCAGACTAACACGATGCACTGAGTCCGGCTCGATCGGCGTGACGCCAAAGATTCTGAATCTTGCACACGCGAAGGTTGTTTTTACCGTAAGTATAGAAGCTATGGGGCCTCATCGTCCTCCATACACTATCTACACCCACCCCCCCTCCTCTACAATTCTCAGCAGAGTCAGGTGCCGTCTAAGCCCTGTGTAGAATCCTACCAGGGCCCTGCACTCCTTCGTAGATAGGCCCAATCCCCCTTGTGAGACTCTTCGCGGGTCCATGCATCATGAGCCTCGTCTGTGTCATCCCCGGAGTCGTCCACCATACCTTTTCGGTCCGACCCTCCATCTAAGCCACCAAAGCTCTTTCGCGACCACTGATCCCCACACAGAGATCAAGCTAAAGCGTCAGCGGCCTCGTTTTCTGATACACCCAAGTGTCCCGCTACCCAGACCAGCGTAACCTTTTCATGTTTTTCAAGTTCAATTAGCCAGCTCCTACACTCCCTTATCAACAAGGAGCGCGTGCGAACCGACTTCATCGCTATGAGCGCGGCCTTGTTTTTGGAGCAAAATAAAATCCTCCTGCCACCGACATTGAGCCTTAACGACTCTCACACTTCCATCATGATCGCAAAAATGTCTACTTGGAAAACCGTGGTGTGCTCGCCCAGTGGGGTGGATAATTCCCGCTCCAGGGTCTCACACTACTCACCAGCTCCAGACAGCTTTCCCATACTGGGCCGGTCTGTGAACCAGACTAGTCCATCCCAGGATCCCATCCTTCCCTCCATCCAATCCTCCTTCGTAGGGAAGAGAAAGTTTAGCCCCTCGTAGAAGCCTACCTCTATTTTTTATTCAATTTTTGGAAGCTTTCGGTCTAACTACGCTACTAGCCAACTAACCCAAATTAACCCAAGCGGACACTTATTAAAAATTAAAATATCTAAGAATATCCAATAAAAGGTGTCGAGGGTGATGCATTAGACAGAGATGGACCGATATTTTCTGACTCCTTTTCTCTTATGAGAATTTGTTAGATCTAACGGGTATGTGTGATTTATGATTGGGTTTGGACAATCGAAAGAATCTAAAAACTGAATAAAGGTCCGTATTTGAAAATAAAAATCATTATGGACTCTCCATGGCGAAACGTTCATATTTGAAATTTAAGGATACCACTTTAAAAGAAGTAAAAATGGCAATGAGACTACGCAATTTATTTTAAATATTTTGTGCTGAAAATTTTGGACAAAATCACAAAAAAGAGAGAACATATGCCCCCAGTTAACTGACTTTGTATTTATTACAGTTTGCGAGATCTCAATGGTGAGAAGCCAATTTGTATGTATCCAGATGGAATGGAAAAACGCTCCAATTTTGAAACAAAAGCGTATTCGTACACATGTGTGGGCTCAGATGGGGCCCTCCACTGCGACCCTTGGTCTAGTGTGGCTCACATCTCTGGTTTCTACTAGGCCAGAGGCTCGATGCTTTTCATGAAATCGATTGGCTTTCTGCGGTGGATAGTTTTCAAATCTACAAGTGTAATTTGAGAATTTCCAAACACTGTTTGTCTGGTTCTTTCCATTGCTGGACAGTAGCATAAAACATTGTTTCTTCGTCCTCCAAGCACAGGCGATATTCGGTTTCTTCCGCTTCTTAGCCGACAATGGCCAGTGTACATGCTAACTACAGCCTGCACCTGCTGTCGGTCAAGTTCAAGAAGTCGTCTAGTTCTCACTTCTGATGGCAGATTCACTGCCATCTTTGAATGAGTTAGGCCCAGTAACTCTCTCCATTTGTCTACAAATTACTGCTGTGTCCACCTGGAGAGGGCTCCTTTGGCTTGGTTGTAAGCTATTCCCAGTAGTACTGGTTCTGGTCCTATAGAAGGCCGCTGCTTCGCAAGAGCATTTATCGGCTTTTTCGTTGCCTTCATATTCTGTATGTCCAAGTATCCAGATCAGTGTAAGTTTATCTTATCTACCTAGTTTGGTGAGTAGTTCCTCACAGTTCCATACTGCCTTGGATGAACCACGGCTAATTTCAAGAGTTTTCAAAGCCTCTTGACTGCCCGAGAATATTTTGATGGACATGCCTTTCCAGTTGCTAGCGATGAGCCACTGTGCAGTCATATCAATGGCTTGAACTTTTGCCTAAAAAATGGCTGCGTATTTGCTAGGGAACATTTAAGCTCAACCGCTCGGTTATTGGTCTTGGAGCCGTCAGTGAACCAACTATTCTCTGTTGTTCTCAGATGTTCCGAGTTTTTTGCCCATTCGTTCCTCTCTGGTAAGAGGACTGCGTACTGATACTGACCAATAGGCCAAAGCTTAAAAATATCTCATTTTAAGAAATTGCACAATTACTGCTGGTTTACTAGCAAATGCTATTTGAGCAAAATGACTCAATAAACGTAGTGGATTTTCAAAATATAAAAAAGTGCGTCAAAATCCGAAAATTCGGTTTCAAGCTACAACGTTTTAAAAATTACATTACCAAGATTTTAGTAAACTTTGTGAAACTAACAAATATGTCTAAATATATTGATATTAGCTTCCTATCGCGCCATATTGAAACCGCCAAAAAACTTTTTGTCAAAATGGCACAAACACAACTTTTTGTATTTTCCCATAATTTTATTTAGCATCTCAATATAACATGAAAATACCATCCCCATTACAAAATCACCTCTAACGCTTAATCTAGAAAAGCATACTTTCGAAAATCGAAAACCGCATAAAAAAGTGATTTTTTCAAAAGTTATATTGTGAAAATTACTTTTGTGTTTGCCGATCTTTTTCTGGAAAAATTCTGAAGATAGGGAAACACCAAATGAAGCAAAATCACACAGGCCAATCGCATTATTACCAATAATTTCAAAACCCTTTGAAAAGACGACAAAATTACTAAAAAACCACTGTACCGAATCATTCGGATCATAATATATGCGCTACCTGATCATAAATACCTATAATATGGTAATTATTTGGGATCCTGAGAAGCATTTCAAGGTTTATTTTTAGAACGCATTTCTTTAATGATTTAAAAAATAATAAAACAATAACACAAATAACTGGCAATGACGGAACGTTTAACGAATTTGAACCCGACAAAGTTCAAGTTAATCAACATAATAATCGCGCTGGTGAACACGAGTTAAAGCAAATTCACTAGATATAGACTAAAGGCAAGAGAAAATTTATTTTACCCGCCGAAATTAAATCCTCAAATTTCTAAAATGGGTTAGTAAGCTATAGTTTTGGGTTAGTAGGCAAAACTAGTTTGATTTCAATTAAGGTTTTTTTTGAGTAAATTTTCTAAAACGGTTTTTTATTCACAATACCGAAACAGAATTAGTGCACTCCACGCGCGTTTCGCTAACCATGTTAGCATCATCAGGAGATGTGGACATGATTAAAAGTTTTAATCATCTCCTGATGATGCTAACATGGTTAGCGAAACGCGCGTCGAGTGCAATAATTCTGTTTCGGTATTGTGGATAAAACTTCGTTTTAGTGCATTTTGCCACCGAACGTTAATGTTCGTTGATTTTGCCGAAGGTTCCAAACCGCAACATAGTTGAGTAAATTTTGTCTGATTTAAGTTAGCACAGTTTGGGCTTAGTTTTGGCTGATTTGGATTAACTTAATTCGGAAAAGTTATGTCTGATTTGGATTAGCTTCATTTTGGAAAGTTTTGTTTGATTTGGGTTGATGTTATTTGGATTACTTTTGTCTGATTTTTATTATCATTGGCTTAATCACTTTGGTTCGGTTAATCTGATCAAAGTTGTAGTTTATTTGAGACAGTTTTGTCTGATTTGAATTAGATTAATTTGGGAGTTTTGCTTGATCTTTGGATTAGTTTTATTTGGTTTGAATTATTTTTGATCAATCTGTATTAGCTTTGTTTTGGTTGATTTTGTCTCACTTCATTAAGCCCCATGCACTAGATGAAAATTCGAATTTTGCTCTGTAAATTAATCGGATAATAAAACTTCCGGGAAACTATGCATCTGTAGACCATTACTCAAAAGGTTACAAAATAATTAGTGTTAAGAGACAAATAAAATATTTTTTTGTATTTAACCCAAAATACAAATTTTTAAACAACGACCTTCAGCAGCTCATTTAGGCATTTTGCAGCACAATTTGGGCCTCGATTTGGGCTTAGTTTTGGCTGATTTGTATTAAATTAATTCGGAAAAGTTTTGTCTGATTTGGATTACCTTCATTTAGGAAAGTTTTGTTTGATTTGGGTTAATGTTATTTGGATTACTTTTGTCTGATTTTTATTATCTTTGGCTTAATCATTATGTTTCTGTTAATCTGATCAACGTTGTAGTTTATTTGAGACAGTTTTGTCTGATTTGCATTAGATTAATTTGAGAGTTTTACTTGATGTATGGATTAGTTTTATTTGGTTTGAATTATTTTTGACCAATCTGTATTAGCTTTGTTTCGGTTGGTTTTTTTTCGCAATGTCAAGTACCAGTTTCTGAAGCTAATAATGGAAGGCAAGATAGAAGGGAAAAGAGGGATAGGCAGGAAAAAACAATCATGATTCAAGAATATTAGAGATTGGACTGGCCTAGATGCTCACACACTATTTAGAGCCGCTCAAGATCGAGATGAGTTTGCCAGGATTGTCGCCAACATCCATTGAATGAATATGGCACCATACGAAGAAAAAGATTGTCATTGGAAAGCTTATGAAAACCTAAGGTAAGAATGTGCAAACCGTTTGATCTCGTGCAGTTTAAATTTTAGAGAGCCTGTCAATGTGTCAAATGACCGACTTTCAAGTGTCAATATTTCGTAAACAGTAAAAGATAGGTATAGGATATTATACACGAAATGTGTTTAAATACCTATCTCTAGAGAGAAAAATGTGGTAATATACAGAAGATTCCATTTAAAATACAGTTCATCCGTGGCGTAAATCTTTTGTATTTGGTTCAAATATTTTTTATTGGATAAATTTTTGAATTTAGCAGAAAAAAATACATCGAATGGCTATTTTGGATTGTTTTAAAAATACAGGGAAGGTCAAAAATAAACCACTGTTCAGTCCTCGTTGCAACACAATGTACATAAACATATGTGGAATATCTGCATAAGGAATAGTGTGTCAGAGGGAGATGAATATCATACTTTGCCGAATACTTCGTCCCTTGTAAATATTGATGTCAATTTATAATTAAGTGCTGTTTTGAAGATCAAAAATCTTCAAAACACTAAAATACAAAAATCCCGGTTCGCATTTAAAAATAGAGCTTTTAATAACAAAAGGTCAAAATTCACATGACAAATTTGATGGCATCATCTTGTAGATAAGAAAGACATATAAATAAATAAACAGCATTTGTATTTAAAGAGAAAAGTTTTTGCGTAAGTTAAGAAATAAACTGATCGATTTTCATATATTAGACACCCTGTATACTGGACATAAAAACGGCGTCCTGCTTTTAGCTTTAAAAAAATAACATCTTACCTTGAGCATTAGTTCCGAAATTTCCCAAAAAAACACAAAACATTAAAAACACCAGCAAAATATTACTAGTCTTAGGCTTATAACAACACATCTTATTGTAACTAGATCCATGAGACTGCAGACGTCTCAACAGGCGCCTGTTAAAGACGTCGGGACGCGAAACGGCGTCCGTCCCGATGACAGTCATTTGTTTGTTTTCGTCGACGCACGTGTCAGAAGCTACGCTCGAACGTCCAACACGAACTACCCATATCGAACGTTGAAAAGCGACTAAACTGAAAGACGACGAACAAACGTGCCATTGGTTTATTTCTTGAATCGGACTGGAAGCTGACCAATCGAGTCGCAGTTACTAGCTGTCAGATTGATTGTAAAATGGTAATAATTATGATATCCCTGCCCTTGAATACCACCTCATAAACTATTGCTGGTCATCTGAATAACAAATAAAATGTCATGAATTTGCGATAGCAGATTATTTTTATTTATGGCATAATATTTAAGTTTTCGGTGGCCACCTAAGTGACCTGATTTAACATCTATGGAATTCTTTCTGTCAAAGGTCGGCCCCCTAGAAATAACTCAAATTTTTCACAGCTCTATTGCAAAAAAAATGAATTTTTAGGCCTATGGTGCGGGTTGCTAAAGTATTTTTCCGATACATCCGATTCATTGAAAGGAGTTTTGTACATAACCACGATTTTCTTTTGAATTATAAATTTGTTTAAATTTTAAAAATAAGAAAGAAAAAGTCGCCTCCTTAAAATATGTATTTTCAATAAATTTAATTTTACCACTTATTCATTTAAGTACAACAATTATTAATACGGTAAGTCTTATACAAGCCTATTTTTTCTATAAATATTGAAGGATATACGAGGATAGTTTGGTTAGTATATTACGACACATTTATACTAGAGGTTTTATGCAACACTGTAGCGACGGTCGGATTATTCGGTTTAACCTCCGTCCTGCCGTACCAAGTTTTGTACAAATTCAGGTTACATATGATCCTCAAAGAGAGAAAATAAATAAGTTCCACCATCGAAAGCAGAGAAAATCCTATAAACAACCCGAGAAGACCGCCGATGTTGGCCAAAAAATCGAAAGTGCCGAAAAGTTCGCTTCGCTCTTGAGGGATGAAGGTGCTGCCCTTGAAATAAATCTGGAGTTGGGACGAAGCCAGCCTAAAAAAAATATTCGTTTTAGTATTCTTAGCACATTTTGTAAATATAGGGTGTCCTCAGATAAGGCTTCCTCTACCACAAACGGACCTAAATTTTAGGTTTTCGATAAAAAGTCATTCTTTATAAAAAATGTTGCTTGTTCGAAAAATACAGTTCACGTTGAGAAAAAATGTGTTTTCTTATACAGGGAGCTCAGAATCTTTCAAAACATGTATTTTACATAAGGGTAAGCTACCTCTATTTCTTATTTATTAGTAAAATGCTATCTGAAAAAGTTGCTTAGGATTACTTGGACAGTCAAAATCTACAATTTCAATTGTTTTTATTTTTGCAAGGTACAGTTAGTTACATTGAAAATAAAAGCATAAATATAATTAAACCAATTGAAGGAAGAAGTGACTTAATTATTGTACTTGTAAGCTCCCGACTTCAATACATTTTTCCAAAAGTGCTTTGAATTTTTCGTACACAGAATGAATAATGTCTTGATTTATTTGGGCAACATCTTCAATAATTTTGTTTTTAAAACATCAACGTTAAGTGTTAAGAGGTTGCTTGTACACTTCTTCTTTAAATAATTCCCAAAGGAAGAAATCACATGTCGTGAGTTGAGGAGACCTGGGTGGCCAGTAAACAGGACCAAACCTACCTATCCACTTTTCAGGTAAATGTCTGTTTAGCCAATTTCGTACCTGATCTTGTTGAAAATAAGTTTTGTATCTGTACTCTAAATTTTTATTTTCAAATTCGGGCCAGAAAAAAGTGTTCAACATCTCTAAGTATGAATTTTGATTTAAATTGTTTTGAAAAAAATAGGGACCAATTATTCGGTTGAAAGTAATAGCGCACCAAACATTTACTTTTTTGTACTTTTGACTTCGTGAAGTAATATGTAGTAAAATTTGGATTCTCTGGTGACCAAAAGCAACAGTTTTGTGAAGCCACGACTCCATTTGTATACTAAAAGTGCCCTCATCGGAAAAAATAATGTGTTTGTGAAACTGTCTATCTTCCAGAATTCTTTCCCCAATTTCCAGACAAATATCCAACCGGAGCGCATCATCGCCATCTTCTAACGTGTGTATAATTTTCTGCTTGTAGGCTGTTAATTTATTTTCTTTTAAGATTGCATGAATATGCGTCTTGCTAATATTTAATTGATCAGACCTCTTTCTTAGTGATAGCTTGGGATTTTCTGCTACTGAATCAAAAAGTAACAGTGCGCTATCTTCATTGTGGATTGTTTTCAGCCTCTTTACGGTTTTCACATCTCCAGTTCGATCAAATTTAAGTAGAAGTTTTTTAAGCTTTCTCGACTGACTTGAACTTCAGGATATTTTTGGTGAAATAATTCAATTGCGTGACGATAAGAATCATCACCAATGTCGTAGCACTTATAATTAAGTAAATTCGATGCTGTAAAGTAAGCATTTCTCAAAGCAAAGTTATAGAAGTGACAGTTCTATCTGCGAATTATGACAGCATTGTTAAAAATACCTGGTTTAAAATGTAATGTATTTGTGGCATACAGGTAAAAAGTTAATAATAGGTATTAAAGAAAATCGCTTTTTAAGATAAACTCGGAATTTTAGATTTTGACTGTGGAAAGTGGAACTTTTTCAGATAGCATTTTACTTATCAATAAGAAATAGAGGTAGTTTACCCTTATGTAAAATACATGTTTTGAAAGATTCTGAGCTCCCTGTATAACAACTTTTTTTCTCAACGTGAACTGTATTTTTCAAACAAGCAAAAATGTTTATGAAGATATTGAAGAATGACTTTTTATCGAAAACCTAAAAATTAGGTCCTTTTGTGGTATAGGTAACCTCATCTGAGGACACCCTGTATGTTCTAAAATTGAAAAACTTTGGATCTAGTAACTAAACACATTCAGGTCACTAAATACACCCGTGTTTCGCTTATAAAAGAGAACTAGGCCCCAGATAAACCCACACCAGATGCAAAAGATCGGCAAATTCCTCGCCAGCCAACTTTAGCCTTGACGTGGCGGTTATACGCGGCCTGCACCAAATAATCTGGGTATGATTATAGAAATGATCTTCAAAATTAAAACAGTTGGTCTGCACCAATGAAATGAAAACGTGTTTTGTTGGTGGACTGGTTCAGGAATAATAAAAATTTGCAATAGCCATTCACTTTCTTTTTTCCCAACAGGCGGTCATGAAAATCCTGTGTTATTATGGCTGCTCTGACTTTTTAACAGAAATTCCCATAATACGCTTTAATGTATGCCGATTTCAGATTGTTTTAACATTGAAAATATTTCTTTTATCCTAATATAGGGCCTGAAATAGTGAAAAAGTACATGCTACATTTGCCACATGACGTCATACGCGTGAGATATCGTGTTAGTTTGTTTATTTAAACTTATATTTGATCATAAGGTATCGGAATCGGTTCAAATGACTAAAATAAATTGGAACTGACACTAACCGAAAGTTGATTGAACGACTAACCAAAACTAGCCAAAAGTAACCAAAAGCACCAAAAATGGGCTAAAACGTATCGGAACGGGTTACAAACATTAAAATAAGTTAAAACTAACCAAAACGAGCCAAATTTTAAAGACTAACCAAAAACATTAATTTGGATTAAAACATATCGGAACCGATTCAAACGACTAATATAAATTGGAACTAGCTAAAAGTAACCGAAAATTGATTGAATAACTAACCAAAACTAACCAAAAGCAAATATGAGCACAAAAACGGGCTAAAATGTATCGGAACAGATTCAAAATATTAAAGTAAGTTAAAACTAACCCAAATTAACCGAATATTGGCGACTAACCTAAACTAACCAAAAACATTAAAATTGGTTATAACGTATCGGAACTGGTTCAAATGACTAAAATAATTTAAAACTAACCGAAATCAAACGAAAATTGATTGAACGACTAACCAAAAGTATCCAAAAGCACCAAAAAGGTCTAAAACGTATCGGCACAGATCAAAATATTAAAGTAAGTTGAATTTAACCGAAGTCTGGCGACAAACTTAAATTGACCAAAAAAACATTTAAACTGGTTATAACGTATCGCAACCGGTTTAATTGACGACAATAAATTGGAACTAACTGAAAGTAACCGAAAGTTGATTGAATAACTAACCAAAACTAACCACAAAATAAAAATTCGTAATAACGTATAGGAGCCGGTTCAAATAACTAAAATAAATTAAAACTAACTGAAATCAACCGAAAGTTGGTTAAACGACTAACCAAAACTAACCAAACCAACCCAAAATAACCAAAAGCACCAGAATGGCTAATTTTCAGTTAGTTTTTATTTTTTTCAGTCATTTGAACCAGTTCCGATACGTTATACCCAATTCGAGTGTTTTTGGTTAGTCACCAAAAATTCGGTTAATCTGTATTAGTTTTAACTTACTTCCATATTTTTAATCTATTTCGATACGTTTTGGGCTAAAACGTGCTTTCAGTTACTTTTGGTTAGTCATTCAATCAACATTCGGTTACTTTCAGCCAGTTCCAATTAATTTTAGTCAATTGAACAGGTTCCGATACGTTATGACCAATTTAAACGTTTTTGGCTAATTTTAGTTAGTCGCCAAAATTCGGTTAATTTGGGTTAGTTCTAATATTTTTAATCTATTTCGATACGTTTTAACCCGATTTGATGCTTTTACTTACTCTTAGTTAGTCGTTCAATCAACTTTAGATAAAATTCAGTTAGTTCCAATTTATTTTAGTCATTAGAACCAGTACCGAGAAGTTATAAGCATTTTTAATGTTTTTGGTTAGTCACCAAAATTCGATTAATTTGGGTTAGTTTGAACTTACTTTAACATTTTTAATCTATTTCGATGCGTATTAGCCTGTTTTGGTGCTTTTGGTTATATTTGGTTAGTTAATCGTTCAATCAACTTTCGGTAAAGTTCAGTTAGTTTTAATTTATTTTAGTCATTTGAACTGGTTCCGGTACGTTATAAGCAATTTTAATGTGTTTGGTTAGTTTTGGTTAGTCGCCAAAATTCGGTTAATTTAGGTTAGTTTTAACTTAACATTTGTAATCTGTTCTGATAAGTTTTACCCCGATTTGATGCTTTTAGTTACCTTTGGTTAGTTTTGGTTAGTCATTCAATTAACTTTCGGTTACTTTCAGTTAGTTCCAAATTATTTTAGTCACTTCCGGTTTCGATACGTTATAATCAAATTTAATGATTGTGGTTTGTTTTCGTTAGTCGCCAAAATTCGGTTCGTTTCAGTTAGTTTTAACTTATTTTAATTTTTGTACCCTGTTCCGATAGGTTTCAGCCCATTTTGGCGCTTATGGTTAGTTTTGGTTAGTGGTCAAATCAAATTTCGGTTAGTTTCAGTTAGTTCCAATTTATTTCAGTAATTTGAACCGGTTCCGACACGTTATAATCAAATTTAATGTTTTCGGTTAGTTTTGGTTAGTCACCAAAATTCGGTTCGTTTTGATTAGTTTTAACTTACTTAATTTTTGTAACCTGTTCCGATACGTTCTAGCCCGTTTTGTTGCTTTTGGTTAGTTTTGGTTATTCGTTCAATAAACTTTCGGTTAGTTTTAGTTAGTTCCAATTTGTTTTAGCCATTTGAACCGATTCCGATACGTTATAATCAAATGTAGGTTAAAATAAACAAACAAACATGATCTCTCACGCGTATGACGTCATGAATGTGGCAAATGTAGCATGCACTTTTTCACGATTTGAGGCCCTATACTAGGCAAAGAGAAACATTTTCAATGTTAAAATGCATTTTTAGATTGCCAGACATGCAGAATTGATTGGTTAAAACAATAGTTCCGATATCATAATAATAAAAAAAATTTTCATATGGGGCCAATATTCTGGCGGACACTGTATAACATTAGTTGGATTTAAAAAAGATTTAGCTATAACATTGTGTCTGCCAGTTTTCAGATTTAATTGGATTTCGTGCTCATTCGATTTTAGAATATGCAATAATTCTGGAAATAAGTGTGCAGGAATGTGTATTAAACAACATTTATTTAATTTAATTAATTATTTTTTCTACTTGCGTGCGGAAAAGTTCACTTTTCCGCACTCAATTTAGTTTAGAAAGTGCCACTTTTCCGCACTAGTGCGGAAAAGTACTTTTCTGCACTACTTTTCCGCACTAGTGCGGAAAAGTAAAAATATCAAAAAAAGTATACAAATTTATCACACAGTAACTTCTATATTGATAATACCAAATTTAGGGGAACACGTCATGTTCGTTATAACAAAGCGGAAAACTAATTATAATTATTATTATTATACAAAAGAAATATAGCTACAAATTTGGGACGCCCAGTATCATAAATATCGATAACTGCTATTAAATTGTTATTGTTTTATGCTTTTTAAATAAAATCTTGTCTAAAAAATCTATGTTTCTCAAGCGAATAAAAATAACTATTCTATTTGCCCAAATAAAACAAAATAGACGGTTCAATTTTTGATTTAGGTGCTTGTAGAAAAAATTTTGTTCCCAACTCATGCGGAAAGTCTCTTTTCCTCACTCGACTGCTTGCCGAACTCCGCTGCGCGTCGGTCGGCAAACTGCAATCGCGTGCGGAAAAGTATGACTTTCCGCACTAGTTAGGAAAATAACTATTTCGCCACCGCTTCTAGTAGAACAATTCAAATAAAGGCCCTTATAACCAGGCATTTTTAACAAAAATAAAATAAAGATTAATTATTCGTAACGTAACGCTCTCGGACTAAACCGAAAGACTCGCGTGGCTCGCGTTTAGAATCACACTAGAGCTTGCCCTGACTATTTCTTGGGATGGCTGGCCATCCCAAGGAGGCGGAGCTTTAAATGAACTCTTGTTTCATGCGTTAGGCGGAAGGTTTCGCATCTGATGTGGGTTTATCTGGGACTAGGCTTCAGACTTCAATCAATAATCAATAGCTGACCGCGACCAATGGCAGGTATCTGCGTTTTGTCATAAATATTCGAGGTTATGTTCAACCATTGTTTATACAGTAAAAGACAATGGTTCAACTATACAATAGATATTCATATTTCGCATAAAAAAAACAGAAATATACAGGGTATTTGAAAAACAAGTGCCTAATTTTAACACTAGCTTCTTTTACAAAAAATACGTAGAAAACTTCGTCTACCTTAGGTACTAAACTCCTTCGTTTATACGATACAAATTATTAAAAGTGTGCTAAAATTAATTTTTCTAAAGTAAAGTATCACGAAAATGCTTAATTGCATAAGAACACCTATTTCACAAATATACAGGGTGTTTCAGAATTTAATGCTAATCCTTAGGGGTGATAATCTTTGAGTGATTTTTAGAAGAAAAAATGTCATATGAACATAGGTCCGCAACCGCCTTATTTTTGAGATACAGGGTGTTGAAAATTAAAACAAAAATCGGTTTTATCCCAATATTTCTCAAACCGCTGTAGATATTTCTTTACATTTTACTAGGTATTAAGTACGTATAAAAATACATTTTTTTAAGCAAAAGATTTTTTTCAACTACACTCAGTGGCGCCCCTTCTAACATGCCCTCTTATATTTTTAAACGAAAAAATGAAACGCCACTGCTTTTTTTCAAAATAAATCTTATTTTCGCAAGCTCTTATTATTTCTTAATAAGAATGTCCTCTTGACTTTTTTTTCTGTCCGACGTTAAAAAAATAAAATGCTTTTATCTGCACGGTCCTAATTCCTAAATTTTGAATAATGTTGTTAGAATATTTTTCTTTGATTTACATTATTCAAAATTTAGGAATTAGGACCGTGCAGATAAATGCATTTTATTTTTTTAATCGAAAACTGTTCGTCGGGCAGAAAAAAGTCAAGAGGACATTCTTATTAAGAAATAATAACAGCTTGCGAAAATAAGTTTTATTTTGAAAAAAAGCAGTGGCGTTTCATTTTTTCGTTTAAAAATATGAGGGCATGTTAGGCACTGATTGGAGTTGAAAAAAATCTTTTGCTTAAAAAAAAGTGTTTTTATACGTACTTAATACCTAGCAAAATGTAAAGAAATATCTACAGCGGTTTGAGAAATGTTGGGATAAAACCGTTTTTTTTTTAATTTTCAACACCCTGTATCTCAAAAATAAGGCGGTTGCGGACCTATGTTCATATGACATTTTTTTCTTAAAATCACTCAAAGATTCTGACCCTTAAGGATTAGCCTTCAATTCTGAAACACCCTGTATGTATAACCATATTTGCTTCATCAGTGACGTGCAAAGAGGCAACATGCAAGACATTTATTTAATAGAAAAACGTTATACCTACGAAACTATTAATTTTTCAAAATTTCTAAGATATTTCTGCTTTAGTCAAACTATAGTTTATTTTTGCTGGAGTGCACTGATTCTGGAAAAAATTACTGAAACTGCTCTACCGTCCTTTAGTTTGTAAAATTGTACCTATGTTTTCTTTTAATTTTTGAACACCCTGTTTCTTGTAACCGTTGCTAATTAATTTTCACTAGTATAGTTTTAGAAAAAAAAATCGAATAAACTAGAAAAAATGGTGCTTTAGTGTCACGTCAAATATGTTGTTACCCTTCTTCATCCTCGGTAACAACGTCGATGCCCAGCGCTGCCATTTTCCTGGGCCAATCGTAGTCGCTCTCCGTAATTTCCACGTTGTAATCGATCGTGTTGCACATGTCCGGACAATAGCAGAAATACTTGTCCGACAAGTTGTCGTCGTTTACCCCGAAATGGTCTCGGAATTTCTTCTTTTCCTTGTTCTTGAGATGCTCGTCCAAGTGACCCTTCATCAAAAGAATCGCTTGTTCAGCTACAAAAAAAATTTAGTTGGTAATGGAGTTGACTTCCTTAGTCGCGAAAACGAACCTGAAGCATTTTTGAGGCACTCGTACTTGCCCGTGCCGCAGATTGGCATGGTCTTGTTTCCTGAAATAAAGTTATAATTTTTTAATTATCTGTACAAAAAAACGTAACGTGAACAAACAAACAAATGCGAACCTTTAAATATTGTTACATTTTTCCCGTGGGTTCTGAACAAAATTGCAACTTTTACTATTTCAAACTAATAGTATCTTTATTCTCTACCACTGAATACAACTGAACACACTAAACTGCTCTTATAACTTTACAACTAATAGCTCTTTACAATTCAACACTCAATAATTAACTAACTGCAACTCGCCGCTATCCGCTATTTATACACAATCTAAAATCTATCACGAATACTCGGGAAGAAGCGAGGTCACTCTATATGATTCTCGACCAGGGCATCTAGAGAATTCCACAGTTCCTGAATCTTCGCGGCCGGCGATGACAAGGCGGCTAGTTCTATAGGGTAGCGCAAAAACATTCGGATGGTTGCTAGCCGTAACATTGCCTCCCTCTTAAGCCCGATGGTCCCGATCAGCTACTTCATGTCCGTGATATGCTTTCAGCCTGTAGAGGTGCTGCATGATCAGTCCTTATCAGAAATTCTTGTATACAGATATTGATGGAAATGCTCAACAGACCGTACTATTGCCAAAAGCTCTTTTCGGGTTACACAGTAGTTAGGTTCAGGTTTCGAAAGTGTTCGACTGTAGTATTCGATAACTCGTTCTTCTCCTGCTTGTACTTGCGATAAAACTGCTCCGATTCCGGTGATGCTTGCGTCTGTGTCCAATACAAATTTACCCTTTTGTTCCGGATATCCCAATATTGGACTAGAACATAGAGCCGCCTTTAATTTCCTGAACGCAGAATCACAGTTATTATCCCAGTTATAATTTGCTCGTTCTTCAGTGAGCTTATGTAGAGGTTTAGCTATATTTGCAAATCCTTCAACAAATATTCTATAATAAGTACATAGTTCAAGGAAGCTCCGCAGTTCATGTTTGTCGCGAGGACGAGGCCAGTCCTTGATTGCTGTAATCTTCCGTTGGTCGGTTTGGATTCCTTCTGATGACACGAAATGCCCGAGAAATTCCACTTTTGTTGGAACTGAAAACATTTCTTTGGATTCAGTAAGAGCTGAAAATTGTTGATTCTAGTAAAAACTTCCTGCAGGTTTTCTTCGAAAGTTTTTCCCATTATCATTATATCATCAAAATAAGACGCTCAAAAGTAGCGGGGGCATTGCATAGTCCGAAGGGCATAACTTTAAACTGATATAAACCACTTCCGGTAGAAAAGGCAGTCTTTTCCTTATCTTGTTCGTCGATGCCTACTTGCCAGTAGCCGCTCTTCAAATCGAGTGTTGAGAACCAATGAGAACCTGCTAGTGTCGTCAACGTATCATCAATCCTGGGAAGTAGATAGCTGTCTTTATTGGTGAGGTCATTGAGCTTTTTGTAGTCCACGCAGAATCTGGTAGTCCCATCCTTCTTGGTAACTAAGACAACAGGAGACGACCATGGGCTTGATGACTCTTCAATAATTCTATTGTCAAGCATTTTGTTGACTAATGTGGTAACCTCTTGCTGCTTCGTCACTGGTAGCTTCCGAGGATGCTGCCGTATGGGGTGAGCACTTCCATTGTCGATTTTATGTTTTATGATGCTCGTTCTTCCAGTATTCCCATTTTTCCTTTCAAAGGCTGTGCTCTGCTCTTTGATAAATTGTGTAGCTCTCTTCAGTTCTTCGGAAGACAGATGATGCCACGCCTTCTGGAAATGTTCTAGAACTTCCTTAGTTGATGTTGAGAGTGTTACTTCTGACTGCGTTTCGCAACTGGTTACCCACTGAACCAGATCGAAAGTGGCTATCACATTTCCTTTATTGATTTTGATGGAATTGGATAAAATATTTGCTATCCTTATCGGTATTTCGCCATCAGTTTTGACTAGTGCTTTGCCTACGAGGTGTTTGCAAGGCAAATCGTGTGTTGGATAAGTCCGATGCAGCCTCCAACATCCGTCGCCAATTTCCCAAAAATTGCCTGCTCAGTATTTCCGCTTATTCTGATAGTACATGCCGCCACTACTTTAGTCGGTGTGCCATCGTCTATTTCGGTAAGGATGAACTCTTCGGTGCCAAACTTCAGAAGATTAAGCTTGCTGTCAAAAGAGAATCCATGTTTGCCAATGAGTTCCATCCCCAAAATAAATTCGTCTTCTATGTCGGCTACTAACACTGTGTGGTGTAATTTAATTCTTCCAATTTGAAGTTTAATATCCATTTCTCCAAGTACTTCAGCTGTCTCACCGGTAACCGTACGTAAAACTACATTCTTTGATATGGGTAGAACTTCTACGCTATTTACTCTGTTGGGCCTTATCAAAGATACCGCCGCACCAGTGTCAACAGTAATTGTTATGGCTCTTCCGTTGATCTTTCCTTTAATAGTTAGACTGTCGGCAGCCTTTCCTAGACTTTTTATGGAGACGATCTTGGGGGCTTTATCTTCTTTAGCCAACACCCACCCCGCAATTTTGACTAAGTGAAGTTTTTCTGATTTGACTTGAAGGCCCTAGCGTCTCTGGATGGAGATCTAGACCGTAGTTGTACTCGGCAGTCTCCTTTGAAATGCCCAGTTCTGCCACACTGATTTGATGTATTTTGGTTACGTGGCCTATCTTCTATTGGCTCCCGGAATATCTCCATGGCCTGAATGACTTCCGTTAATTTCTTCAAAATTTCGCCCATCTCAGTTAATTCACAGCTGTTTGTCGGTTTTTCTTCCTGGATGGATACGGCCCTGATTTTTGGCTTGAAGATGTTACAGGCCGTCTCGATTTCTAGGGTTCGACCCAAAGCTTCACTGCTGTTATCAAATTTGGCTAGACGTAGCATTTTCTGAGTCTCTGGATCTCTGATACCCTCCACAAAATATTGGGCAGCAAGTTCCTCTTGGAATTGAATGAGACATCTAACGTCTGCCTCAAACTCTTGCAGGTTTTCACCAGGCTTCTATTGTCGGGACTTTACTTGTGCCTGATACAGTTGTCTTCTGTGTTGGTCTCCAAATCGCCTCTCCAGGGCAGCTACGTGGATGTCATATTTCCCTTGTTGGCTGATGGGAATGGTCTGCAGTAGTTCTAGGGCAGATTCACGAAGCGCTACCACTAGTGATGCAGCGATTTCTTCGTTATTCCAACCGTTGACAACAGCAGTGGCTTCAAATTGTCTTCAGTACATTGTCCACGATGTTTGACCGTTATACGTTGGAGGTTTGATATTTGGTCCTATGGCGAATACCCTCTCGGGTGGTCCAGTCTGGTACTTCTGCTGGTAGATTCTTTATTTCTTCTTGTACGTCTCCTACTTCTTTTTGTACATTTCCAACTTCTTTTTGTATATTGTTTACTTCTTTTTCAAATTTCTCATTTTGCCCGTCCAATATTTTCTGTAATTTTCCTTGCTCGCCCACGATTACATCCAGCATCCATTTCTGAAGCTGGTCCTGCTCTGCTTGCCTTTTCTCTTCCTAGTCTTGAAAAATATTCTGAAGCCCGTCCTGTCCTATTTGCCTTTTATCTTCTTGGCCTTGTAAAATTTTCTGAAGCGGGTCCTGTTCTTCTTGTCTTTTGTCTTCTTAGTCTTGCAAAATTTTCTGAAGCCGGTCCTAATCTGCTTGTTTTGTACGTTCATCTTCTTCCCGATACGCTTGCCTCTCAGCATATAGATTTTCCATGAAATAGGCCAGCATTTTATTTATTTAGTCCATTTCTGCCGTTTGTTGCCTTGTATTGACCATACAATGATATAAAATGTTCTCAATCCACCAGTCAAAACGGCCTCGTTGACGTACTTGTACCCTCTTCTCTCCTCGAAGAACACATGCCAAGTTTCGTCTCTTCACAATCCGACTTCTGATGACACCAAATGTTGCGTTTTCCCGTGAGTTCTGAACGAAATTACAACTTTTACTATTTTAAACTAATACTCTCTTTATTCTCTACCACTATATACAATTGAACACACTAAATTGCTCTTATAATTTTACAAGTAATAATAGCTCCTTACAATTCAATACTCAATGATTAACTAACTTTAACTCGCCGCTACCCGCTATTTATACACAATCTAAAATCTATCACGAATACTCGGGACGAAGCGAGACCACTCTATATGATTCTCAACCAGGGTATCTAGAAAATTCCACAGTTCCTGAATCTTCGCGGCCGGCGATGACTCATACGTAGACGCGACAAGGCGGGTAGTTCTATAGGGTCGCACGAAAATATTCGGATGGTTGCTAGCCGTAACAATATGTTGCATGCATACATGTAACATGTAACTCATGCGTAAAAAAAACTTTTTTTACTCACACTCATAAGAAAAAGGGTAACTTTACGCACTTGCATAAATAACTGTATTATTAATCTAATATAAAAACATACTCTTTTATTATTTTTTATTTTTTTTTGCACTAATGTAGATAATAAAATATTAGAATCAATGAGGAACTTGAAAGGGGACTAAACATTATTTAAGGCATACCGGGTGTCCACTTTAAATTCAAGTTTAAAATTATTGAAAATGATGCAAAAATCAGCACAATTTTTTAGGAAAAAGGTCAAATATTTTATGGTCAGTTAGGGTCTTATTAGAGATTTCAATTTTCGTAAAAACATTACATGTGTCATTAAAAAACGAAAAATTTGTACCTACAATTGTGATGACCCTGTATATAAACAAATCTCAACAATAATTTAATTGTGCTTATAGGACATTAGCACCAGTGTCTGCAAACAATATTTTTGAAATGTAAATAAATTCATCAAATCATTTAAAGTAATATTCTAGAGTTCACTAGACATCAAATAGGGGAACCAGTTCTAGGCAAAAAATATAGAGCATCCTATTTAATGTTGGAAGAAATCACTATTGTCCTACATTCCCCTACCCAAGCAAGCTGTAGAGGAATATGGAGTAATTACGGTCAATTATTTTGTAGTAAATATATCAATGTATTGCCATTTTTACATATAAATAGGAAAGAAGGGTTTTATTGCTCTTTATTGTAATATTCATTTTGTAGCTATTTTGCAATAGAAACATTAAAGGAAATTGAATTTCCCTTATTACATAATTTCAAACTTAAAAAGTTGCTTTAATGAAAAATGTTAAAAAAATGTATAATCACCTCAATTAGAAATTTATGAAACAACAAATAATGCTTTTAAGGTTGATATTCGGTTGAAAACCACGGCAGTCTTTTATTCAAAGCAAAATAACAACGCTAATTTTTAAAATAATTTTGTATGTTAGAAAAAAACTGAAATTATCATATTTATCAGAATTCTTAGAAAATAGACACATCAGTTGGTTAAAAAAAATCATATTATATGTATTATGTGAGAATCAATGGGTAAAATTAATTTTATCTTCGTGTATTTGCAATAATGTATGAGTATTTGAAATTTTATTTTATGTTTTTTATATAATTACTTACGAATTTATGCTTGTAATTAAATTTTGTATTGACACCAGCCCTTTTTACGCGTAGATTGTTAAAAAGATATATATTTTTAATAATAATAATAGTTTAAGCAATGATTTATACAGCGTGTACTCAGATTTAGCTAAAAAGTGAAAACTTTTCGTCTTCTTGCTTGCAAGTCGATGCGTGAACAAAAACTCGGATTGATATTTTCAAATTTTAGGTCAAAAGTACCAAGAGGAGAAAAATTATATAAAGGACAAATTCCGAAATGGAAGCAATTTAAAATAATAGTTCCTGAAGCAGCACAAAAATAAAACTAATAAATCTTAAAAATACTTTTTCATAATAACTATAGTTTTTGACTAAATTAAAATTGAAATTGGAAGAAAATCTATTTTTGGTCTCAACATTACTCTATGTAATATGACAACGCTTCACAAGGCCTTATCTGGGTATCTTCTTCAGCCGCTATATATCAACTGCAGGATGTAGGCCTCTTTCAAATACATATTTCCAATCGTTCCGGTTTTGTGCTCCCTTCATCCAGTTTTTACCAGCTATGGCTCGGATGTCGTCGGTCCATCTTTTAGGGGGTCAACCAACTGAACGTTTTGTTAAGCGTGGTCTCCAACATAATAATCTTTTTGCCCATCTTTCCTCTGGTTGTCTGGCTAAATGTCCCGCCCAAGACCATTTAGCGTTGGATATTTTCTCGATGATGTCAGTCACTTTCGTTTGTCGACGAATGTCCTCATTTCTAATGTGGTCGCGAAGGCTAATGCCCGCCATGGCTCTTTCTATAGCTCTCTGGCTCACCCGTCTGTTGGCGCTTCGTGCCGTCACCGTCATCGTCTCCAGGCCATACGTCATGACCGACAAAACGCATTTATCGAAAACGTCTCTTTTTAGACGAAATTTTGCTCTTGAATATATAGTTCAGTCTATCAAAAGCTGCCCATCCAAGTTTGATCCTTCTCGAAATTCCGGCTGTTTGGTTTTCTTGGCCGAGTCTTATGGTATGCCCCAAATATACATATTCTTGGACGTTTTCGATTCTCTGTTGATTGACTGTAATTCGTTCTTCGTTTCTGTTTAAAATTTTAGTTTTGGAAAGATTCATTCGAAGGCCCACTTTTGCAGATGCGTGATGTAGTTGTTCGAGCATTATCTGGAGTTCCTCTGACGATGAGGCAATGATAACAACGTCATCAGCAGATCGCAAATGGTTGAGCCTCTTGCCGTCCACCCCAATACCGTGTTCTTCCCAATCCAGCGTCTTGAAGACGTCTTCTAGCGCCAGTGTAAAGAGTTTTGAGGAGATAGTATCTCCCTGTCCGACTCCTCTTTCCATTTTGTTTTTCTTCGTTGTTGTCGCTTCATCTAGTTTGACAGTCATTGTAGCTGTTTTGTAGATAAATGATATTATTCCTAATTATCTATAATCTTTTCTGGCATTATGTAGCGCTTCTAGAATGGCGTGTAGCTCGATACAGTCGAAAGCCTTCTTATAATCTATGACGGTTTCGTATATAGGGGAGTTGTATTCGGTGCTTTTCTCTATGAGTGTGCGGATCGCTTGAAGGTTGTCTACCGTGCTATATCCACTACTGAAACCTGCCTGCTCTGGGGGTTGATAAAAATCGAACTTGTTCGTTAGGCGGTTTGTGAGCTTTTTGTGAATAATTTGTAGAAGTGGGATAAAAGACTGATGGGCGATAATTTTCGAATTTGGTGTTATCTCCTTTTTTCTGGATGAGGGTAATTATTGCGTTTTGCCATAACTGTGGTATTTTCTGTTCAATAATGCACCTATTAAAGATTTTGTTTATTCTCTTCAGTAGAGGTTCTCCGTCATATTTAAGCATTTCTGTTGTCAGTCTGTCCTCTCCAGGTGTCTTGTTGGTTTTAATTTGCGACAAGATCTTTTTTATTTCGTCGATGTCTACTTCGGGGTATTCCTCAGAACCGACGTTAGTGATCGGAGGTCTAGAGGGTTGACTGATTATTGGTTTTCTGTATAGTGTTGTGTAGAATTATTCAACTATTGTCAGCATTGATTCTGTTGTTGAATCAAGGTTGCCCTTTGAATCCGTGAGTTGGTAAATTTTATTTCTGCCTCTGGCTCTAATCTTTCTGAGTATTTTCATGTTGGAATTTTTTTCTATACATTCTTTTATCATATTTCTGTTATGAGTCCTGGTGATGTCTTTACGGATGGCCGTATTAATTGCTTTATTGATTTCTCTGTATTGTGGTGTGCCTTTTTCTAGTCTGCGCCTCTTGGTCATCAATTGCTGTGTTTCTGCGAATATTTTGGAGTTTCTGGTGATTTTCAATTTTATTGTGGTTTTTCTAGTACTGTTTATAATCTGGAGTGTCGTGTGTTGTACCAGGTAATCTAGTGAGAGTTGCTCTGAGTCTTGCGCGTTGGATAGTTTTCTGTCCAGGTCCAGTTGGTAGCCGGGAATGTTTTAGGGAGTGATATTTAGATGTTGGCCTTTAGTGTTGATGAGTTTTGATCTTTCTAGTTTTGTGTTAATTCTAACTCTAGCTCTAACTAATCTATGATCGTTGCCTATAGAGAATTGGTTTATGACTGACACAACCGCAATATCTAGGTATATAAAGTTTAAATATGTACAGGGTTTTCATTTATATTTTGATACCCACCTCCAGAGTTTAAAAACTTTATACCTAAGTAATTTTTTCGTATTATTTTTTGGTCTTATCAAAATAAGCAAACAAAGATCGCAAAACAAAGCAATGAAACTAACTTTATTTTTTGACAAATTAAATACCCTGTGTATTTTTCGCTAATAATAACAAACTTTCTTTACCTGATTTCAAAAATATCTAGTTTCTTGACATTTAGTATAACATTTTTGAAATATTTAATTTTAAAATTTGAGACTTAGATCGCCTTGAAAAACAAATGTTCGGTTTGTTAAACTCATAAAATAATGCGTCAATATGTATCAAACCAAATAGTTGGTTCGCGGACCAAATGACGTCACACATACTTTTCTATCTGTATAAACACTCAAGTACCAACATTTGATCCTGGTGTTTGATCCACATCAAATAGGGTATACCAAAATTCAGTCGGACAATTTATAAGATGTCAATTGTCAACATAACCTTGAAAGTAAATGAGCCAGCTTACTATTTAGCCTGCTTTTTCGTTTGGTTTTCTTTTGATGGGGTTTAGTCTACAAAATTAGGTAGATTTTTCTGTTAGCATCTCAAGCAGTGGTGAAGGGGATAAATCAATCATTAATAAAAGAAAAAGGGGCAGCAGTTGGACAGACAAGGAAACAAAGGTCATGTAAAAATTTTCCACAGATGTGCAGATAAATCGGCTAATGGACGAAAGCTGTTACTGGCATATCGATATTTATAAAGCGATCGATAGCTAAAAAGCCTGAAGAAAAGGGCATGATAAAACGACACGACCAAATTAAACTACGAATAAAAAAATTAATACACATACATTAATGCAGATGTGATATACCTTTTTATGATCAGCTTGATTTATTTATTATGGTTCAAGGTCTTTAGTGGATAATAGCTTAAGTGGTATCGATACAATTGAATTGAATGTATCAGACATGCCAATGATTCCTGAAGAGTCACAAGTTGATTGCACGTCCGATAACCTTGCAATTCATTTTGTTATCAATGGTCTGGCGCCAAATTCAAAAACTCTGAACCATGATCGGCCAAAAAGTTGTAGGAAAAATGTGTTTAAAATTAAATTCAAACTCAATATGCGTATGTAGTTTAAGGCAAAAATAAAGTAAATAGATAACACAGTTTTACCACTTAAAATACCGCTAAACTTACTAGGCATAAAATATTCCACACAACCGCAACTACGGAGCGTGGAATTCAGCATGCATTCCAGGCGACAGTTCATCTGGGAGTACTTCGAGAAATACTTGAGTTGCATGTCGGTCTGAAAGAAGCACTTCCGTTTCCTGTAACTGTACCGGGTGACGTCATCGGACGTTTTCAGCAACGCCGGCGTGATGGCAGCACTGACCGACTTCCTGAGGGGGATCCGGAAGTAGTGGTTGCTGAAGGTAGGAAACCTATGGGGGCTGTGGAGAACCACCTATAAATAAGGAACAAAGAAAGGCTAAATCCTGAATTCTATGGTTATCATGGGATGGAAAGCTGGGACAAAATGGAGCATTTGTCTAATAGGAGCATTTGTCTAATGAAAAATGCTCTATTGACGCCAATAATACGTATACATTTTTAGTGACAGAGCATAGTAGTGGATTCCACGGGGGCAATCGGGGCAAATTTACAACTAAATATTAATAAACATTGTTTGAAACAGATTACCCAATTCTGATAAGTAGATGGCAACCTGTTTTACAATCTCATCAAAATATATACATTCTTGTTGACAAAGCGTGAACGTAACACATTAGAAAACATATTTAAACTAAACGTCTAATATTATTTATCTTATATAAAAGAAGATAAAACATAAAGATGAAGAAGACAAAGGAACCGCCCTAAAAAAAGTTAACTGTTACACGTTCACAGGTTGCGGACAGCCCAACGGAGGTTGGACAGTTACGCTGTAGAGGTCAGTATTAGTTGTTAATGTAAGGTTAGATCCAGGAGGCTAGCAAAGTCTCTTCGACGCTCAGGTATCCTGGTAGGTTCGTCAACCAGCTGAATAAGGCTTTCTCCATCGTCGTTTTTGTTGGAGCGTTTCAACCAGTCGATGTTATTGTCGCTGAAATATCCTACTATGACAATTTCTGCCGTTGGATAATTGATCTGCAGAAAATTAATTTGATTGCCAAGATTTGAGAAAAGCCGTGTATATTGGTATTCGCTAGGTGGTCTATACAAGCAACAAAATGAATTTGGTTGCTCGATCTGTCCTTAATATGAACCACATGACATCGAAGTCCTTAGGTTCGTATGTTTCTTCTTGTTGGCAACATAAATCGGCTCGTATAACAGCTAATCCAGAGTTATGTCGAAATCGCGAGTAAAGGTCATATCCGGTATATTCAAGTGAACATGGGTAGTGCTTGATTTCACTTTTGTTTGTGATAGAACTAAAATATGAGGCTTACTTGATGTTAGGTGCTGGTGGACCGAGTTAATATTTGTGTTAATGCCTCTTGTGTTGAAGAAGTCCAATCGCAGTTTATTTTCTGTCTTGGAGACGTCTTTAGAGACGTTCCGACCTGATAGTTACCTTAAGCCAGCCTCCACCCGGAGATCCGAATGGGAGACTATTTTATCTGCCGGAGTATTTTGATCTGGGAGGCGCCATCATGCAATCTTTCTTCTGTTCCATCCTGGGAACCGGATCACAAAAGCATGGTGAGGAAAACAATGTGGTAATATTTCACCGGGCGATGCTGGTGGACCACATCTGCCATATCAAATCTTATTATCCGAGTCCTTTATGTGTTGCCTCACCGCTGTAATAATATATATATTTTTTATAACATATTTTATTTGAACGTTTATTAAAAGTTTATTTTCATAAAGTGGCGAATGCGTTTAGAAAAATTTTCTCCCTACGCCGCCGCTAAACATTTTCATTCCTCTCTGAGTAGATTTTTAAATACACCTTTGAATTACACACCCACCAAGATAACCATCCAGCATCGCCCTTGAATTAGAAAATTAATGTTCCCCAGTGATTATCAAACTTCGGTGCCTGTGTTACAGAGTTAACAAACACTATACCTTATATCCTTGAAAATGGGTGCATCCATAATCCACGTCCGTATTGTTGAGGGCTAAATTGACTTCCAAGGAATTTGTGGAACCGGACAGTAACGCCCGTCTCGGATAAGTATCTATTCCTACCTACCTCGTCGATGAATCCAAAATCGGCTGACCAATTGGTGGCCATACGATCTACATACGAGTTCGGTGGTAGATCGATATTTTCGCTAAAAATTCAAAGTATATTTGCAACGAAATAAATGCTTATTCTATATTACACTGAAATTTGCATAGTTCAAACTGGATGAATGAAAATGTATAAATTTGCTAAATTCAGAATGATTATTAAAAGCGAGAATTGAATGTGATACTTACGTTTCAGAGGTAAACAGTTGACGTTTGCTGAGCATATTGAACGTGACGCATAAGCCTTCGTCAGTGTACAGAGGTTGAAAGATATTTTCGCAAGGATAATCACGTCCCATCCAAACGCACCTCGTAAAAAATGACGGGGCTCCCTAAAAATTAATTATATATTTCTGTATACGGTAATGATTATTTTTCAGTTATTGTTAACACATTAACTTCGATAGGAAAAATATATTAAATACAGGCAGGGCAATGTGTTGTTGTAAAATATTCGGAAAACCTAAAAAGGGCTGTGACTTACGTTTTTTAAAAATTCGTAAAAGCCTTCGTCTATTGTATCGATCTTGGGGATCTTATGATAATACATGTTGACATTGCAGAGGAGAGACATATATTGTAGTTTCTTTATTCTAAAACATAAAACAAATTAAATCTAAATTATAATTAATCAAATTAAAAATTAAAGAAACTTTTATATAAAAACGTCGCAGTGATTACTTGTTCCTACTCGTTCTTAACAGCATTTAAAGATATGACTTTTTTCTATTGTACTATTTTTCGGTTATAGCAAATTTAAATTGCAGGATATTTTGTTTGATGTCTTACATTATTTACATTTTGATTATTTTTTACATTTGTTCATTTTTTTATATTACAATTTATTTTAATATTGCTGTCATACGATATTTTTTGGACCAAATGTATTCTTTTCTTTCCTCCATCGGATTTGTTGATTTTTTTTAAATTTATTACATTCTGCTTTATTTTTTTGCGGAAAAATTGTCTCCTTTTCCACATTATACCCTTATTATGTTATAGGAAAATTTATTTTAATGTTGCTTCTTACGATTTATATCAGATTTTTTTCTGGCCGATTTTAATTATGATTATTTTAATATTTGGCCTTTTTTGCCTCAAATTTTGATGTTAAAATTGATGGTTTGTAAAATTTATATCGAATATTTTGGTGACGAAATTAATTATAAAAGTTTTCTAATTTGTTGTTTGTTTTCTGATTTTTTGGCATATTGCCCCTATTTTCTCATGTTAAAATATTCTGTGAATGTAATAACAAGATATGTATCTTTTCCCGTTTCATAAATACGATTTAAATATTGTAGGTTTCTAATGTGTATGCAATATTTCTTTTGGCCATTCTTTTCCATTCTTATTAACTAACTTACATATTGTTTTTATTTTCTTATATTACGTTTTCATATTGAAATTATCCATATATATAATTTATAGCTGATTTTTTTTATAGCAAAAGTACTTCTGCATTTACTTCTGATCGCATTTTTTTGCATTTGCAGTTATATCAAAATATGATTTTTATATTATCATTATTTATTACATAATAGGTCAGATATCTTTCTACCGAAATTAATAATATGTATCTTATTGACTGTTTTTTTTTTCTCAATTTTCTTATATTGCGTTTTGATTCCAATATTGCTGATATTTAATTTTTATGCTTTACTTTTTTCGGACAAACATTATGATTTTTTGGATTTATTGTATTTTGTTTTCTTTCATTTTTTACATTTCGACCCTGTTCTATCAAATCACAGTGTTTATATTTTTGATTTTAAATATTGGCCTGATTTGTTTTTAATTAAAATTATCTGCATGTTAGGTAACTGTTTTTACTTTCTCTACATTTTACCCCAATTTTCTTACCCATATTAAATTTTAGCATTGATGTTGTTAATTTTTAATATTTCCTCTTGATTTTTCTTCTTCTTCTTCTTATAATAGGAACTAGTCCTGTTTAGACCGTTGTGTTTAGCCTTCTTCGGAGCTCTTCCTATGCCGCTGAGCTCTAGCTCTCGTACCATCTCTTGGGTGGTCTTCTTACCGATCTTTGCCAGTTTGGTTTTTGCGACTTGGCCCACTTTGTCCATCTTTCATCTGGCATTCTTTCCACATGGTCTTTCTAGCACCTCTTGCGAGTTTTAACCCATCTTACCAGTTCCTGGATTTCTAGTTCTTCTCTAATATCCTGGCTTCTTATTCTATCCCTGAGGGTAACACCCTTGATGGTTCTTAGTATTTTTATTTCGGTCGTTCTCATTATTCTTTTCGTTGTTGATGTTTCAGCTCTGGTTTCTGTGGCGTACGTTAAAATAGGTCTTACGCATGTTTTGTAGATCTTCAGCTTGATCTTTGTACTCATCATTTTATTTCGCCCTATTATATCTCTCAGGTATCCGCTGACTCTTGTTGCTTTTATGGCTTATGTTCGTGCTTCTTCAATAAGGTTTCTCTCGCTTGATATCTCCACTCCCTCCCTTTTAGTTGAATCTTCTCACCTGCTGAATTATCATGTTGTCGGCTGCCAGTTTGCACCATTGATTGTGTTTTTCTGTTGCGATGTTCATGTTAAATTTTTGTACCTTTACTTTCATCTTGTATAGCAGACGTTGTAGGCTATCTTCATTCTCTGCTATGAGGATTGCGTCGTCTGCATAACATAATACCTTAATGGCGCGATTACCCATCCTATATCCAACGTTCACCTTTTAATATTTTCTATAATTTGGTCCATGATAATGTTGAACAGGGCAGGACTAAGGCTGTCCCCCTGTCTTATGCCCGTATTGATTTGCACTTCCTCAAACAGTCCGTCGGTCGTTCGTTTTTATTCCTGTTCTACTTCTGCTGTTCAGTTCTTGTATAATTCTTTGGTACCTGTAATCGACGTTGTTCAGGTGTAGAATCTTGATTACGTTATCCAGTCGGAATCTGTTGAAGACCTTGGTTAAATCCAGAAAACAGACAAACAGGGGCTTTTTAAATTCTATCGATTTGTCTATCATTTGACGTAATATAAATATTGCGTCTTCCGTTGATCTATTGGACCTAAATCCTTGCTGTTCTTCGGATGTTGGCACCTTTTTCATGATTCTATTTGCGATGATTTTAGTAAAAAGCTTAAGGATCGAGCTCAGTAGCGTTTCTATTCATTCTTCGATCTTTCTTGGGTAAAAATAATTATATGGTTTTTTTCCTATTCGTATTGATTATTTTTTTCGTATTTTTTTAAATTTTGCTCATATTTTCTTACATTAATCTTCGATTTTAATAATGTTCATTTGTGACACATCCAATTTTTTCTGGAAGAAATTAATAAATTTTAATTACATGTTTGGATCATTTCACATAATTTGCTCACATTATATATATTTCGAAATTTAATATAAGTATGTAGTTCAGATTCGATTTTTGCCCATGTTTTTATATTACAATTTATTATAATAATGCTTTTTAAGCGATTTTTTGGGCTAAATTTACATTTTTTCCATATCGGACTTACTGTTATTTTTCCTACTTGTTTACGTTTGCTTCTATTTTCCCATATTAGAAAAAGATTTTAATATTGTCGCAACCGATTTTTCTTCGGGAAACAATTATTGTCCGTCTCCTTCCCAACATTTGCTCCTATTTCTCATATTATGTAATGAAATTTTGATTTTTATGTTAGTTTTTAATACTTATATCGGTCTTTTTATAAGCAGAATTATTAATGAAATTTTTCGAATTTGTTGTTCGTATTTTAATTTTTGCATTTTGTCCCTATTATTTCATATTAAAATAGGTACTATCTGAATATTGTAAATTTTTAATATTTACATCCGATTCTTTAATTACATATAGGTATATCTCATTCATTTTGTAATGATGGATTTTTTTATTTTCTACGTTTCATATCAATACCTATATGATTTTAATATTGTTGGATTCTAACATGTGTGCAAAATTTCTTTTGGTCTATATTGATAATTATAATTGTTTTCCGTTTCTTATTGCCTGAGATTTTGTTTTCTTATAGAGCAATCGGATCTTAATATTGTTCATACTTAATATTTCAACTGATTTTTTTAAAACAAAAGTACTTATATTTTTTCCTATTCGTATTGTTGTATCTTTTCCTCATTTTACGTTTGCAATTTTTATATCAAAATATGAATTTCATATTATAATGTCAGATTTGTTTTGGCCGAAATTAATAATAATTATCTTGTTCGATTTTTATTGACAATTTACTTTTATTTTCTTAAATTACATTTTGATTCAATATTGTTGATATGTAATATACAGGGTGCTACAAATTCGAGTGCATGCATGGGTATCTCGGGAACCGTAAGAGATGTCGATTAAATTAAGGCAAAGTTGTGCAATATGATGCCCAACAAGATGCAGTTTTGAAATTTGAAAAATTCCGAATAGTTCCGGAGATAATCGTAAAAAACCGAAAAGCAGCTATTATATTTTTATTTTTTCCTGACTTTATTGTAAGAGATACATAGATAATAAGATAACATAAACTTAACATTATTATTGCCACTTTTTCCCCTTTATAAAATGGTAGTATCCAATTTTAAATCTGACTTTTAGTTTCCGGGCCCCCATCATCAACTTAATTTTTTTAATTACGGACCTGGATTTTTTATTTCATTTTTTAGAAGCCTTTGGTCACCTAAAACCAACGATGTATCACACTTATCAATATATCAACAAATCTAGATTTTGTCCATAAGAGATAATGTGTTAGACAGAGATGGGGCGATCTTTTCTGACCCGATTTTCTCATAAGTGAATTATGAGAATATTTGTCACCGCTATTGGACAAGTGTGATACATCGTTGCTGTTGGGAGACAAAAGGCTTCTAAAAAATGAAATAAAAAATCCAGGTCCGTATTTAAAAAAAATGAAGTTGATGATGGGGGCCCGGACACAAAACGTCAGATTTAAAATTTGATACCGCCATTTTATAAAGGAGAAAAAGTAGCAATAATAATGTTAAGTTTATGTTATATTATCTCTTCAAATAAAGTCAGGAAAAAATAAAAATAAAATAGCTGTTTTTCGCTTTTTTACGAATATCTCCGGAACTATTCGGAATTTTTCAAATTTCAAAACTGCATCTTGTTGGGTATCAAATTGCATAACTTTGCCTCAATTTAACCGACTTCGTATCTCTTACGGTTTCCGAGATCCCCATGCATGCACTCGAATTTGTAGCACCCTGTATATGTTTTTCCTTTTTTTGTGGCCAATATATCAGGTTTTTTTTCCTTTTCCGGATTTATTGTAATTTTTGGTTTTATTTTTTAACATTTTACGGAATTATTTTAATATTGTCGCTTTTTAACATTTGTCCAATTTTTCTTTTGATTAAAATTAATTATGATTTTTTTCTCCTCGTGTTAACTGTTTTTTCCTTTCTTTATATGTTACCCAAATTTTCTTGCTAATATTAAATTCTGACGAATGTTTATCAGATATCAGATTTTTTCTGAGCAAAATTTATTTTGGATTTTTTTTCGTCTCATAATGATTATTTTGCTTTTTGATGTGTAAACATCTTACGCGGCGGTATGAGGGTAAATTTCGGCAAATGGGACGGAAATGCGCATTGAGGATAGACAGAGCTAATCCAGGACGGCCGCGATGGCAACGGCTCAAGTGGCGCTTCTAAAAAGCTAGCCGTTAGGGGAGCGGTATTAGATTTTCATGTCCATGATGTCGATATAGGACATATGTTTACACGTCAGTGTCTCGAGTACTAGCAGACACGCTCATATTTTTTTAAATTTTGCTCATATTTTCTTACACTCATTTTTAATATTGTTAATTTTTAATACACATCCAATTTTATGAACAAAATTAGTTAAGAAATTATTCCTATTCGTGTTGTTTATTTTTGTCTTTTCTTTCGTTTTGTTACTATTTTCTCATAATATGATTTTAATATTGCTGCTTTTTAATATTTAAATCCGTTTTTTAAAACATAGTCAATTATATAGATATTTTTTCACATCGTATTGATTTTTTCATTTTCTATTTTTTATCTTTTGTAATCAGTTCGTATGTTAAAATATGATTTTAATATTGTTGGCCAATAAATTCTTTTTAGCCGAAATTATATTTAATTTTCTATTCGTTTCAAATATATTATTTTCATAAATGTTGGGAATCTTGACTGGTTCTTTGGTCTTATATTTTGCCCGTATATTCATATGTTAAAATATGAATAGTTAGTTTGGTATTAATTTTCCCTCTATTTTTTATATTTAAGTATGATTCAAACATTGTTGTATTTTTTTACTTTAATATTACGAAATTAATTATGTATTTTTTATTTTGCTCTTATACCTACAAATTAATTGCATTTTTGTTTTTCCGATTTAATTTGGTTATTATTTTTACATTTGTCTCTTATTTTCTTACATTAAAATAGTACCTTAATATTGGTTTTTAGTATACCTAACTAAGAATAATATTTTAATAATGTTGACTAATTTGCACTTAAGTAGCATTTGCTCTTGTATTTATTTTTTTAAGGTAAATTTATTATTTTGTTTAATTCTTTCTGCGTGTTACCGTTAATTCAAACGAACTTACTGATCATCGGCAATGCTCTCCTTCATGCTTGTTCTAAGACTATAAGAATAATTGAAATAGTCGCTATAAACTTTCGTTTCCGGGCATATAGTGACCGCCGGAAAAGTTATGTCAAAAATATTCACTTGTTCGGACCCGAAGTTCACTATGATTGGACTTTTTTGCCACTTTTTGAACACCTCGTATATCACCATGATACATGTGATCAGACTTAGACAGAAGACGATAATCCAGCTGATCCTACAAACGAAACGAACAATGATTAAAGAAAAGTGTTAGATGCATACAACCGATAGAGAGACAATTCGTACAGGGTATAGGCAAAAATGTTGATGTCTACTACCGTTACTTACTTACGTATTAAATATTAAAACAAAACAATTATTATCGAAATAGTGCCTAAACAAACACTGCTTACGTCTCTATACATTATTATTTAAACCGATAAACTCACACATAAAAAAATGGAGTGTAACGACTTCTTGTTATAGCATAACATCATGCGAATTACAATGTTTTTCATTTGGGTTAGAAGAGTAGCAGCAGCACAGTTAATCTCCTGTGCCTGGCAACACTCTATAACAATTATTTATGAGACGATAACAGAAATATTGGTGTTTATTACTCATTGCCCTGTATAATCACTTACTTTTCGCATAGAGATCGTCGTTCGCCTATAAACTTGAACCCATGTATTCCGGTGTAGTCGCAGTACTCCCTAAAATAATTTCTCAAATTGATGAACGATTTCTTGTTACTTTTTATATCGGCCATGTTACTCTCCTGGATGCTACACCGACGGAACTGGGCGTTCATCTGATTGGTTCGATCACTGTCAGTGACCGAAAGATCATTCGTCATTCTCTATTTGTCAATTTTGTTGTGTTTGTTTTCGGTAGAGGCAATTTCTGTTTTACAAAAATGACTTGTTCCGCGTTCAAATTTAATTAGCTTATAGAGGAAAATTTTACTTTTGATTTTGTAGACTTATAACTGCCAACGTTGCTTGAGAACTCCACTCAATTAAAGGAATTTTTTAGAGACTTCGCTGGTAACATATAAATAACAACGTCATAACGTCTTTTAGTAATTAGAAAAATAAGTCGCCTTGAAACGCTGAAAAATAATCTAATGGATTAGCGTTTTTCTTATAATAAGGGTAGGGAACTGTTTGTCATTAATCATTCCTGTCATTGGGAGTCATGACTAGTAAAATAGATAATACAAGATATGACGAAAGACGAAAGATGATACGAGAACTCAGACTTAAAAATACTGCCGAGTAGATATATTAATTTTAATACCCATTTCCCATTTGGAATAACTCCATCCTTATTTATCAATCATTCATAAAGTGAAACAAAATATTACCAACAAAAATGAACGTCGGTTACTAATTAGGTGTTGCGTCAAAGTCTGTTATCATTAAATAACGCAAAAATATATATAAAAATCGGCTTCAGAACGTTCTTCAACGTCTTCCGATGCCCAGTGGCCATTGATTTCTATCCAACCAGAGATCCTCTTCGAGTCCCCGGTCACTTATCTCCTTGTCTATCCCCTCTCTCCAGCTTTTTCTTGGTCTTCCCCTTTTTCGTCTTCCTGCTGGCTTCCAATCTAGGATCTG
>MU182898.1:237802-255973 GCA_016904865.1 Pissodes strobi | reverse complement strand
TGACATATTTTGTATATTATGTCAAAAATTACGTTTGCAGGTCTAAACATAATTATCATTTTTCCTATTGCAAGCCTTTATTATTTAATTGGAGTTGATTTTCTTGTAGATGAGGATCTACTTTAGTAGTCTGTGTTGGCAGTTTTATAATAAATAAATACAGGGTGATCAAAAACTAACATTAAAAATTTAAACGAAAAAATCGTTAAAAGTAATTTTCTCAAATGGACACCCCCTTTTTATAATTTTATCTTATTTAGTATACAAATTAAGGGCCACTTTGCATAAAGTTGTCTATTCGAAAAACTTGTAGTTTTTGAAATATTGGCAATTTAACATTTTTCTATTGTAAAGATGCTATACTAGTTGGCTATGAAAGCGAGGCGTGGCGAAAAAAAAACAATGGAGCACTACATAAATGACGCTATTTCTTGTCGTTTGACAATACACCTACTTATTACCCCAGCCGAGACGATTAAGTTATTAACATTTCGTCGGGCGCAGCTGTTCTAGCAGATACAAGTCTTTCTTTTGCATCGTGTATGGTAACCTATAGTGTTAAAATCCCCACCGCATAGGTAGCCTCCTATTTTTAGACCAGACATCGATACGTCCGTGGCAGTCTGTGTTACAATGTTTGATGGCCTGGCCTGTTCACATGGACTGGCTAGCGCTGGTCTGCTATGAGCATATGTCACGATTGCTAAGTCGTCAGCAAACGCCGTTATCTTGCTCTCCCCGATGTCCTTAAAGCTCTGCAACAACTGGTCAAGTCCCATAGATTTGGATCTAGTTTTGATCCTTGCGGGCACTCTTCCTCTAAATTTTTCATTAGCATAGCTGGGCCACCGAACATTAACAATTAGACTAGAAGGTTCACTCTAAGCCCGCCCCCAGCATTTTCCTCTTTGTCCCGTCGCGGAACCTGGTGAAATGCTGGTTAACCGCTCAGACCTCGTGCCACGTTTCACCCCGTTTCGTCTAAACTCTGGTGTCTCGCCTTCGTAAGCGCTACATCAAATTGCCGACTGAGAGTGGATCGTCTAGACTCTTGTTAATGTTCGGTGGCTGGGCCACCTTTGAAGGTAATCTGTCTATCACTAAGGTAGCTCTCTGTTAAATAGAACAGGTACCTAGGGAGCTCTCTCTCCTTTAAGGTCTTCAAAACTGAAGGCCACCAAACGCTATTGAAAGTCCCTTCAATATCTGAAAATATGCACGCTCTCTACTTAAAGCCGTTATCCAAATTTCCCAAAACCCTTTCTACTGACAAATTCATATTGTGCCCTATGGTGGACAAGAGTGTAAGTCAGTGTTTACTAAAAGTTAGGTTTTGTGAAAATACCTAACTGCCTAATTCAATCCAATTATTGATTGGATTGAACTAGGCAGTCAGATATTATCTCAGTAATGAAAAATTTAGAACAATGTGAACAAAAACTAATATTAAGATAATACTGCTTGCCTTATGGAATAAAATACCTTTCTACTTAAAGTTCAAAATTTTAAAAAATGTTTACTAAAACATATGAAAAGCATACAATATCAATGTTTACTAATATTGTAGTATTTAGTATATTGTTGCTTGAATGAAATTAGGGACCTAGATATTTTCTTAGTAAAGAAAAATGAATGGCAATATAAATGATTAAAATTGCATATTTCCCAAAATTAATAATCAATACTTATATTAATAGTCAGAAATCTTTAGATATTCAAATATTTTCATAGTCAGAGAAATGTTTACTAAAAACTTTATATTTGTGTTTTATGGCTCAGGCAGGATCTTTCCTGAGCATAGCTGGGCCAGCCAGATATCTCCCTAATAAGTAATATGCCACGCTCTTTAGCGTCTTCTAATTTTATTTACTTAGTTTCACTTCAGATTAGAAGAAAGTGAGAGTGAATAAAGTTAAAAGAACAACTTAAAGTTAAGTTAAAAAAATCAATTAAGGATGCATAGGCCAGAAGGAGCTGTCTGTGAAGCGTGAAAATTAGGTCCTTGTAGACGACACAAGTCAGAAAATCCCCCAACTGTAATATGGAACTATAGTTTTGGCTTAACAAACAAAATACTCAAATCAGCGACAGACGCCAACAATTTACAAATGAAAACAATACAAATAATAAAACAAGAAGTTAGATCAATTCAATACTAAAATAAATCAAACCGGTTAAATTATTGAGCCCAATTAATTTAAATCATCTATACATCTCAAGTTTCTCCCAAAATATATATCAGCAAATCCCTACGAACCACATGGTCCATGTCACATAAATACCAAGGTTACATAAATACGAACTCCACAAGATATTCCCCTTTCCAAGATTTAAAACAGCCAATCCTTTCATCTATGTACCACACGTCCCACACAAAAAAGACTTTCCCGCCAATTTCTGTAACAATCACCTAAGGTTCGGACATGACAAATCTTATCATATTTAATCAAATTCTCTGAAAACCTATATACTCCTAATTAGTTCATTCACTGACCAATGCGTACCGAAGTGCAACCAACCTCGTAGAAGTCTTAGTCGATGCTCCGCTCACTGGCGTAGGTACATTCTAAAAAGTCAGTCCAAGTTTCCAGGACAATCTGTTCCTCTGTAGCAATGGCGTCAAATGAAATCTAAATCCATTCATGTTTAGTGATTCTTTCCTTATTCAACTGTGGTGAACTGCAACACCGGTATAGGCATGTCATATACTACGCCTATAATTTAAAATAATAACACACATCATGTTGTCTAAAAATGAGATCGATAACGTCATGGTTCAGAGCAACACATTTCTACTTGGTGAGTAATACGACGGCATGCGCAACGCAATATTTCAAATGCAGATGGCAATTTGGTTTCCCAAATTAAGTATTCGAAAGAAAACCAATTTGAGAAAAATGAATGTAAATTAAAAAAAAAACTCATGAAACTCGGAATAATACAGCATTTTATGATAGTATATGGACACGGTTAATTTCCACCATATGGCGCTACCATATGAAAAGGTTAGAATTCCGAAAAGACATATCGTAGATTGGTTTTGGTTGTCGTTTTAATCCGTTTTTACGCTTTAAAAGCCCTAGTCCATCTCGCAACCTGATTTTTTTTTCTATAAAAGTTAAAACGTCGAAATAAACATCATAAAAGTCTAAATTACCACATCATCGGTGAAAAGCGTTTATGACCGCTATGATAAACAAAATAAGAGAGCAAAACAAACCATCTAAGGATTAAGTCAATACCATCTAGTTGCTTCCAGAAATAGACCTAAAACGCATGGTCATTAGGGTTTACTACACCCACACAGGGCATATATTAGACGAAATTTGTTACCTACAGGATCATTCAAGTGCAAATAATATATTAAGTACATTTCAGGTTGAAAAAAAAAACAGGCTTGAGTTCGTGAAACTCACTTAATACTAACATTTACTTTTCTATAAGTCAAGGACATGTGCATCTCTTTACGAAGTTCACTAAAGTAAATGGAAATTGACCGAAACAAGCCACCAGAAGGAGACGAGCATAAAAATTGCTGCACTTTCGCCTTAATTAGTGGGAAAATATTACTCTAATATGTACAGTGTCTAATATATAATGTTGCTATTCCTATATGTGTCTTCTTTTGGAATTTAAGTGATATCAAAGTAGCTACTAATTCTGTTTATGATATAGTGCAATCCTATGACCATTTTATTCTTCATCATTCTTGACAGACTGGTGATTGACAATAATTAAAATTCAGGCTTAGACAATCAGATACCTACCTTATTTAGGAAAATATGTTTACAGCAAAGTGTACTGCATATATTCAAGACCTATTATTAGTATATAATTGCTATATGTTTACTTAAGCTGTACATTTGCTAAAAATGAATTTGTATGTACACAGATATATGCTCAGTAAATAGTAATAAAGAAAAATGTAAAACATTATCTTCTTAACATGCATATTTTCGAAAACTAATAATATATTAATAGTCGAAAAGGCTTGGAGAGTCAGATATCTTTTAAGTTAGAAAAATATAATTATATAAAACAATGTGAATTAAAAATGAATAAGTATACCAGACCTAATATTAGTATATTCTTGCCTTCATTGAATTAGAAAGTCAGACATATTTTTAGTGAAGGAAAATGTAAAACTGTGTTTACTAAAGCTATAAAATTGCTAAAAGTGAGACGTTACTGCTTAAAATGGCTTGCGTACTGAGATATCTTCTCAATGAACAGTAATAAAAACAAATCTAAAACATGGTCCACTAAAACGTAATATATGTTTACTTGGAAGGTGAAACAATATTTACTAAAGCTGTATATTTGCTTAATCTAATAATACTGATATTAAATCTAATATTATTCTTTAATAGACTTAGACACGGGCATCTCGCCAAAGCAAATATATTTTGTCCTAAAAACTGTATATTTACGAAACCTCTCAGAAAAGATACCTAAATAAGAAAAATTGCATAAGTAAATTATATGGAAGCATTTTGCACTACGGTATGCCATTATAGCTAAAATTTAACAATTTTTTGGATTAATTAATAACCCTAGAAATGATAATTACATCATAATCAATGGATGCATTTAAGGCACAACGTTTTGTAAGTAGTGGAACTTAATGGATTTTCAGTGGCATTGTTAAGCAGTGTATTTATTGTTTTTATATTACAACAATATAATATGCGGGTGCATATATTCGTATTTCATCCAATTATTCATAAATAGAAACTATCTATATCACAGTTCTAAAGAGTCTTGCTGCAGCTTGTTATTATAGTTTTAACTAGACCATACGTGCTTATTTACAATAGCGCAACCAGTTTTTGACCCAGATATTTGACAAATTGTACGAAAATTTGTTCCGCCAAATTATTTCGTTGTGTTAAGTTAGCAAGAAAATTTTCTGATAACAATAAAATTACATTGAAGTTCTAGTTGCTCGTTGAAAATAGTTATGGAACGTTCTTTTTAGGTGCTTAATCTTCTGGGGCCTTATTGTATGATTATTCGTTAGGTAGTAAAAACAAGAGTTAGTTTTGTAAATATACATATTTTTATTATACGTTAATGATACACTATTTTATATTGACATATAGATGTCAGAATAAAAGCTGTTATCAAGAACTAAATATCGTACTTTTTGTCATTATGCATGAATTATAAGAAACCCATTACAAAATGTACAATGTCGCGTTTGAAACCCATGCGCCAAAATTCATTTTGAACTTGCCTTAGTTTTGGCGTTGTTTGAGTAAATGATTTACTCAAACAACGGTTTTGGTTAGTTCCTGTTTGTTGAGCCCCAGTAGCGAGCGGAGGGCCATGTGTGAAGTGAAATATTTTAAGAGTTTCAGAGCCGTATTATAGTGGATATACAGCAGCTTGCACGTGTTTCCGCGAAAATATTCCATTGCCCACCATTCAAAACATATTACCACAAAGAATCCCCCTTCTTCTTGTGCATATTACAACCATAATAACGTCCAATTGTTTCGACCAATAATAAACGGAATGCATCTTGGGAGCTATCCTCTCCTCAAAATTCCACCTGTCAAGCCAAATATTACATAATATGATAGATTAATTCTTGGTCTTAAAAGCTTGTATTTATGTGATCAGCAAAATATTCAATATTTTCCTAGCAAAAAGGATAATCGAGCAGCAAAATTAAATTAGCAAGTTTGTTTAGCGGATCAGCAAAATATATAATATTTCGGTAGCAAAAAGAATAATCGAGCATCAAAATTAGATCAGTAAAGCAGTTTGGGCATCCTCTAGTAGTTTTTTTGTAAATAATACTTGGACATTTTTGCGAGAAAATTGCCATATCAATTTTTATATACGCCAAACTTAAACATATAATAGATTGCGTTTAGGACGAGATATTAAAATAAGGAAAGTTAAAATTAGAAAAGTATCATATATTTATATTGCTACATAAATCATGGTTTAACAAAAGAGTAAAAGCATGATGTTTTACTTAAAAATAATGTGAACATTTCAACAACAAAAAATATTAATTAGTTTATTCGCCATTTCCTCAGCTTTCCTCACGAATTAATTAACATAGAATAATCGAAGACACCTGTTAATTCTCTTTCGCATTTGACTAATATCAGATTATTTAATCTGTCATGACCCATTTTGGTTCTAAGAAAGTTTTTTACAATTTTTAACTAGCTAAAGGAACACAAAATCCGTAAACACTAGATTTTGAAAGGAACATTCGATAGTTGCAATCTTAGAGTATAGGTTCTTTAATCTAAGGTTGCAATTACATAACCAGCGTAACAACGAACTGAATACTTAGATGTCAATATTTGTATAACGTCCTGAACTGTTGAAGCCTTATCGCAAGCTACCAACAAGATTTCAAATTCCAAAAGCAATGCATGTGCATCTGGCTTGGAGGGAAGCTTTCCCAATAAGGCTGCTACATCTTCAAGTTTCAATTTTTCTGCCGCAGACAAAGAAAACAATAGGCCCTACCTATTTATATACCGCGTTAGATAAAGCGAGGACGCTCACAGCTCCAGGGAAATGCTCATACTGGTTTTAAATTGTAGCCAAAAAGACGGGCCAGGGCCATTCGCTCCACTAGCGGCTAGGTTGCGCTGGTCTAAAAACGTTCCCGACGGCGAATATGTCTGAAATATTATAATATTTCACTTCACGCGTGGCCCTCCGCTCGCTTCGCTCGCTTCGGGGGCGCAACCAACAAAAACTAACAAAAACTAACCCAAGGCATACCCAAAATGAAGAAAAACTTTTTACAAACATAATAAATGTCTCGCTACCAACGGGAATCGAACCCGAGCCGCCCGCATGACAGGCACAGGCTCTGTCCCCAACCCGCTACACCGGATGAATATATTTTGCTGAACCGTAAAGACATGGGTAATTCTTATAACGTCGACGTCGCGTCGCGCGCAGTATTTCGCCGTCGGGAACGATCTTAGACCGGCGCGACCTAGGAACTATTTTTCGCTCTGGCCCTGAACTCGGTCCAGTAAAGGATACTTTATTGAACATAACCTGCCTGAGTTGTCAGAGCAGGAAATCTAAAATTTAGAATAACATTTTACTGTTTTGCTACTCCAGGCGTTCTTATTGTGCTACCAATTATTTTCAATTTTATATACTTTTGAAAATGGATGTACAATTGTTCCTCAAAACTTCAAGCTTTTATATTTTTCAGCTTCGTTAGGGTCACTGAATTGGCACTTGTGTAATTTACATGCTGGTAACAGGAAACAGGACCGAAGAGATCCTACATTACTCAGTTGCATATATTTATGTCTACTCGAGTTTCGCGTAAAAAATTAGCTACAAAAAATGAACCCTCCACTACAATACAGAACGTTATCTACATCATTAACGATCGGTGGAAATACGCTGAGGTGATTACGTTCAACAAAAAAATTAACCCCAAGTTCCCTAACAACTACAAATAAATTGGACTAAGTAAGGTGACTAAAAAAGAAAGTTAAAATATTCAAGGGCGAGACAGATACATTAGAACTAATTCCCCCCGAACCTCAGAACTACAGGTTTAAAGGCTGGTTGACAGAGACTGACATGCAGATTTATGTCATTTATTGGCTATTTGGAGAAGGTTGCCAGACTCGTAGAGAATTACCTAAGAGGCAGAATATTCAGTGTCACAATGAGAACAACAGCAACATCAGTACTGGGTTTACAATTCTATATTTTGTTCACTTGCGAGATCCTTAAAACACCGACAATGCTTGTTCTGTATACAGACGATACCGCCATCGTTCCATGGTTGCACAACAAGGCAATCCCGAGTTCATCTGCAAGAAGACTAATGCACTACCTGGATGATTGAGATCAACGTCTAGAAAAGCCAGGCTATCATGCTATCGTGCTCCAGAAAAGATTACATGAACCTCGACGAATCATGGTCCAGAGATATCATGTCACTAAACAACACATGTTGACATGTAAGATATAGGTTGACAGGGCCATAAACAAGACAGTGAGCGGTTTGAATAAGTTGTACTCCTTTATAGGCAGGCATAATTCAACGAGATTGAGTACCAAAATGGCGCTGATTAGATCCGTAGCCAGACTACAGGTAGCTAACCTGTGAGTCAGCAGGGTAGGGCTACACTACTCACAGCTACATCCAAAGAATATCAGCCGCTGATGGCAGACGCCTGCGCATCGTAGCTAATGGATCCTGCTTCATCAGGGACATACAAATTTATACAGATATGTTATTTAATAGTTCAAGACCAGCTCTATGATAGAGCCATTGTCCACCCCAACGAAGATCTTAGAAGATACAACCAATATGATCCTGGAAAGTCTACTATCGTCACCTGAAAGACCACGTTGCTTAGGCAATCGAGAACTCTCTACGTGAGTGATATGTACTCTCCACTCGAATGATTGAAATAGTGCGAGCATTTAAGGATAGAGGACAGGCCGAGCAAATTAGGGTTATACCAACAAAGAACTCGTGGTTTTATAGATGCTGGACCCGGAAACTAAGTAAAAGAGGTGGGCTTTAGTCGGCAGATAGTTTCGTCCGGGTGTCTTTTGAAGATATCCCACACGATAAAACAGGCATATAGTTATGTATTTGATAAAGATTAATTTAATATCTAATTATTTTGTATTTTTTTTGGTTTTTCCAAACATGCAACGAATTATTATCTTTTGAAATAAAATTTATTAATAATATTTAAATATACCTTTTATTTCCTTGTACTTGCACAGTTGCATAATACTCGTGCGTGATAAAAAACAGGTAAAAAGGCCTTTTAAGTGTAAAATGACTAATTAATATTTAAATGCCTGACTGTCTTATACCAAAATTTAAGAACATATCATGTTTATTTTTATTGCTTTTTCGCTAACTTATTAATAGATTAAACAGATCAAATAGCAAAATTTTGTAATCCAATGGTAAAATTAAGTGAACCCTGCATCAAGTAAGTCATAACTTTAATAGCCCATTTTTATTTTCCTAAAAAATGTTTCAAGCAATTATTCCAAGTTATAAATTTGATAAAATTTATATTGGATAAGAAGTATAAAAGTATTAAATAAAAGAAAATATGATAAAAAAATTAATGTTTAAGTACAATGTTTTAGCATTTTTGATAGAGAAAATATCCGAAAGGTATTGGATCTTACATGACACATGACGAAAACAACATAAAAAACTGAATCGGATTCATGTGATGCCGATATTTTTGATGACTCCATATTACTAGTTTATTATTATTGTTTAAATAACATTGAAAATTATATGATTGAAGTTATTGGAAAAATTTTGGATATACTATCCTTGTCTTTAAGAGGGATTTGTTTTTCTTACATTTTTGAAAACTAACTACGCTACTGGGATTCAATATTTTTTCCTAATTAATTAATTAATTAAATTGTGTCAATGTTGCGTCGAAGCCATAATAAGAGCACATAAAAATAGCCACATTAATTCTTTGAGCACGTATAAGTATTACCTACGCTTAATAAATAAATATAACTTCTCAAGCCACAGGGTAAATAAGAAAAACATAACTTCTCTCTGTATATCCTGATATGTCAAGAGGCAATTTTGCCATTATGACTGGAACATATAACATAAATATGACAAAGAAAAAAACCTAAAGAATCATAAAGGGATTCCTGCTGTGCACCGTTAAAGTCTTGCTTCTTGTTTTCTGCTTTACCTTCAAAATTTACAAGGTAGGTCTTTATTTTTTTGCAACAAATTGAACAAAAGTAGAACTACAAGTGCATTTCGTAAACGTGATGTATACAGAAAGATTATATAAACAATAAGAAAAATATGCTTCCAAGGAGATCACATCCTAGGTGGATTTCGTGATAAACAATAATTAAAAAATTTAATGATTTTATTTGGAACAACACTTATGATTGCACTGCATAGTAAAATAATAACAGTATTATATGCGGTTAGTATCGTAAAATTGACTGACTTATTTGGCCTAGAATTTTTTTAATTATACTTAATAAACTATTAGACGCAGTGTAGTGGCAATTACTTCTTATACTTTGTCTTATTTGGATTATAACTAGTAGATAGAAACATCGACTTGAAAAAATCACTTTCCTTACATAGCCTAGCATAATACTGACAGGTTTAAGTTATTATTGAGATTGGGAACAAACTGAAATAACAGATGGTTGATTAAAGTCGGTAAGTTAAAAGTTTATACACCACTTGTACTTTCCATAAATTTACTATTTCAAATAGCATATTTTAAAGGAATTTTAATATGTCAACGTTATTAATTGTCAATTTAAATCTACCAAGGCAATTTAGTAATGGAATTCTGCTTCCGCACGAAGAAATTATAATAGTTTACTTGAAAAGCCAATTTTGCAATTGTATGCAATCGGAACATTATATCAAGACATGTTATAATTAAAAATATCACCATTATTACAAAGATGTAAATATTTTTTTTCTACGATGAGAGTAGAAAAATCACAGTTAACTTGGCTAGAAAGTGCCACCCACATATCACATGACTTAGGTGGCGTTCGTGTCACCTTTGCCACAAATTTGCTCTGAAAATTTGGCAGCCAGGTGATCTGTCTATTTAAATCGCACAATCAAATCACGTGCCGGTCAAAATATTAGAGCAAATCGACGGAAAATGTGAGATTACCGAACGCCGCATATGGCATATGTTGTCAACTTGACGGATGAGGATGACATTATAAGTAATTTTCAACACCAATATTGAGAAGCTAATTTCAACACGAGTATGATATTAATCGTCTTCCTGTTAATCTAAAGAGTGGTTGTGCTGTATAATCTTGTACCTACATCACTTGTGGGAAAGTATGTTTTGAACCACGGAGGATTTCCGCACTTGCCACTCGGCTAACGCCTCGTGCTAAAAACCTCCTTATTTAACAACTAGTACATTCAACACTTATTATATAAATAAATTTTAACGTACTTTATATGTTTTTTATTGACAGCTGTCAAAGATATGACGTCATCCATATATTTTTTAAATGACAACTTATGACTTGTGAAACATCATTTGAAAGCTCTTATTTCCCACAGTATGCTCCTAAATTTTAACGCGATTCTATCAAGCCATTTTCAAATGGCGACCGTTCAATGGTCAAAATTCGATAAAATGCGAAGGAAAGTTTATTTTCGAAATCACTCGGACACAAGAGGTTCTAAAGCTATTTGCTCGGGTATTTGATATAACACACTCTCAATAGTTAGCCAGAATTCCAGAAATTGAGAATAAATATTATAAGCGCATTCTTAGTTTATACGTATTTATTAGAAACAGAATATAAAATAAAATTCACAGTCCATAACAAAGATTCAACCGGGGGAGACATTGAAAATGCCAAAGCAGAATGCAACGCTAATTAAATTTGAGAACTGAAAAAACTCATAATTGTGTTCAAAGTAATAGCTGATATAAGTTTAGTTTACCCAAATGACACAAGTTTAGTTTACCCAAATATACCACATAAATACATATTACTTCAAGTTTCGATCCTATTTTTTAATTTTTGATGCTAGAGAAGGTCGTAAAAAATAAAAAAGATTTGCGTTCGATTCGTCTCTCAATCCTCGATCTAAGAATATGCAACACAGCTATTTTGTCGTTAGAAACTAAATCACCATCAGTCGCATTATAAGATCCTTTACACAAATAGTGCACTATATAAAATTCGGCCTCTCCTATTGGTCGATCCGCATGGCCCTCCGCTCGCTTCGCTCGCTACGGGGGCTCAAGAAAAGAAAACTAACCAGGTGCTAACCCAATCTAACCCAAGACATACCCAAAATCAAGAAAAAAACTGTTTAGAAATATAATCTAAAAAAAAAATAAAAATAGCGACGGGGTTTGAACCCAGGCCGTCCAGGTGAAACCCAACGATCTAAACCTCTACACCACGAGAGCTCTTGACAGAAGTTGATTGCATCACGAAGACATACTGTAATACGAGATGGATCGACCAATAGGAGAGATCGATTTTTAAATAGTGCACTATTTGTGTAAAGGATCTTAAAATGCCCCTCAGCCACGCCTAACACAATTTAATGTAAATAATGAATTTTAGCAGATTACGTAAGTTGAATTTACCAAAATATACCACATAAATACATACTACAAGTTTTGTTCGTGTTTACAATTTTTAACGTTAGGGGTGGTTCTAAAAAAAAAATTGGATTCGATTCGTCTATCAATCCCCGATCTAATATGCAACACGAGTAGTCTGTCATGAGAAACTAAAAGTCACTCCCATCCACCCTAACACAATTTAATATGAAGAGTGACTTTTAGCAGATTACGTAAGATTAGTTTACCACATAAATACATATTACTTAAACTTTTGTTCGTTTTTACAATTTATAACGGTAGGGGTGGTTGTAAACGCTAAAAAAACATTTGCATTCGATTCATCTTTTAATCCCCGGTCTAACGATATGCAACACGACTGGTCTGTCGGTCGTGAGAAACTAAAAGTCACCCTCAGCCACCTCTAACACAATTTAATGTAAATAAAGAATTTTAGCGGATTACGTAAGTTTAGTTTACCAAAATATACCACATAAATACATATTACATTAAGTTTCGTTCGTTTTTACACTTTATAACGTTAGGGGTAGTTGTAGAAACCAAAAAAACATTTGCATTCAATTCGTCTCTCAATTCCGGATCTAACGATATGCAACAGGACTAGTCTGTCGTGAGAAATTAAAGTGACCCTCAGCCAGGCCTAACACAATTTAATGTAAAGAATGACTTTTAGCGGATTACGTAAGTTTAGATTACCAAAATATACCACAAAAATACAAATCACTTCAAGTTTCGTTCTTTGTTTTTATTTATGATGCTCTATTTAGAAATATGCAACACGACTACTTTGTCGTGAGAAACTAAATCACCCTCAGCCACCCCTAACACAATTTGATGTAAGGAATGCATTTTAGCAGATTACGTAAGTTTAATTTACCAAAATGTACCACATAACACATAAATACATACTTCAAGTTTTGTTCGTTTTTATAATTTATAACGTTAGGGGTGGTTGTAAAAACAAAAAGAAAACATTTGCATTCGATTCGTCTCTCAATCCCCGATCTAACGATATGCAACACGAGTAGTCTGTCATGAGAAACTAAAAGTCACCCCCATCCACCCTAAAAAAAATCAATATGAGCAATTTTAGCAGATTACGTAAGTTTAGTTTACCAAAATATACCACATAAATACATATTACTTCATGTTTCGTTCGTTTTTACACTTTATGATGGTTGTAAAAACTAAAAAAACATTTGCATTCGATTCGTCTTTTAATCCCCGATCTAACGATATGCAACATGACTAGTCTGTCGTGAGAAACTAAAAGTCACCCTCAGCCAACCCTAATTCAATTCAATGTAAAGGATAACTTGTAGCAGATTACGTAACTTTTAGTTTACCAAAATATACCACATAAATTCATATTATTTCAAGTTTCGTTCGTTTTTTACAATTTATGATGCTAGAGGTGGTCCTAAAGACAAAAAAACATTTCCATTCGATTCGTCTCTCAAGCCTCGATCTAACAATATGCAACACGAGTACTTTGTCGTGAGAAACTAAATCACACTCAGCCACCCCTAACACAATTTAATCTAAAGAATGACTTTTAGCAGATTACGTGAGATTAATTTACCAAAATATACCACATGAATACATAATACTTCAAGTTCCGTTCGTTTATAATTTATAACGTTAGGGGTTTCTTTTAATCCCGATCTAACGAATATGAATATGTTTTTTAATTGTCATTAGGTATTTTTTTCTTTTAATTTTTATTTTTAATCTTTTTTTTGAAATTGCTAATGTTGCTTTGGCGTATTTTTAAATAGTTTAAGTTACTTTTGAAATCGTTATATTCTATAAAAATATTTTAATTTGTTTTTTGTGTTAAGTGGGAAATTGGGGCGTTTATTTCTAATAAAAATAACCTCAAAACAAGATAATTAAATAAAAATTAAAAAAAAAAAAAGAAAAACCCATATTCATATTAATAACGCCAATATCATCTAAAAACGATAAACAAAAATTAACGTTCGTATTTAAAAAAAGAAAGGTGATGATGACCCCTTGAAGACAAAACCTCGGATTTCAGATTTTAAAACTTTCTAAATAGCATATTATTAGGCACCTAAATGGGCAATTCTTCCCAAATTTGACCGACACTGTATCTCTCACGGTTGTCGAGTTCCCCATACGTAGACTCGAATTCGAGCCACCCTGTACAGGGTGGCTCGAATTCGTGTAGAGTAACCGTAAGAGATACAGTGTCGGTCAAATTAAGGCAAAATTGCGCATTTAGTTGCCTAACAATATGCCGTTTAGAAACTTTTAAAATTCCGAGTATTTCCGGAGATATACGGAAAAAACCGAAATTTTGAAAATTCGTTTTATTTTTTTCCTGGGCTTATTTAAAAACGGATTTCAAATTGAATTGCACTTTTGCATTGCCACTTTTTCCGCTCTATCTAATGATGGTATCCAGTTTGAAATCCGACGTTTCGTCTTCAAGGGATCATCATCAACTTTCTTTTTTTAAATACGAACTTTAATTTTTTTAATCGTTTTTCAGGTGGTATTGGCGTTATTAATATGACTATGTGTTTTTATTTTTTTTTATTTTTTTTAATTTTTATTATCATTTTTTTAATTATATATTTTGCTTTGGCGTAATTTTAAATAATTTAAGGTAGGTACTTTTGAAACTTTTATATCCTATAAAAATATTTTATTATGATTTTTGTATTAAGTGGAAAATTGGAGCGTATTAAAAATAAAAAATAGTAAAATAATTTCTTACGAGAATATGCCCATGAACTCTTACTCAAACAAGTTGCTTACAGCAAAGATAAAATATTCTCAACTTTTAACCAATTAAAAAAATTATTTAATAGATAACTTCAACAATTTATAATCATACTACGTGATACTATAGGAACTTTGATGGAAAAAACCTATTGGAATTTTGCTTATAAATAAAATGCACTAAGCAACTTGTTTGAGTAATAGTTCATGGCCATATTCGCGTAAAAAATAAATTTACTATTTTTCATTTTTAATACGGGCTCCAATTTGCCACTTAATACAAAAAACAAATAAAATATTTTTATAGAATATGAAAATTTCAAAAGTACCTACCTTAAATTATTTAAAATCACGCCAAAACAAAATATATAAAATAAAAATAATAAAAAAATAATAAAAATTAAATAAAAAAAATAAATAAATAAAAACACATACTCATATTAATAAGGCCAATACCATCTGAAAAACGATAAAAAAATTAAAGTTCGTATTTAAAAAAAGAAAGTTGATGATGATCCCTTGAAGACGAAACGTCAGATTTCAAACTGGATATCATCATTGGATAGAGCGGAAAAACTAGCAATGCAAGAGTGCAATTAGATTTGAAATCCGTTTTTTCCGGATATCTCCGTAAATACTCGGAATTTTAAAACTTTCTAAACGGCATATTGTTAGGCACCTAAATGCACAATTCTTCCCAAATTTGACCGACACTGTATCTCTCACAGTTTTCGAGTTCCCTATACGTAGACTCGAATTCGAGCCACCCTGTACATATAGCTACTTATTTAATAGCAATTATGGAATATATAAAATGTGTATAAAAATTGTTAATTTTAGTGAAATAGTAATGCTTTACAAACAGGGTGTTCGAGAAATGGACGGAGATATTTTAGAGAGTGATTCCTTGTTAAAAAATATGAAAAAAAGTTTTTATAAATATGGGTCCGGAAATGCAGGGTTTTCAAGATACAGGGTGTTAAATAAAAAAAAATAAAGAATGATATTATTAACAAAAATATTCGCTCGATTCTGTTGAAATTTGTTGTATTAAGTGGCTTATTTAGCCCTAAATAGATTAAAATTATTAAGTCCAGTGGCGTCCCGAGGGACAGCTTAGGGAATATTATTATCAAAAAAATGTACGCCACTACCTTTTTTGTAACTTTAATATTTTTGTTTGATTAAGCATCTAAAAATACAACTTCTTTGCCTCTGGTATTTTTTTCCTATCTCACTTCATTTTCAAGAAAAAAAAATAAAAACCATTTTATTGCATGTCACTGGACAAAATTGGTTTATCAATTTTTGCTAAAAAAAATTAAGTGCCTTGGAAAACAAATAATCATTTCTGCATGGAGGTTTGACATTTGCGCGTCCGTTTTTTTAGAAAAGAATTATATATGTAAATTCAACAGAATTGGTCAATGGATATTTAAGATATTAATAAAAAACTAATTTTTCTAAAAAAAGTTTGGAAATGTAATAAACTGGTCTTTATTTTTTTTCTCGAAAACAAGACAAGATACGAAGACAGTTCAAGAAAAAAAAATGTTGAATTGTCAGTTGTTTAATACGAAAAAAATCAAAATTTTGTAAAAAAAGTCAGTGGCGCACACTTTTTAGTCAATAATATTCGATCAGATGCCTCCTGAGACGCCACTGAACCTCATATTTTTATTCTAATTAAGCCCCATATTATTACAGACAAGACTACCAAATTTCAACAGAATCCGTCAAGGATATTTTAGATATTAATAAGAAACCGATATTTAAAAAAAAAAAGTTTGGAAATGTAATAAACTGGTTTTCATTTTTTTTTTCTCGAAAACGAAGTAAGCTACGAAAACAATTCAGGAAGCAAAAATATTGTATTTTTAGTTGCTTAATACGGAAAAAATATAAAATTTTAAAAAAAGTTAGTGGCGCACACTTTTTAGTCACTAATATTCGGTATGATGCCGCCCGAGACGCCACTGGACTTCATATTTTTATTTTTATTAAGGCTAAATGAGCCTCATATTATTACAAACAAGACTACTAAATTTTAACCGAATCGGTCAAATGGATATTTAAGATATTAATAAAAAACCGATTTAAACTTGTTTTTTATTGTTTTTATCGAAAACGAAGCCAGATACGAAAATAATTCAAGAAACCAAACTGTTGTATTTTTAGTTGCTTAATACGAAAAAATTATAAAATGTTTAAAAAAGTCAGTGGCGCGCATTTTTTCTTGTCAATAATATTCGGTTTGACGCCCCCCGAGACGCCACTGGACCTTATATTTTTAATCTAATTAAGGCTAAATAAGCCCCTTATTGCTACAGATAACATTACAAAATTTCAACAAAATAAGTAAAAGGATATTTAAGATATTAACAAAAATCCGATTTTTTTTAAAAGTTTGACACCTTGTATCTTGAAAACTCTGCATATCCGGACCCATGTTTATAAAAACTTTTTTTCATATTTGTTAACAGGGAATCAATCTCCGTCTATTTTTCGAACACCCTGGACAATAAAAACAAAGTATTATTTTTGTTTTAGCCTTTGTTTACTTTTTGCAACTTTAACATGATGCTGCCTGTATAATATGACATTTACTTGTTTTTTTTTTACAAAAATACTTCAGCCAGCTTCCAATCACACATTTTACTGGCCGAGTTAGGTGTCAGGCGAAAAAAATTAAAACTCAGCTTAGAGCTACGAGATAAGAATTGATTTAAAAAAATTTTTTCGAGCTCTATTTTAATGAGCAATATGTCGTTAAAAGGGCCGGGGAATCTATTTTTATTATTTGGCCATTTTATATCCCCAGATAGTAGTACAAAAACAAAACAGTTTTTAAAATAATAACGTTTCGCAGTTTATAATTCAAATCGCACGCACGTTTAATACAAAATAAGGTGATTTTTTAGTAACAAGAATGTAAGCAACCATTTCGAAATGTATATTAAAATAGATGCACGTAGCAGTCTAGTAAGGACCTCTATATGGTGTTCACATTAAAGCCAAGCTTTTGAATACTAATTATGATAAAGTTAAAAATCTATTAGGTTGTAATATGTGTTTTAAATAAGGTTACTGTCAATGCTACGACTTTCCAAATCGTTTTCAGGCCACATTTTTGTCAGCAGTGCCAAACGTATTAATAATAGTTGTTCATGTCTATTAATTCGACAGCCCATCAACCTTTCACTTTAACTAGAAGTGTTTGGAACAGCAATAACGATTGTTGAATAATAACAATTACAATTAGGAATAATTGTTAACTTTATGCAGACGTTTT
>MU182898.1:194044-237792 GCA_016904865.1 Pissodes strobi | reverse complement strand
ATGAAGAATCCTTTGAAAATATAGAAGATCCATCGATATTAGAAGTTCCTTGAGATGCAAGGAAAAATGATTTTGTGTTTGTTGAATTTATAGCAGATAACAACTAAATATATTAGGATGGAAAATTTTTAGATGAATTTGAATAAAGCAAAGAATACGAAATTTAATTTTACAGCAGAAGTTAAAAACTCGCAGATAGGTTATTGATCGATGATCGATGATGTGCAAGATAGAAGAATCACTCTGAAATTTTAAATACCACACCAATGAAAGGTTAATTGGAATAAAAAGAATCACTGACCCTGAAAAAAACAGGAAAATATAGCAAGCAGCAAGTCCAGAAGACAGTTTTCGATAGATCTCTAATTAAAATAAACTGGAAACTGTCGACAAATAATTCAGCAAGCAAACTAACCCAAACTTCAAATTGTTCTTTATAGATGAAGTATTTTTTGAAAATATAAAAATACATGGATATTGGACTATTCTTCTCGCAATATATTTAATCAAATTGAAGTGAGAAGACATATTGGCATGTTCAAAATGTGATTTGAGTCACTTTTATCCAATTTGCAAAGGTTCCAAAACCCTTAAGAGCATTAGTCAGGCATTAAATTCTGTTTCCCGTTTCCTGACTTTATTTTTGAGTTTACTCAATTTTGGTTTTTACAAAAATTGTTCAAAATACCTTTCTTACGAGCGCTCAGGAAGTATTTTTTTAAATTTAAATTTTTTTTATTTTTGTTTTTTTACTTACTCTCTAATTAAAGAAAAGCGATCCAGAGCGCTCTAGACAAATCATTTTTAAGACCTTTTTATTAAAACATAAATTCTCTATTGTAAATAACAACTTTTTTAAATGAGAAATTGAAAAATAGGCGAAAAGTCTCATAAAATCTTGGTATCCGCCAACCTGGCAATGTCGCGGCCGACCGGCAGGCCTGCGATGCAGCGGAGCGCGCAGCGGCGTGGCAGCGGTTATCGTTGCTATGCGAAAATGTTTTTGCTTCGGTAATTATTATACGTTATATTTTCTGCAGTTTGTTTTCGCGAGAGTTTTCGATTATTTTGTGTGAAAGTGTTGGATGCTGTTAATTTGTTAATAAATACGAATTGTTGGTTTAGTGTAAGTATTCTCATTGATATAAACGGTAAGTTTTCTATAAATAATTATTTAATATTAGTTTTAAAGATGGGGAAGATTAAAGATGGGAGAAAAACAGTTTACAGAGGGAAGAAAAAATCTCTTAGACAGAGAAATAGAAGGTTTTTGCAAAAGGAAAAGACTATTGATTGGTAAGTAGGTAGGATGTATAAATATTATATACAGGGTATTCCTAAATATCATATTCAAATAAAAAGGGGTGATTCCTCAGAACATTTTATAAAAAAAAAATCATATAAACATAGGTTCGTGCTATCTTGAAAAAAATAGAGTTTAGTCACATAATTGTCATAAAGATTGTTGTAAGCCATAATTCTCAATTTGTTATGTTTTTTAATATGCTCCTGAGGCTTACAATAAATTAGTTTTTATTTTTTCCTCGAAAACAAAAGGAAGATACAAAAATAATAATTCAAGAGACAGAAATATTTTATTTTTAGTTCTTCAATGTGGAAAAATTAAGACTTACAAAAAAGTTATAGGCGTTCAAGACCTATAATGTTGATAGGAACTTTTTTTCATAAAATGATGTAAGGAAACACCTTTTTATGATATTTAGGAACCCTGTGTATGAATGCTGAAATTTAATAAACAAATGTAGGCATTAATTTTATAGTAGTTTGTAAAAAATTCGAAAACTGACAAAAACGCCTAGAGGTATTGATGTTGTTTTAACAAGAAACCCATATTACAGCAGCTAAAAATGATTACCAAAATGGCACAGATACAAACTTCTTGATTTTTTCCATTACTTTGTTTAATTATTTTAATATTTATAGCCAACCTTCATGTAGCTATGCAGAAGATGCTGCCCGAATGGATGTTGACGATTGTTATGTTGACGATTCTATGAGGTGAATACATATAAAGTTGTCATTTTAAAAATGCATATTATCCTATATTTTATTTTTTTAGTGTGAATAATGATAATAGTAAAAATATTAGCTCTTCTAAAATTCCCCTACCGGATCATGATAATTTGGAAGTGGATAAGAACATAACCAAATCGTAAGAGTCATTTTTATCCTTGTTAAAAAATAATATTAATAATCACGTCTTTTTAGCAACGAATCTGAGTTACTAGATGGTAGAAGAATAGTTAGTATTAAACATCTATTTAAACAAATCTTAAATCAAGAAAGACATGAACCATTTAATTGCAGCATTATTGATATGGAGGTAATTAAGGAAAACCGAAGTGGTTTATATAGCGAATTTACTTTAAAGTGTAAGATGTGTCATCTGATTAAAATAATTTCAAGTGAAGAAAAATCTGAAGCTGAACTTAAAGTGAATTCCTCCATTGTTTTAAGTACCGTATCTACAGGGCTTGGATACTCACAAATAAACGAAATAGCTGCATCTATGAATATGCCATTTATGAGTATAAATACTTTTAACCAATATCACAAAAAAGTAGCAAATATAATTAGGGAATCCTCTTGGAAAAGTATGGAGGAAGCAGCAACTGAAGAAGCAAAAATAGCGATAGCTGAAGGCGAAGTAGACAGCAATGGTATTCCATGCATTACCGTGGTGACCGATGGTGCTTGGGCAAAACGTTCCTATAATGTTAATTATGATGCTTCGTCTGGTGTGGTAATTATAGTAGTCTTAAAATTTAACCTTAGGGTTTGGGGTTCATTACAAAAATTTGGATACCTATCTTTTTTATAAAAATCTACCGTAAAAGCGATCGTTACAATAAAAATGGCATACAGGGTGTTTCCTAACTGCGTACATTAAATTAAACCCGTATTCCTAAGCTAATTTCAAGAAAAAAAGTTTATATAAACATGGCTCCGCAAATGCATTGTTTATAAGATACAGGGTGATAAACTTAAAAAAAATAACGGTTTTTTATAAATAATATTATAAATATTTTTACACCGATTGTTTTGAAATTTGGCAGGTTTATTTTTAGTAATAAAAGCCTACTTTAGCCCTAATTAGATTAAAATTATTAACTCCAGTAGCGCCCCGGGGGCACATTTCCAATTATTTCCGTTTAAAAAATGTACGTCACTGACTCTTTTTGTAAATTTTATTTTTTTCGTATCTGGCCTCGTTTTCGAGAAAAAAATATATAAAAACCATTTTATTGCATGTTTCTGGCTCTTGCAATATATAAGTGGTTTTTATTTTTTCTCTTTCAAACCCCACAAAATATTTTAATATAATTTAGTCACTTGACTTAAATTAGTGTCCAAGGAAAACAAAAATATCAACTTGAATAATAAGTCAGTGGCGGAGATATTAATAACAAAGCGTAACACCCTGTATCTTAAAAACAATATTATATTTCCGGTCCCATGTTTGTATGGACTTTTTTTCATGAAATTAGCTGAGGAATACGCCCTTAACTTTAATGTATGCAATTAGGAAACACCCTGTATACCCTGCTACAACTTATATTTCTTGCGCAGAGTAGTCTGTGTTTTTTCAAGACTTTTTGATTCTTGAGTGACAGTCATATTTGTCTTAATTTTTAGGCATGCATTGTGGGTTATAAAACCGGAAAATTATTGTTTCTTGGTATAAGAAACAAATTTTGTTCACTATGTTCGTGGTATGAAAATAAAAAAAAAGACATTCCAGAACACAAATGCTATAAGAACTGGAATGGTACATCTACCTCAATGGAAACCGACATTATATTGGAAGGTTTTAAAAAAAGTGTAGAGTTATATAACCTGAAATACACAAAAATGATTGGAGACGGGGATTCTTCAGTGTACCGAAAATTATTACAATCAAAACCTTATGGTAATATGTTAGTTCAAAAGGTGGAATGCAAGAATCACTTGTTACGAAATTTTGCAAAAAAAATTCGAGAAATTTCTAGTAAGTATAAATATTATGAATTATTATAGTATACTTGTATAAATGGGGGAATTTATTTCATATTACGTAGCCCAGGAAACGAGGAGTGTTAGAAGTTTTAAATTACAGTCAATCCTTGTCAGTGGCAATGAATTTAACATATTAAAAAAAATCCCTATATTATTTTTCTTTACGAAATATATTCCGTTCACATATTAAATTCTTCCCCAGTAGGCCATGGAAAAAAATGTGTTTATTCGAATTTACCTCGGGCATCAGCAAATTGATAATAATTTTTGCCTCAGCACTCTGGATATTACATATTATGATAATTTCTAAATATTATTTGTATTTAATTATAGATAAGAACCGAAGTATTTCCAAAAATTTGCCAGTGTCTTTGGGACTTAGGAAAGAGGTTTTTAACAGGTTTTTAAGGTTAAGAGGTGCAATCACAAAAGCCACCACATATAGAATATCTGAAGAAACCACAATGGATGAAAAGGTTACTTTATTAAGAGGTGATATCTACAATGCCCCTAGTCACGTTTTTGGAGAACATGCCAAATGCAAAGAAATAAAATATTTTAAATGTAGTAAAGAAGATACCAATGAAGTTAATTTGATTCCAAGTATGCAGGACTGTGGCTTATATGAAGATATCCTTGCAGCCCTGCAAAGAGTTATTGATAATAGCAGCAGCTTAATTCTAAACATGATGGACAACAATCTGGCGGAGCATTATAATAATGTGGTGTGCAAATTCGTTGGAGGAAAACGAATTCATTTTTCCAAACGAGGATCATATGAAACCCGGTGTGAAGCTGCTGCATTATCTTTTAACTCTCGTGGCGATTATTACCGAATTCTCCATAAAACAGCAGTTGGAACAAGTCCTCGATTATACACTAAAAAGTATGTCCAGAAGTGTAGAAAAATAAGACTATTAAATAAAGAGAGGTCAAAAAAAGTCTTATTTCGCAGAAAAAAAGTAAAACAGGCGAAACAATCCCTTCCTGACAAAGATTACGGCCCAGATGCTAATTATATACCTTTGGCCATGGATAGTCACATGTTTATTGCCAAAAAAAAAAGAATTTTTAGAATTACTAAAAAAAAGTTCAGAGGAAATTAAAGAGATCGAAAAATCTACTGTTGGTCAGGCTTCCAATCCAAAATGGTTGCAGGAAAGATCTCTCCGAATTACGGCGTCAAACTTTGGCAAAATTTGTAAGATGAGGCCGAAAACATCGCCATCCAAAACTATAACTACATTACTCTATGGAAATTTTATGGGAAATAAAGCCACAAAATATGGTCATGACAGCGAGGCGCGGGCGATTTTGGATTTCGAGAGCCGATATGGTCTGAAAGTTACCTGCTGTGGATTATTTATTGGAGAAATGGAATATTACCTGGCAGCAAGTCCTGACGGTTGTATTGGTATGGATGATTTGGTGGAAGTAAAATGCCCTTATATCATTTCCAAAATTAGTCCAATAGAAGGAATTACGACAAAAAAAATTACGTTTGCCACATTAGTTGATGGCAGCTTAAAACTGAAAAGAACGCACAACTATTATTATCAGGTACAAGGGCAGCTGGCTATAGCTGAAAAACAATCATGCTATTTTATAATTTGGAGTCCTTCTGGTATGTTGGTCGAAAAGGTAAAGGTTTTAACTAAGATTGTATATATTTCGAAAATGACCATGTTTAACCAAATCACTATTGTAAAGTTTTTCTTCTTTGTATGTCATCCCAGCCAACTAATGGTTTCATTTTTTTTAGATAAGTCGTGACGAAAACTTTTGGTATGAAAATATGCTACCGAAATTAAAAGCGTTTTATGAAAATTTTTTGTTGCCAGAGTTGGTTGACCCACTTTTTCCAAGAGGCTTGCCAGTAAGGGAATGAAGTAATGTTGAAAATAAACAATTTTTGTGATTTTAACTTTTTCTTTGTAAATGACATTATCAAAAATAGTTTACCAAACGTTTTCCAATATTTTTGTTATTTAAATTCTATATGAATACCTATTATACGGAAAACACCTTTAAATAATAATTAACCTAAAAACTGGTTTGCGTCAGAAATCCCGGATTTAAAAAAAAAGTGAGTAGTTTATGTTTGTTTTCCTCAGGCGCGTAGAAAAACAATTATTGTTCCTAACGCTTGCGGAAAACATTCCTCCGCAGTCGGATGCTTCATGTTTCCGCACTTGTTAGGAAAATAGATATTACGCACTTAATATGTATATAGTAAAATAAAAAAAAAATAAGAATATAAATTTTTTACAATGCGTAGAAGATGTTTTTTCCGCACTCGTTAGAAAAATCCGTATTTTACACATTTCACACAGTGCGTAAAGACGGTACTTTACACACGGGAGTACAAAATAGTTATTTTGCAACTAGTATGTAACGAGTGCCTAAAAAACTTTTTCTATTTTGATATCATAAAGAAGTATTTTCGATAAGCAAATTAGTGTCGTAAAGAAGCTCATTTCGACACTTTTTTTTGTCCAAAGTTGTTACGACAAGGCTATCTGTCAACGTCATTCACAATTTTAGAGATTTTGATTGATTGAAAGCAATTGTTTATTTTGTAATGTAGGGTTAGTCGGTTTTTCGATGAGTGCACAGTAAATTGACATTGACACCAAGCGTATATTCTTACGAGATTTAGTGGTGTCAGCATAAACAAGTAAAATAATAAAGCCATGAGAGCATATTATAATTTCAAAACAAAATGTTTTTTTCGGAAAATATGACACCAAAATAGAAAAGAAAAATAGTAGAAAAATCTTCGTTTCGTAAGACATTTCATCATAGTCGCCCTTTAGAAAACGCGCGTTAGGCTTGTTTTCTAAATTAGAGCTTGTGTGATAAAATCACGTCTTATGAAACTTATTTTTAATATTTTTAAGCACTCTAAACTTTTTGCAAGAATTATTTTTCTACTTGCATGCGGAAAAACATTTTTTTCGCACGGCGTGCGGGAAGTGTACTTTCCCAATTATCACACGCATCTGCGTGCATAAAAACGGTTTTTTATCACTTAAGTAGGAAAACTAAAACTAGTATCTATCCTATTATTCAATTAGAATTAATGGATGTTATTTATTGAGGATATGTAGATGCGAGCCGAGCCGTAGCCAAAGCCGAGGCGAGCAATTTATTCGAATTAAATAATCGCTATTATTGCTTATTGAACCCAACTAATATCCATTTTATGCATAAACTATAAGTAAAGTTATACTCTTCGAAAAATGTTCTTATTATGTCTGTACTTTGTGTTCGTTGTCAAACTGCCAAACTCAAAATCGCAATAGGCAATTCTGCAATAGTTTGTATAAATTACTCGATCATTGCGAAAACTCTTCTTTCGCGGCCGGCCAAATTTCGTAGAAACTCGAACGTGGTGATGCACACAGAGGACGGCGAGTACCGAGCGGTATGCGATGTTGCCGAAAGTGCGAAACAGCGTGTCGACCGGCCGATGCCGAATCTGAGTTGGTCACGTGCTGACTAATGCTCTTAAGAAATGGTCTAATTGCTGAGATAATGATTCTTTTCAGAGGTTGGCTTAGTTTCCTATAATATATTCCGAGTCAAAATTTTCAAACTGTGTGCAGAGAAAGGTTATACATACAACTTGTAGATATATCTGGTAAGAAGAACAACCCAAATGAACAGTCAGTTGCCACTCACGTAGTTCTCGAGTTTATGGAGCGTCTCTTGGATTGCGGACGTCTTCTATATACAGACAATTTTTATACCAGCATTACCCCGCACATGACCTTCTGGATCAAAAGGCGAACTCTATTTGGATTCTGAGGTAAAATAGAAGATTTAATCCTAAGCCAGTCACGCATGCAAATCTTGAAAATGAAGCCATGACTGCACGTCGAATCAATACTTATGTCATGACAAAATGTAGACCTTATTTTTGATAGCTGACGCAGTTTCTGAAATAGCAGTTATGCAAAAAAGTCGTGTTGTAAAAATACCGTTCATCATTATAAACCATAGCAGTATCAAGTAATTTATAGATGTGCCTGATCAAAAGGCTTTCTACTCGGCTACTATACGATGCGGTATGAAGTGGAATAGAAAGGTTGCCATAGAACTACTCACAAATATTGCACTGGTATATGCCCATAGAGCATAACAATCTGTTACCTAAAAATTGTAAACATAACCAACTTTAGGGAGGAGGTTACAACAAAAAATGTAATGATAGGGATATTGTAATAAATATTCCATCTGAAGAAACTTCCAGAAATCACGAATTGATTGAGACGGAGTCCAGATACTACAAAGCTCACAGTGAAAGAAATGAAGAAGAAAATGCACAGCCAAGGGTGTGAACACAAGCTTTTATGTATGAAGTGCTCTTTTGATACTCACCGTACCAATTTATGTGAATGTGGTGAATATAGTTCAAAGTGAATAAGTTATAATTGTTTACGGACACATTCAAAAAAACCTTTTGTTTTTTGTGATTTTTTAATCCCGCTTAAACGGAATAATATTTATTATTTTTCAAAAGTGTGTTAGTTTCTGCAAGTCATTCAGCACCAGAAGACGCAGTAATCAAAGTGTTAAAACCCTAACCAAACTTAGGGAAGAGTGTAACGTTGTAAATGTTACAAAATACAGTAGTGCGATATTCCCCTTTAACTGATCGATTTGTGTCATCGATGCTCTCGCTACCTTACTTCTCGCGACCTTACTTCCGATGTTCCGCAGCCGAGCTGCTCGGAAGGTATATCCATTTGAAGCGCCACTTGACAGATGTGGTATATATTCTTTTTGAGAGAATTGTCAGGCCTTCTTGTCTGCACGCTCACAGCGCAGCATGTGAGCGTGCAATCTGGTATCTAAAATTATCGTGCTTATTTTTGACCATCCGATCTAAGTACCATCTGCTTTCGTAGTCGAATTATTCGGCAAATATACTGCCCAGTGTAGTTCCTGAAATTATCGGTCATATCGTTTGATACCGATAAAGATGTTTAACGACTAGCGTGGTTACCCTTCCTATGAAAAAAAAGGTTTGTTACTTGTTAGTGTGTTCATATTCCATTATTGGAATAGTAAAAATTATTTATAATTTAATTAGAGATCTTCCGCTATCTCCTGTGAGATCTTTAGCTACCTCCCGTGAGACCTTTTGCGGAGAAGAATTACTTTCTCTGACCTTTCGTGAGCCTTTCTGTGCCAAACTAGCGAGTTCCTGGTGTTACTTTGCCGTACCGAGGCCTTTTGTCAAGATGATACGACCACATGATGGAGACGTACCTTCGCAGGAAACGCCAGTGTCTCCAAATCAACTAGATACAATATAATTGATATACTTCTAGCTAAAAATTTAGTTGCACCTTCACCTAACTGACAACACAAAGACCCACACCTTTAAATAAAATTAAAACAAATGAGTGAACCTGGCATGCCTGTTGAGCACTTAACAAACAGTGTAACCTAATTGGCACCCTACGCTTAGGGCTGGTTACAAGAATTATGCGATGATAGGAAGAAAATGCTAGATTAACACAACTGATCATTGACAAGACTCATAAATGACCAGTTGTGCTAATATAGCGTTTTGTTCCTTTCATGAGATATTTGAGCTTACGTAGTTTTAGTACTGTATGTGTAATGATTTTCGAAATATGTGAAAACTAAACAAAAAGTTCAACTTCTATTATCCTGTGTTTGGAACCTTGCAGAGAAATGCTTTTTACATTTACTTTTTACTTCAAAATGTGTTCAAGAATCGCCTCCTGAATTTACTTATGACCGCCCTTTATATGATTTGTCCAAATTGGGGCTTCATTCAATAACGGTGGAAAGTTATATAATATGTCCAAGAATATAACTTTTGTTGATATCTAATTTATCTACAAGTCAATCCTAATGAATAGAAATTACCGTCCCAAGAATATTCTTGTGCGAACGCACTACAATCGATGGAAAAATTGCATCGAGATTTTATACTGTAAGCCTTCACATTTAAATGTCAGTGTTATAATATCCAGGCAAAGCACAGGATTGACAACGTGATTTTCCTTTTTCTTTTATTTTTGGTCGAGTATTTTATTATGCTGAACGTCCGGACTTTTTCGTATGCACACATCCCGAGATTTAAGATAAAAAAGTTAAATTGTGAAACGGTTCGACTGTATTTCTTTGACGTTTTTTTTTTACTTTCTAGTCACATGGCCATGTTTCGGCTACTTTATTTGTATATCAATATACTCCATTTGTTTTGGGGAATGCCGTGCATTATGTCGTCCTTGCTTTTCGGATTTGTCACCTATTGACTCCTTCTATTAATGGGCACTTGTCGTGCTATTTTAATTTTCTTCGGCATCCATGTAAATAGTTTTGTCCCTGTAATGTCTTAAGCTCTGATGATGTTGCCTGAATGATTTGTTAAATTTACGGTTAAAAGGAAGCCTAGTTTTGTATTCTTAGTGCCCCTGAAATATATGTATCATTAGCGTTGGACGGAATATCAATTATCAACCATTTCGCCTATCTTCAAGGCATTAAGAGCCAGTTTTTTATGATACTGACCCTCGATTTTTTACCATCAAAAACATCAAATCTGCAGGATCGACGAAATGCACGTTGTCACGCCACAACACCCAACCGCCTCTGAGTAAGGGTATTCCGATATTTTGTTATAAATATAATTTTCTGTTGAAAACTCCACTTTTGATATTTCAGCTCATAAAATTTCATCGATATCCATATTTGCATTACTAAGTTCACCCATTAGAAGCTTCTACAGCATGCGTAAAACATATATATAGTGCTGGGAAAATTAGGCTACCATTATTAATATTATTATGTTGTTGTTTTCGCTTGTTTTTTGTTAATCTAAATTGAAAATCGAAAAGTACAAGATTTTTAACCTTGTAAAAGCAATTATGAATTTCGTAAATTATAATTTTCTTGTTACAAACTTTAAGCTTTGTTAATCATTGCGATACCTTGTTTTAATTTCATGCAATTAATTAAAACAATGCACCGCATATTTTCTTTACTTTAATGTGTTCAAATATTATCTGTTTATTTTTGGTAACTATCTATACAGGGTGCATCTGATAGTTACAAAGAAAATTTAGAGGGAGCTTCTATAGAGGAAGATAGGTAAGATTACAGTGACTCTATCCAAGAAGCTACTGTGGGTGTCTCGGTCAACAGCAATATGTCCTGGCATGACCACGTTACTAACATTGCAAAATCAGCCTCCCAGAAGCTTGGTGCGCTATTTCGCAACAAAGAACTGTATACACCGCAGCAGTTGCTCTTGCTCTACAAAGCGCAAATAAGACCATGCTTAGAATATTGCTCACACATCTGGGATGCCGCACCTAAGAACACCCTAAAGTTGCTGGATTCCATTCAGAAGAGAGCTGTGCGTCTCATCGGCGACCCGCAGTTAACCCGAGATCTGGATAGTCTGGAACACCGCAGACATGTGGCCGAGATTTCCCTGTTTTACAGATACTTTCACGGCAGATATTCCCAGGATTTGCTAACCAGTTCGTCGTACAACTGGAAAACCTAGAACATATCGCTTTACAAGAACTCCTTTGTCTGGCGCACTACATCACTGTGGAACTCACTCCAAGGACAAACAGATGTCCTATTACGACCTACAACTCTTCAAGAACCGTGTCAATCAACATCTTAGCATACACACCGCTCGTTGAGAGCCATAGAATCTCCCTTTGGTGTGTGCCACTACCACAAAAAAAAGAAATACTGTATGTTAATCTGCGACTGGAAAGATCAAATCTGAGAGCCAAAAAGATGACCAACTGGTTTAGATACCAGAACAACATCAAAAAAACCATCCAAATAAGACATATAAACAATGTTCAGCAACTGGAATTCGAAGTAGAAAACTTCTTACAGGCTTTTAATACTAGTACTGCCATAGAAGATCTCTCCAACGGCCGAAGACATGACGAGATCAAAGACATGATTCGAGCTAATTGGAGATTAGGGCGCATATACGCAAGACCTGGCAGATAAAATGACCGAGTGACACTAAACCAACATAGCAACATCCTAAAAACACGACTCATGGCACATAGAGACGAATCTTGGCTAAGGAACTTGGAGAGCTGAATTCCGCAGATCAGTCAGCCTGGCAGATGCAGAGGGCATTCCGCAATGCCAAGACTTTTATTCCGCTTTTGAACGGGGAAGAAGGCTTGGTGTACGCTGATGTGGATAATGCGACATTATTCGCAGAAACCATGGCAGATTAAACAAACATCCTGACGAGGATGAAGAACTATACCCAGACGTCGAAGAAAGAGTCAGACGCCTCGAGCAAAGACTCATTCAGCCTAGATGTGATGTACCAACCTCACCAGGTGAGGTTGCAAACATCATAAGGAGGCTGAAAGTGAGAAAAGAACCAGGTGCTGACAAAATCAGCAACTTGATCCTCAAGAAACTTCCCAAAAAGGGAATCACAGCTACGGCGAACATAATCAATGCGATGATGCGAGTTGGCCACTTACCTGGCAGGCAGAAGGAGGTTGGGGTCATTGTAATACCTAATTTAGGTAAGGATAAGACCCATCCAGAAAATTACAGACTCATCACTCTGCTGTGAGCGAGGTGGCTGAGAGAGTGATCCCGAGAAGACTCAACGACGAGTCAAATGAATTCGACACCATCCCCTATTTCCAATACGGATTCAGGAAAGGACTTTCACCGGAATTACCACTTCCAAAGGTAGTAGAGTACATAACAAAAGGCTCTAGCAACTCCAAAGCGACAGGGCAATCTTTATAAACGTAGAAAGAGCCTTCGACAGAGAATGGCATTAGGGGTTGTGCTATAAGACGATATTAGGCGGCTACTATATTAATTATTAAAGGCAAAACATCCAAGCCTAGGATTAGGCAAAACATCCAAGCCTAGGATGCTTGATGCAGCAGTAATGCAGGGCTCAGCCTTTGGACCGTCCCTGTACTCAATATTCACACATGATATGCCATCATTTAACGGGGCGCTAATTTCATTGTATGCTGATGATACATTGATACAATTTGTCCACAATAATACAACGAGGATAAGCGCTGTGCTACAGGAGGCAACAGACGAACTCGCCACATGGATAACAAGGTGAATGAGCGCAAAACGTAAGCCATAATCCTCCAGAAGAGGAGATAGACTGCCGGACCGCACATTCGGATAAACATCATCGATGTACCTTGGAGCGACGAAGTCAAGTACCTGGACTGTGGGTTGACATGGAAACGGCACATCCAATCGGCAAAAGACAATACCAATTGGGCAATGGCTATGCTTAAGGGAGATCAAGACTTAATAGAAGCAAATTCCGGAAGTCCTCTCTCCGACCTGCAGTAGAAGAGGCCCCTAGAGAGTTAAAACACAGGTCGGAACATAGCTGAGTCTTTGGTGGGTATGCCAGATTTGCCGGTGAGTCTCACACTATCCCTTCAGGGGGATGTGCGTAAGAGAGAATTTTCTCAGAACACAAAAAAAAAAACCAGTTTGTTTTCATAATATTGTCGTGCAGTGAAATAAGGTCTTACGAAAAAAATCTTGCCCATTTCGCATCAAATTTTCTTTTTTTGCTAGACGAAAGAAAATAATCGTCGATCTTAGTCAGAGAATAGCGTAAATGTTGCCATGCCTATAATTTTATTATAATATTCAAAAAAGACGAGAGCAAAATGCAAAATAGAATTCAGCCTGATTTTGCTGCTGTAGGTCCGTTTGGTTTTGCAAAAATCGCTATGAAATTCAGTTCAGTTAAATTTTGAAAGAAAAAAATCTCTATGATAATCTCAACTCGGATTAAGGAAGTGCTGAAGAAAGAGAACAAGAAAAAAATCGTTAAGTTGAAGACAAGAAAAGGGAAATTAAGACAGCAAAAAAGACGTATTTGAAGAGAAGATAAAAAACAAGCTACGAAAAATAAAAAAAGTAATGTATGCTTAAGATTAACATTTTGAAAAACAAGTATCGTTTGTGATCTATATTTTGAAATTATTTGCCGCAACTTTGATGTTTAAAATCAAATGTTACTTCAATATCTCCAATAAAATCAACAGAAACCGTTGCTTATCGTTTGAAAAATTTTCCCATCTCCAAATCGTCTTAAATGAGATTTCAGGCAAATTAATCATTTACTATACATCGATATGCCAAAAGTAAAATCTCCAAATCTGCCATAAAGTTAACCAGAAACTGCCCCTAATCATCAAAAAATGTCCATGCTTCTAACCCAATTACCAGCTTCAAAGCATTTTCAATGAGATATCAGGAAATGTATAAATCTACCTATTTTAACCTAAACGTCATACCAAAATGTTGGAAGATGTATGTCTTCAATTTTTTCATAGTGCAAAAGTTTCGTAGAATGGCCGAAATATTGAAAAATTTTGAATTTTTTTGCGATTTTGTCGATGTTTCAATTTAGCTTCAATTTTCTAGTATTTCCCCATTTTGTACGGAAAATTATTACATACCTTTTCATAGCATAAATCGGAAGGTTTATGAATCAGAGATTGATTTCTTCAATATAGCTACACGTTGGCTGGCACGTACGCTTAAATTAGAGTTTTCAAACTGAAAATCAACAATCACCAGTTCGGCACTTTCAATCGGATTGATGCGTTTTTTTGGTATGCTCTGATTATTTCCTCCTTCTTTAATGAACGAATGTTTTGTTGCTCTAGAGATTATCCGATTTTTCAGTAACAAAATATTTAGTGGTAACGCGTCGTGTAAAAGTTTATTCGAAATGGCGAAAAGTTTAAATTCAACTAGCTCACCCTGTATAAAAGAAATAATCTTTTCCAAAAGCCTTCTAATGCAGTTTTTGGTGTAGATCTTTGTTAAGTAATCGGTTTTGCTAAAAAAATGCTTTTCGCAAAAAAAATGAAATCTTAAATTTTCTTGACCTAAAAATCGATACTTTTACATTTTACCTGGAAAGTTGATTTCACTGACATTTTCCAAGCAGAGGAGCTTTAAGAGAATTTTCCCCTTAAAAGTTCTCTATCGTCTCAGTTTTTTGCTCCTCGAAATTTTTCCGGCGCTAGAAAAACCCTAAATTGATCCTTTTTTCAAAAAAATACGCACCCAAAAAAAAATAATCGCCATTTTTTCTATTCTTACCAATTTCAATTGGGTTCGGAATACCGTCACAAGGTACGTGTTCAGAAAGTTTCATTTTTTTGTCAGCGAAATTTTGAACAATTGCAAGTTCGACACAACTGGAAAGGGTCGCCAATGATCGCCAAAAATAATTTACCTTCGTCGGTCCCCCAAGTACTGCCTAAAAAGGCGCCAAATCCCAAATTTCCACTTGCAGCCGTTTTCGAGAAGAATGAAACAATGAGTTTATGGGAACTGAAATCGCTCTGCTGACTGTTTCTCTCGATCGCTTGGTTGGCTGAAGTGGACACCGACTTAACCCGATTGAGCGTCACATATTCGAGTCTGACGGCTCAGTCTTATTCACTACCCAGAGAAAAGCGTGTTGAAGGCGCTTAAAGAAGTCTTCTCTTAATAAAAAGGTATAATGTCCAGGATGCAAAGAAGTATTATAATCATTGTCCTACTAAAGGCGGTATATAAAGTGTAATGGTTGTGAATCTTGGGTGGCATGAAGCATGCACTTATATGTTTTATGTAGGTAATCGTGATTTTGTCCCAAAATGTTCGTCATTTTACCCGACTGTTGTGGCAAGATGACGAAAATTTAAGGTATCTTTTTACATTCCATTTGCTGTTTTTGAAAACGTCTGTAGGCGAATAAATTAATATTTAAAGTTTTCCAAATTTTTGAAACGTATTCATTATTTTAAAAAATAAGTTGCTAATCATTATTCTAAAAATTGATAAAATTATTAGAACTTTGCGCTACTCATATCAAAATTTTGGAGGTATAATTTACGTTGGAATGAAGTGCACATTTGGGTAGAAAATTAATCTTAGCTACCTCCTCCATTGGCCTTACGGGGCAAGTTCAAGTTGTTTTACCGACTTGGTGAATAAATTAATATTTAAAGTATTCCTAATTTTTGAAATGTATTTATTACCTAAAAAATTAAGTTGCTGATCATTATTCAAAAAATTGATAAAATGGTTAGAACTTTGCGCCACTCATATTAAACTTTTGGCATTATAATTTACGTTTGGAAAGAAGTGCACATTTGGGTAGAAAATTTATCTTAGCTACCTCCATTGACCTTACGGGACGTTCAAGTTGTTTTACCGACTTTGTGATTAAATTAATATTTAAAGTATTCCTAATTTTTTAAATGTATTTATTATCTAAAAAATTAAGTTGCTGATCATTATTCAAAAACTTGATAAAGTTATTAGAACTTTGCGCCACTCATATCAAACTTTTAGAATTATAATTTACGTTTGGAAAGAAGTGCACATTTGGGTAGAAAATTTATTGCTACCTCCAGTGGTCTTAGGGAGCAAGTTCAAGTTGTTTTACCGACTTTGTGAATAAATTATTATTTAAAATATATATAATTTTTGAAATGTATTAATTACCTAAAAAATTAAGTTGCTGATCACTATTCAAAAAATTGATAAAATTATTAGGACTTTGCACCACTCATATCCAAAGTTTGGGACTCTAATTTATGTGTTGTAAACAAGTGAACATCTCGATGGAAAATTTATCGTGAAAGTGGAAATGCAACTAGAGGTTTTTATAAGTAAATACATAATTTAATGTGGAATAAAATATATTTATTTACCAAAAATAGTAAAAAAGTCAACTTTACCGCGGACGGCTGCACATGGGCATAAAATTACATTAGAAACAACTTCTCTAAGCAAAAAATTTTCGAAAAAAATTCGATTTTTCGATACTTCCTAAATACATTTTAGTCTTCAAGTAAGCAGAACCGTTAAATTTCTCATAAATCATTTAATAAATAACCGTCTCATTTGTTGCGTACTTCTTGGTAATTTTTTCGTCGGGTGCGCAAACTTGTTTGCATATTTTTTTCACAAAATTAAATCGACTTCGTAATTGCTCCCCAAGTGCACAAACCGCAAAGTTCTTAGGCGTGGCGCTACCATTATTTCGTTTTTATGATATCGCCATTCTTTTACCAAGAATCGAAAAGTAGATGATTTTTAACCTTGCTCAGGCACTTAATAATTTCGTAAATATTCATTTTTATTACAAAGCTTATAAGCTTTGTTAATCAGAGCAATACATTGTTTTAATTTCGTGTAATTAAACAATGTATCACAAATTTTCGTTACCTAATCTTAATGTCTGGCCTAATTGATACACTTTCGTCTATTATTAGTTGTTTTAAATATTTGTCTTTTTACACAATTTTTGCGTCACAATTTTTTGGCAAGCGGCAAGCTTTTTGGGCAATTAATTTTTATAGGCTCTTTGGAAAACAATCTATTAAACTTCTTAGACGATGAATATTATTTAGTCTTAACCACATTCAACAATAGTATATTATTTTGACCATATTGGTATCCAAAGTAATTAAATAAAGAGGATTAGGTAAGAAAGCCAGACGATTATAGAATTTCGGTTAAATGTCAAAGAAATAATGTTGTAATCGATGAGTAAATACTGTATTAATATTGATGATGTACAATAAATAATCCGGCCTTTAAACTGAATAGTTTCGAACGAAAGTCATATATGTTTTTGATGTTCCATAAACCTTAACAGTGACTTCGGTAATATCGCGTATCGTCCCATGACAACTTTTAATTTCGGTGTTTGATAACGAATACTAATACTGGCAATTTTAATTTGGATTTATATTAGCGTTGGTTAACCGAAATATAATAGTGTCTGTTAAATGACCCAACGAAAATACCTAATAATAATTATTATTAAATGTGTATGGAAGAATAGAATTTATGGTACGAAACAGCAAAGCATATAGCATTTAATGCTATAATAACCCGATAATTTCATAGAGTGTAACCTAAGTTCAAAAATAAATCTCATCTGAACTGAAACGGAAAATGCAATTTTTAATAAAATTTTCAATCCATCTATGTTTTTTGTCCTTGAATATCAAAAATATGCTTCTATTAATCGATGGTTCTTTACACTTCTTAGATTTTGGATAGTTTTTAATGAGTTACAGCCTGATGAAAAAGCATGCAGTAACCATTGTGGCATATTTTGTTTCAAAATTAAAATTTGGATTCCTTTGAGTAATCAAAATTCTGTGGATTTCCAATATTTAAGGAAAATAAAGCTATATTAAGAAGAAAACTATTAATTTTATTTTACGCAAAAATCAGGAGTTTTCAAATATTTATGCTTTAAGCAAATTTATTCTTCTAATTTTTGTAAACAGTTTAATAGCTTCTTACTACACTGCATCTATTAATTTTTAATACAGGTAATTTATCTAATTAGAGCCAATATGGTCCCCAAATTTGCCAGATTTCATTTATGTAATTTTTAGTTATATATGAAAAAAAATTTTTTTGAATTTTACATGTATCAATTTTAAAAAATATATATTATAGCCTTATAAGATCACTATTTTTTTCTATATATTCAAGAATAATTTTTCAATATCAAGATATTTATAATTATAATGTTATACATATTTTTTCCCACTTTAAACGTGTCCTAAGCATCTTTTAAATTACTTCAAATTAACCTCTATAATTTCAAAAAACAGAGTGATAATTTTATGTCAACTACACTACGTTCCATACAACGTTTCATACAGATAAAATCCCCCTTTCGTAGAAAAGTTGGAGAAATATGGTTTTTAAATTTTCCAGATTTAATTCGGGTAATTTTTAATCAGGAATGAGAAAAAATTTGTTATTTTCGCTATTTTTTTACAATTTTTCATGTATCATTAATTTATTTTCCAATTATTAAATAGAAAGTTATATTTAAAAAAAATACATAGTCAGACGAGATCATTATTTTTTTATATTTTTTTATCAACCAATTGTTAAAAAAGAAAAGATAAACACAAAAATTAAAATACGAAATAATATAAAAGTAGGTATGCTTAAAGGGCACAGAAAATTATGATAAAGAGATACCGGTAATTTCCAGATTTTAGTGGTATAATTTTTAATCATAAAAAATAACAATATTCTTTCTGGCGCCAATTTATTTAGTATTTTACATGTATTACTAATTTACTTTCCAATTAAGTTTTGTTTGTAAAAATATAGCATTAGACGACTATAATTTTTTCCTATATTATCAATATCAAAACATTCATAATTATAATGCTATAAATATTTTTCCCACTTTACACGTACCCTAATCCAAACTAACCCAAACATTTTACATTAATTCTTATAATTTCAGAAAACAGAGTGATACTTTTATATTAACTATACCACATAATATTTAACGTTTAATACTGATAATTTCTTTTTTTTTAAATTTGGTGTAATATGGTCTTTATATTTTCCAGATTTTAGGCATGTAATTTTTAATAAAAAAAAATGTTTTTATCGTTTTTTTAATAATTATAATAATATAATAAATGGTAATCAGTTTTTTTTTCGTAAATATGAATCCTTACAAGAATACAAGATCACCAATTTTTATCTATATATACATGAAGCAATTGTTAATATCAATATATTCATAATTAAACATTTATAACTAATTTTTCTCACTTTAAACGTAAACATCTTCCAAGTTACTTCAAATTAAATCCTAGAATTTCAGAAAGCAGAGTGATAATTTTATATAAACAACACTACGATTAATACAGATAAAATTCCACTTTCGTAAAAAAAATTGGAGAAATATGGTCTTTAAATTTTCCAGACTTAAGTCTTCTAATTTTTGTTCAGGAATGAGAAAAAAATTGTTATTACTTATCGCTTTTTTTAGAATCTTTCACGTATCATTAATTTATTTTCCAATTATGAAAGAGAAAGTAATATTTAAAAAAAATTACATAGTAATACAAGAACACCATTTTTTTATATTTATTTATCAAGCAAATGTTAAAAAAAGAAAGATAAAAAAAAATTAAAAATACGAAATAATATAAAAGTAGGTATACTTAAAGGGCCCAGAAAATTATGATAAAGAGATACCGCAAAAATATATCACTTAATAGTTAAAGTATAAACTAGTTAAAATTGTGAGACGGTATCTAATAACAAATCAAAGATTTCCTCTAACTGGTATAATCCCACTTTCGGTGAAAAATTGGAGAAATATGGCCTTTAAATTTTCCAGATTTAAGTCGTGTAGTTTTTAATCAGCAATGAGAAAAAAATTGTTATTATCGCTATTTTTTTATTAGATTTTTACAGGTATCATTAATTTATTTTCCAATTATGAAATAGAAAGTTATATTTTTCAAAAAATACACATTCATACAAGATCACCATTTTTTATATTTATTTGTCAAGCAATTGCTACAAAAGAAAAGATAAACAAAAAAAAATAATAAAAGATATGGAGTAATATAAAAGCACTTTGGTATACTGAAAGGGCACAGAAAATTACGATAAAGAAGTACCAAAAAAAATGTACGACTATATATCGACTAAAAAACAATAAAGGTTTCCTCTAACAAATTGGTATAACCAGAGCCATTAAATCAAATACACACAAACACACTCATCAAGCAATTATCAAAATCAAAACATTCATAATTGTAGTGTTGTAAATATTTTTTTCCTACATGAAACGTATCCTAAATATCTCTTAAATTACCTACTTCAAATTAAATCCTATATTTTCAGAAAACAAAGGGATGATTTTATATTAACTACACTGCGTTCAATACAACTTTTACTACTGATCAAATCCTTTTTTTTTAGAAAAATTGGAGCAATTTGATCTTTATATTTTCCAGATTTTAGTCGTATGATTTTAAATCCTGGAACTTTTTTAGCATTTTATATTTACACAGACAATGATGAAATTAATTTTCGCATTGTAAAATAAATAATATTTAAAAAAAAATTGTAAACATATAGACAGCCCTCCAAGATTACAATTTTTTCCTCTGATGTTCTTGAAACAGTTGTCAATATCAATGTCAACATAATACAAATTTTTTTTGCCTCTTTGAACTTACCCCTTCTTTTCCCTCTTCTTCCTTCCTTTCGTAGTTCCTTTAATGGTTCTGTAAAGGGTAATCATATTTCCAAATATAAGGCACACACAAATCCCGTTTGCACTATCAAAATACTACCCCTAAAAGCGTTACTGTTTTAAAATTTCGACCAAAAAATGCCCGCGCGAATTTTAAGTACCGCACGTAAGTCGCGGTGTATCGGTACCACCAATGATACCTCGTAGCCTAAGAAGTGAGTGAGCACTGAACAATGTTAACAGTCGCGCTACGCAATAGCAGAGCGTCTAAGAAAGGGGCGAGTAATTTTCTATATGAAGTGTAATTCTTATATTATTCGTGTTTTAGGTACATACGATATAGCAACCTAATAATATATCACTTTAGTTCCTGTTATTTCAATTATTGATATGCTTTCTGATCCGAAAGACAGTGCTGGATTGATATATTTTGAATTCAGAGAAGGGGTTAACTGAAAAGTTCTCATTTTACTAATTAGCAAAGTTTTATAAAAACATATAAGAAGTAATAAAATGTTTTGTGATATTAAACTTTTTTGCCTCATTATTATTTTAAAAGATTAGGTTTTCTGGAGTCACGACTTATATAGTTGTCTTTTTAGGTTATTTCATGATGTTTTATTAACTGATGAGAAACTTATCATACCTTTTTCTATGATTTAGATGTTAAACGAATTTTGACATAAATTTATTAGTATCTGAATGAAGTTTAACTTTAGATGATGCAGAGGTAATTAATGACATTTTTTCGGTAGCACAAAATATTATAATTTTTCAATAGACATATCTTTATCTAAGATTTTAATTAATTTTGGGGAGACCGAAACTCGAAGGAAATATTTCGGACTTCTTTTTCTTATTTACTGGAAATCTTTAAATTTTCCTAGATAACTATATTCCTTCCTTTTCTATATATTTTCGAAAATTAATATTTTTTTATTTTAATTATTGGCCTAGAAAAAGCTTCGAGGTCATTTAACGGAAACCAACTTTACAGCCTTGCAACAATTATTGTTGAAAAACGTGGTCGTTAATTTTTTATGTTCGCCAAGTTTTCGAAAATTTCAAATTTTCTTTTTTAGCTTGAAAAGTTTAAGTGCTCCCATTTTTATTCTTCTCAAATATATCTTGCACAACTTTCCTAATAATTATATTGATTTGTGTTATGATAACTTATCAAATCGTCAACATATCGAAACATTTAATGGATTTGTTGTGAAGTCATTGTCTTATTGTTCAGATTCTCTCGCACCATGCCATTTTAGGACGGTATAAACAATCTGATTTATGAAGTCCTTAATGCAAAATATTTAGTACCTTTTATTGTGTTGTAAGTTATGCAATCAATCTTTATTTCCGTCTCGCATCTTTTCAAGAGCGCCACTATAATAAATTATCGATGGCACTTCGCTCTTCAGCATGTTGTTTTTCATTGCCTTCACCATTTGATATATGTTATTTTCACATTGCTTTATTATTTCTTCACTTAACAATTTATAAGATACATCTCAACACCCGTAGGTGGATTTAGAGAAAAATTAAGGCATAACCTTAAGGGAAACGATGGCTACAAATATCGCGTGCCCTAAGGTCGTTTATTAGTTAGTTAAAGGTGAGCTTATTTGTGAATGTAAGCAATTTCAATCGTTAAAAAAAACCTTTGTCTCTTTCTTCATGCCGCTAGCAAGAATAATCCAGATACTAGGTAAAATAACTAAAAAAAAATTAAATCAATTGGTTAATTTAGCGACAGGCGAACGTCTTCCTATAATACATTCTTATAGAAAACAGCACTTCAAACTTAAGCAAGGATTTCCTTCGCCAATTGTCAAGAATGAAAATTTTTAGGTTGCTTAATATTTTCATTCCACTCTAAAGCCTAGGTTGCACTGGTCAGGTAAAGAGTAAAGTAGAATAGAGAGTTAAAAAAAGCAGGTTCAACTTAACCAGTGTAAACAGTTGGCCAAATAAACGGGCGAATATTGGGTAGGTCAAGTGGTAGAGCCAAAGTATACATGTGCTAGCGGACAGCATAGTAACACTACCCAAGAATCGTAGTTAGAGTTTACGATTCTTGAACTCGACCGCCAGCGTTACCACATTTTTTTGGCAAATCTACTAACATGTTAGCCTGTATCTACTAAAATTCAGAAAAATCTACTAAAGACATTTAAGTCAATACCAGAAATCTACTGAATATTCCATATATAATTAATTATGTAATATAAAATAAAATAGAGGAAAATAGAACCAAAAAATAACAAGGAAAAAGTGTAAGTGTGCTCATGCCGAATTCCATTTGATTGCACTCTTTGCACTCAGTGCGCACTTTTTTAACAGATAAACAAGGTTTTATTGTCAAAAGTCAAAAAAGTGCGTTCCCATTCTGCCCGATAAGAATGATTTACGGCTAACTGCATCCCAAATGTTGAAACTGCAAATGCTTTTTTTTTTCTTAATTTTTGGGCATGCTTTGGGTTAGTTTGGCTTGGTTGCGCCATTCGAAATATTTCGAATTGGTGTAGTTAGCCATGGATACAATATATTTGTGGCTTATAAGAACAAATTTTAAATTCAAATAACTTGCAACTCGTTTATCCGAACATAGATAAGTTATATATATTTGAAAAGAGGAAGATTAGCAGAATTTAAATTTTCAATCATATACAAGGTGTTCCATTTAAAATAACGAAGTTGATAGTGATTTGTTAATTTTCCGATCATCATTTGTTTTTCTTTCTTACACCATGAAAATCTTCATGAAGAATCCTGCAACTTTTATATAAACTATATTTTTCTATCTATAAAAATAAAGATTTTAAAGGGGTGCGCAATTATACGGGAAAACCCTGTACGTCTCTCATACGATACCTCCTAATCCTACTATCATTTCTAAATGTATCTTTTATCTTAGACCTAAGACTTCTAAAAGACACATTTTTCAAAGTGTTTTATAATATCTGGTTATTAAATTTATTAACAAAATACCTACCTTTTATCTTTCAACAAAGAAAATAATGTTTTAATCACCCAATCATAGAAAAAATCATCAAAACACTTCTCTGGTCACAGTTTATCACGCTTTTGCTAACTAAGTATTTTACGAGTAATGAATGAGTTAACTAAGCTTATCTAAAATTTGATTTACAAATTCTAATTAAATAACGGCGCCGGTGCGGCCGCCCTATATCCTTGCGACCTTTTTCTTTCCTTTGACGAGACTAGAGCCGGCCAAGCGCGATGTTTTTTTTCTCTGAATTTGACAACTCAAAATATATAATAAATTAATTTTTATTATATGAAATATGTGAATATTATGAAAGGTTATAAGTTTTTATCTTCGTTTCTGTGGAATGGCTTAAGCATGAAATTTAGTTTTGCATACTTTTATATTAAAAACGAAATGTATTTTACTGTTTCTACTCACCTACAAATTCGATCCAACATACACTGAAAAATTAAATGAATTATTGTGGCTTTCCCACACCTGAAGATATAAGCAGAAGACGAATAGGTGAGTAGGTCGCAAGATCGCCCGTGCCTAGCTCATGCTAGGCACGGGCTGCAAGCTCGATCGTCTACCTGCATGTGATGACGTCAAGCCAGTGCCGGGTCCTTAAACTCTTGGCGTTCACGATCTATCCCTCTTTTCTTTCGCTATTCTTGAAGAATGGCCACTACTTCCGGTGAAGCTTATCGAAGACAAATCCTGAAAATATCTTGTCTCTCTAAATCTTCTTCATCGAAACTTCTTTTCGGCTTGTAGTAAGTACCGAGAAGACTAAACGGTTTAGTCTTCTCGGGTAAGTACTTGAAGTCGATCTGAGTCAGTTGTGTAGGGCACAACATACTTTAATAATTTTATTAACAGCCTCTGGGCAGCATGGTTTCTCAAAAATCCTAAAGCTGCTCACCATCACGAACGCATTTTTCTCAATTCGCCTTGCCCTAGAAAGGCGATAATTGATTTTTTTTTTGTTTCTTTGTAATTATTCCTTTATAAGGCTTTAGTAAGTTTTTAATTGAAAAGCATCATCCCCAACGAGGCGCCCATCATCTGGTAATAGACCATGTTCTATTGCTTCGAACATAGAAGATTGGTGAAAAACTCCCCCATCTAAATGTCTCCCAGTAGAGCCAACATTAATGTAGCGGAAACAATAATGGTGTTTGTACCTTTATAATTAAAAAAATCATTTCCACAGTGACTTGGTGCACGAGTAATAACCATTGATTTGTATAGGAGTGGATGAGCAATAGCCGCCTGTCGCACTACTCAAAAGTGGCAACCTATGGGCGAAAAAACAGGCTTCTGCGCATGACAAAATCAACGCAAAATGGAAAAACGTAAACAAAGAAGATACCGTTTGGACATGCGCACTAAAACACTTGCCGTCTCCGCAGGCGTCGGTCAGGAACGAACTTGTCTTTTGTCTTTGACGTGTTTTCGTTTTGACGGCGCGGCATTTTGAGTTAATAATTCGAGTTTTTATTTTTTTTTACTTTCTTTGGACCTAGTGTCTGTAGTTGCTTAATTAGTTTTAGTTTAGTGGTTCACGTTTGTGGTTTGTGCGTACCCTATTTTGATTTCCGTTTAAATTGGACAATACGCTTATAAACAATGGGCGATGCTACCAAAATAGAATCCCGAAAGTGTATGGTTGTGTTTTGTAGTAGTAGAGGCAAAATACCCGGGATTTCCTATTTCTAGTAAGTCTAATTATTATAAGTATTACTTATTTATACCTTATTGTTTGTTTCACTATGCTAACTGGGGCCCATTTCACAATCGGCAAGACTCCTCTACCGAATATTTGGTGAAATAATCACTTTCGAAGTCCGGGCCTGCCTATTTACCTTCACGGTGCAACAGCTAGCTCCTACTAATTTTCTAATGCGCAAGTCCAAATTGAAATCTCTTTGTTTACATTTCGCCGTCGTAAATTTGCCATGTTTGGTCTATTTATTGCTTATCCACTCCTATACAAATCAATGGTAATAACGTGCTTCCAGGAAAGTTCCATCGATGATGAAAGCCTTCTTAATAACTCTCCAATCCATTTCCAAAGCTGGCATCTGAAAAAAAGTATGGTAAAAGATGTCATAGCGTCTGCACTTACCTTGAAGTATGGTACATTTTCAATTACTGCGGTGTAGTTAAAGTTGTCATTTTGCTTCAATTTATGTACTATGGAAAATTCATAAAGGCAGAGGTCTCCTTAATATACGACAAGTAAGTATACATCTGCAATATGACAAGCGTTGCATAAAATATTTCACTTTGTAACACCGCAGGATGTAGAGTACCTACAGAAATTTTACAATCAAAGGGTGGCAACATTTAGACAATGAAACTAGATTGTTATAAATATTTATTCAAAAAAGTAGATACGAAAACAAAGATACTGATTCATAAATTGATTTCCATCTTGTAGTGAGTCAATATATGTATACATACATTAGTGTTCGGCAGAAAGAACACATCATTTGGGAAAATTGTTTACTAATGAGTTTTGGTAAAAGTCGATATGAACAATCGCTTCTACATAAAAAAAAACCAAAAGACGTTGAACAGTTCCATTCGTCTTTTGAAGTTTGGCGGGAAATTTAAATTTTATCAGCAATATGACGCAAAACGGACTTATCTATCTGAAAAAATATCGCAAAATGTTATTAGGAAAAGGTGTTTAGAGTGACGTTCTAAGCTACGTACATATTTTGAAAAAAAATCTAATGTAAAAAAATTGTTTTTTTTTCAAGAAAAAAAAAATTTGTCTGGCAAAGAAACTCTTTAGTAATATTTTAAAAAATATTTCGTCAACATTGGCATGCTATTTTTATTTTATTTTTTTGAGAAAATTAAAATCTTTAAATTTGCCAGCTGCTTCATAAGAGATCACTGAAATACCTCCAGGACATTACGATTCCGGAACTATTGATTATTGATACAGGACTATCTATATCTACAAACAATTTTTATTCAAATTTAATCATTTAAATCAACAACTAAATATATTATTAATAGATAGTTGGAATCATCCATTGCCGCTATTTTAATAATAAATAAAAGCCCAATAAATAAAACTAAAAACACCAGTAAGTTCCCTTTTGATTCATTTATTTTCATCTACGTTGCATTATTTTGTCTTCGTAACTAAATTTCTGCAAATAAGAAGTAAAAAAGGCTACAGAACTTCCTTTATAATCTCAAAATCTCTCAGTTGATGTTCAAAGGAGCCATGGAACAGTTGGCTAACAATGGCAATGCCAAGAGCTCTCAAACGATTTAGTAGTGTTATTATTGATCCAGTTTTTGCCGTTTACCGTATATTTAGCATGCCCCGAGAACAGTTAGGTTTGCAAGAAAAAAATTGAGCTTGTCTAAATATGTGGCGACAATCATCACAGTTCCCGTGTAGCAGCAGATAGACATCCAAATAAGGATATTCATGGATCTACTGTGATACGAATTTTAAACAAATTTAAAGCTACAGGCAGTATAGAAAACCTTTACAAAAGTCGACAAACTGAGCCCGTCTCTAATGAATAAGGTACTTTTAATGTATTGCTATCGGTCACAGAAAATCTCCAGATGCCGCTGGTGGAAAGGCAGGAACAAACCGGTATATCTGAAAAATCTATCAGAAGAATTTTAAGGAATAACAAATTTCGTGCAAACAAACCAAAATTTATCCACGCATTATTTGACCGTAGTGTTGAGGCGACATTTACATCGAACGATACTGTAAGATCCCAGAATTGTAGATGGTGGGCAGATGAAAACCCACATTTTACTATAAAGACCCAAAGCCAGTTTTATTTGAAAACCAATGTTTGGTGTGGTGTATTAGATACGCAAAGAGTTGGTTCTTACTTTCATTTTTTAGGGGCAGTCTCAGTTCCTTTTTTAATTTTTGCACGAATTACCGCTGCAAAAAAGAATTGATACCTTCGCGCGTCAATACATAGTATAACTGAAGTTAGAACGCTCAATAAATATTTTCCTCATAAATGGATATGACAATATACAGAACACCCGTGGCCAGCCAGCTCCACAGATTTGACGCCCCTAGATTTCTTTTTGTGTGGCTACCTAAAAAAATAAGCTCTACAAACATCGATCATTTCAAAATATCGTCCATTTGAAAGAGACAATACGACAATGTATTAATAACATTACACCAAATATGTTGGGGAACCCTTTCAATTCAAGAGAAATGGGGCCAGTGACTAGTCGGAGTATAAATTTAATCACGGGAAATTTATCCTCGACGATATTGTCAAGATTTTATGAGCCTTAATATTTTTATTTGACCCTACTAAAAAGTATTTTGGGTTAGTAAGAAAACGAGATATCCTGTATACTAAGAAAATAAATATGTATTAAAAAAAACTACTGCTGGTCAGTTGAGATCTGTATATTACAATATAAAAACTTTTATTGGCTGATACATTTTGTGCTTAGTATAGTCATGGATAAGAGTAACGGATTTGTATCAAAATCTTTGGCTGATATATATTACCATTTAAGTATAGAGTACTTTGTACAATAAGCTATTTTCGAACTTACTTTCTGATTGCACAATCTTCTTATAAACTATTTTCTACATATATAATTTCTTCTTAACCTGTAAAACGGATTCAAGTAGTATATTTTATCTTACATAAACAAATATTCACAGAAATAATACAATGGACGGACGTACATTTTGACATTCACTCCAAACAGTTATTTTTATATTATGTCACAAAACTTCGGCGTTAATGAAAAATGCTAAATTTTGAGACATTTTATACATTATTAGAATTAAAGAAATAATTAACATAGATTATAGGTACGCAGATATAAAATATAAAAACATATATTAAAATAAGTTGGCACTTTACAAATTAATAGGGTCAAATTTTACTACCGGAAAAATGTAACTAACAGATAGATCTACCCTTGCTGATAGAAAATAAGGCATCAAATAAATTAATAAATCAATATTACTTAACAGTGCTTTACTACTTAACCTAAATTGTTGGTTAATTGAAACGATACATTCCATTTTCAAAGATATCATTAAAACATTTTAGTTATTACAGATGTTCCGATGGGTTGTAAGCTAATGAGAATTTTGTTATTCTTGAATTATGTTTTAGATTTTAAATGACGGAAAATTGTAAATGTAGCATTGCGATATTAGGAAAAAAATAACTAGAAATAAATATTTTTTTGTTTGCTGGATTCAACACCTTGTAGCTAAAGTGTGGCAAACTTATTTGGAACAGCGACGTTTGAGGAGCGAAGAGAGGAGAAATGGCTTGCAGCCAATCGCCTTGATGCACTTTGTCATGAAGACGAGGGGAACTTAACATAACTGTTGCCGGATGTCCGATACAAATAAATATAAACGTCGCAAATTTATATAAATTGATAATGTGTAAAATAGATTATGAATTAAAGTTGAAGTAATATTAAAGTTACAGTTTGGACATTACTTTTTAATTTCAATGAGTTAATGAGTATATTAAATTATGTGTTTATCTAAATAATAGGTATAAATATTAATTCTCAAAAAATATTAAAGTTACTCGACAACATCGCCAATTTTTTGTACGCATTCTTTCCGCTGTTCCATTTAAACTTGTCACACTTTACTTAAAACCCAAAAGTTGCAGGTTTTTTTTGTGCATTGCCATGATTTTTGTATAAGACCAATAAATTCGCAATGCTGCAAACAAATATCAAAGTAATTTTTAATTGGAACACTCTGTATATGGATAGTCCGTTCGTTACTGATTCTGAATATACCAGGACTGATATCCATAAAACTAACTGAGAAAAATGTGAAAACATGTTCCCTAACATCCATATGCGATATAGGGGGTTGTGGGGAAATAGCGTGAATTACATGGATATAATACCATACATAAAATGTGATTCAAAATTTCTATGTCAAACATTAGATGTTTTATACACATTCTAGACAATAAAGTGAATAAAAAAATCAAGAAATTTGTTATGGATTTTGCACGGTAAATTAATCGAACTCAATTCATCGAATCACAATTTTTTAACTCTGTGCATCGAAACTAATTTAGTCGAAAAGGTAAGTTCTCATTTCATCGAAAATTATTATTATATTTTGTAAAATAGTAATGGTTAGGCTGGGTTTCTTTAAGACAGTAAGATCTAGTATTAAGGGTTAGTCTAGGCTATACTGGATAACTTATTTTGATTTAATCTGAACCAAAGTTTCTTCGAAAGCTTATTTGATCGAGCCTGAATTAACCGAAAGAAAAAAATGAATGAAAAAAACCACATTTCAGATTAAATATTATTATTACATTTTATAATGGTTAATGGTTAGTCTGGGTTCCTTTAAGCCAGTGAGAGCTAGCATTAAGGATTAGGTTTAAGTTACACTAGATTGAGAGTTTAGTTAATTCAAACTAAACCTTAATAACCCTTGCCAAACTAGCCCAGCATTAATCCTTCTGTAAAATGTTTTAGATTCAAAACATCAGCAATGTTCAATATGTAAAATGAATATTCTTTTTCGGAAAACCATAAAAATGATATAGGAGCTTGATTTTCAATTAGGTTCGGGAAAAGCACCATCTGTGACAGGTTTCGAGTACATAAGTCTCGCCAGACAGGCCAGTGGGTACCTTCCCCGAATCCAATCGAAAACATAAGCTCCATATGAATCAAAGTTTTTATAGATAAGCGATAGGATGTTAAATCGCACTCTCTGCAGTGCGTTTTATCACAATCCAATTGGTTGATGTTATGCCTTAATCATTGCGAGTCTTGTCTTTGTCAAGAATGTTTTGAAGATATGCTCCATATTATTGCGGAGGCCTTAGGTTTGTGGAACAAATTGCTGCCTATTTCCCCACCTCAGTTTTATTCAGAATTTCTGTATATTTCTTCTGCTATATAGAATATATAAAATATACAGAAATTGTCAATAAAATTGAGGTGGAGAAATAGGTAACAATTTTTCTCACAAAAATAATGTTTTGCTATGTCCAACATAGACCTCATATTGCAGGATGCTGCTAGAAGATTTAAAAAGCTGAACGATGTTTCGTAAACTGATTTTGATATGTACCGGCTCTACCTTCGCAGGCAGTAACCACACACAAAATCATTTTGTACTCGATATTCCTTTTTAATAAAAATATGGTATTTCTTCTTTCTTTCTTCCGAAAAAGAATATTCACTTTACAAATCAAATAATATAGACCAAGAAACATCATATTTTTATTAGAGTAATATCGAGTACAAAATGATTTTGTGTGTGGTTACTGCCTGCGAAGGAAGAGCCGTGTGTCTTTAGAACATCTAGCAGCATCCCACAGAGGGAGTGCGATTTAACATCCTACCGCTTATCTATAACAACTTTGATTCATATGGAGGTTGTGTTTTCGATTGGATTCGGGTAAGGTACCCACTAGCCTGTCTGACGAGATGTGAAGTCGAAACCGATCACACGTTGTGCTTTTCCCGAACCTAATTGAAAATCAAGCTTCTATATCATTTTTATGGTCTTCCGAAAAAGAAAAAGAGATTTTTATATAAACTTAAAATTGTATAACGCTATTGCCTCAGAATCTTAATATACAGGATGTCTCATAACTAATTAGTTATTGGTCATCAGCTTCCTTATGCAAAAATATTACGATTTAACTACTTACTCATAGTTCGAATGCTAATAACAACCAAGATACTAGATGTCAAAGTTACAATTAATGTATTTTTGTTTTTGAAGTGAAAACTTCTTTGGCAGGGGTGGGATTTCAGACCCGATGAAACGAAAAAGCGACACTAAAAATAGACGAACATATAGATCTATAAGGTGTAGCCTGCGAGAGAATGAGATAGAACACTTTTATAAAGTTGTTACATGTTTGTTAGAAGTAAAAAGTAGTTCTCGTCCATCACTGAAGTTAAGCAACGTCGCGGATGATTAGTCGTGGATGGGTGGCCGCTTAAGAACACCACGTGTTTAGTTTTATGCGTGTTTTACCGCGTGTGAACGCGCACATATATTTTTTTTCATATATAATTTACAATAAATATTTTACTACGCAGTGAAAGTTCTAGTAGCAAGTGTCTCGAACAGTTACCTCTAGCTATATTTAGAAAGCATATCATTTGTATTAAAAACGGCTGGAGAATAGATAAATTATGTATAAGAAAATTATGACGTTTTAAAGAATTTAGTGTTTTAGGTGGTGCCATCGGTCTGTAATAGCAAAAATGTGAAAATATTTGAAATCCACGCCTACAGAAGTCCCAAACAGTAACATTTAAAAAAATATTAAACCATATAAAAATTATTTTAAGAAAAACGTGTGAGGTTACATGAGGAATAGCTGTTACTCTATGGTCCCTTAGTTTTGACACAATCTGTTTTTTTTTTATTGCAACAAATCAAAATTATGGAATATATAGGGTGTTGCTAAATGTGTGATGTTAATACTGAGAGAGCGCCATTAAAAGGAAAAAGTCATGTTAATATAAATATCCTAAAATGCTTAAAATTTTAAGTGTAGAGCCACTAAATTTTATTTTGTATTAATTTTCTGAATATTATTTGTATACTTTTGCGGATACAGTATGATACATTAATTAGGCTTAGAATGTTACGTAAAATCCAAAAATTAAAAAATTTGCCATCATTTCAATAAAAAAAGTTTCAAAATGATGTCCAGTTGCCATTTTGAAATATTCAGCTGCCATTGTTCTGTCAAAAAGTAGGTAGTATTCTATCCCTTATTTAATCTATTCAAATTTCGTGACGATATCCAAAATGGTTTAAAATGTAACATGGGCGGATGACTTTAGGACGCGCGCTGTATAATCATTAGTTTCTGGTAGAAAAGTAAGAAAAATACAGGGTGTTGCATTTCATTTGGTCATGGTTTCTTTGTGCCTCGTATACTTCTCATTAGCTTTTTTGTTAATAAACGAACGTACCCTTTTGTCAGCATATTTTTTAAAACACCTTCTATATGATATAAAATATAACAAACTGGGAAATACGAATGAGCCAGTGGCATTCTATTAATTAAAAATGAGTGTGCTGGTGAACCACACACCAAAAGTGGTACTTCTTTTGCCATATACAGGTACATATAGGTAAGATATATATTTTTTAATGTTGCATAGGTTTTGATAAAAATGGTCTGCTCGCTAGCCCACTCTCTTTTGCTTCTACAGTGTTCATACGACGCACAGCTCTCTTTCCTTTTGTCTTTACCAATGATTTATCTCGCGATTTACCTCCGCTCGCCTCGCTGTGCCACACATTTCGTAACGTATTCACCAGCTTACTTTCCAGGTTCAGCGCGCGTAAAGAAGTTTCACTTCAAAAGTTCGGGGACCAAATATAGAACCGTGATCCGAAAAAAACAGCACCCTCTACGTTTTTTAATGCTAAACCTCACAGGTATTATCTGTAGTAGGATGTGTATCAAATTTAAATTAAATATTGCAATAAATGTACATGGCATATTTAAAAAACTAATGAAGAATTTAAATTTTAAGCCGTTCATGCTCATATGAAGTTTTGTTCTTAGTGTCGTTACAAGAATCCCTTCCTTCAATACTGACATAACATTTAGCATCACCTTGTGAAGTGAATCCGAAAGTAAATAACCAAATGAGTGAGATTAACTAAAATGTGATACCACTGATACCGACATTATCGATTCCTTCTTTATATAGGTATTACCCTAGCATCCAAAATAATGGAAGGTTGCGTAATGAAGAGTAGACAGTAGTTCATTTCATGCTTTTTGAGCTTCCTAATATAAAGCAAAATACACGTATTACTTCTACCATCTTCGAAGATGTTACTAAATTTGGTCACATGCGTGCTAAGTTCCGACGAATGAACTTTAACACAATTACTTCGTTGTAAGTCACTATAAAACATAAACTACACATCAGTCTGGGGAACCCCCTGCAACATTGCCGACTGAGATTTGTTTCTACTCCTAGGTTGCAATACAGGAGTGCCCTTTCGAGGAGGTACGTCCCCTGTGGGACTAGGAGTTACAAACCCCTGTAATTCTTTTAATGAAACAGTTTGCAAAGAAGAGGCGCTAGTACTTCGTACAGGGGCAATCTGTGTTCGGAATTTGTTGCCATATTCCTCTGAGGCTCGTGTGTTTTCTATACCTTCGTCATTCTCATTATCTGAAGGGTATAAGTATGGGTTGTAATATCGGTCCTTGGATCTAAAATTGAAAGAAGATATGTTCATGTTGTTGCATTGTATGAGAAATTTTTCTATGCCCTAACAAAAAGAGAAAGCGGCCTTCAAAAAAAAAGACAGGAATAATAATAATTAAGGTTTAGTTTGCAATCCACATTATTTATCAATTGTATTCATCTTTTTTTTCTGGAACCTTCGGTGTGTTAAATTTCATAATTGGCCGATTTTAAACCGATTCTTCTGAGACGTGCAATTAGTTATATTAGTACATAAGATCTGTTAGTAGTACTAGTGTTAGGAAACCTTCTACAACCCAAATAAGTTTGTCATAAGGTTCCTTTACCTTTCTTACCTCTTTGCGTTTCTCCAGAGCATACAACACAGAACCAAGAGGACTATCAGTAGCAGACAGAATCCTGACATGCTCCAGAAAGCTATTTGTAGTGGCGTTCTAGGTTCCCACCAAAACTGCCAAAATTAAAAAATTAGTTCTACTGAGTAGGTATATTATTATAAGAGAATTCAAAAGCATATCAATAATTATCTAACTAAAGATCACAATAAACTAAGCTCTCCACAAATTATGTCACAGTCTAGTTTCTTATCAATATTAAGACTTAAGAACCTGATCATGAATGCACTCTTTAACGGTCGAGTGTTAAATATTATGAGTAACTCATAATATTAGCATTCTTTGGTAAAATTCTATAAAAATAGTTATATTAAAACTTGTTTTCAATATTTCGGCAATTTTACGAGTCTGGCTAGGGAGCTTTGCTTTTGATGCATTATGGGAAACTTGAAGGAATATGTCTTCCAATATTTTGACATGACGTTTAGCTTCTAATATGTTGTATTTACACATTTAATTGCCTGCAATCTCATTGAAACCTGTTTGAAGCCGGAAAATTGTTTTTTTTTGTGTATTAGATACAGTTTCCGGTATATTTTATGGCAGATTTCGAGGTAAATTTTAATTTTAGCATATCGATGTATATAGTTTTGTGGCAGTAAATAGATTTATTTGCCTGATATCTCATTTCGAACGATTTGAAGGTAGCAGAAATGGGCCAGGATCGGAGATTTGGAAAATTTTCAAGTGATAAGCTGCAGTTTCTGCCGATTTTATTAAATATCGAAGTTGTGGTAATTAATTTCAAAATATAGAACAAAAGTAAATATATTTCATAATTACACCCCAACATGTGTATTAACTTATCGCTTTTCATCGTATAGTTTGGTGGTAACACCCTGTATGTCCGTAGTATGATTGAGCAGTAATTAAAACCCAATTGTGTATTTGAAGCATTGTATTTCAGTTACTCCTTAGTCCGAACCTCGATTGTTGGTCGAATAGATTCAATCATAGTATGAAACAATCGCTGAAAAGCAAGTTGCCACTACGTCAAGGAAATCGTGATTAACCGTTCTCAATACAATATATCTTTGTCTCCGCCAATGCTGTGTAAAGATCAATATGTCAAATAAAGAAAGAACATGTTTCTACTCTGTCAAATGCATCCGCCTCCGCGCAATTTCCCGCTCTGTTCTCCCTGTTCCCTCTACCCGGGTAGAAAAAAATAGATTTTAATGCCTTACAAAAATTCAACCGTAAAGCATCGGTCCAGTCATCGCTCTACTTGAGTTTGGCGCCAAAAACATCGACCCAATCGTAGGCTCTATTTGACGCCAATATATTTAGTTATTTTCTCATTTGTTTGCACAGATATTTAGAAAATATCTGGTGTACTCTGTGTCCCCTTTTTTCAACACTGAATTAAGGACTCTTTGGGCGTTTTAACGCATTTTATCGAGACCTACAACTCGTAGCGTCTCTCATGTTGAAGATAGAAAAAGGTAAAATGGCGGTTGGAGAATTGTAGTTATACAGATCTATTCCTGTACTCAAGATTCAAATCAAGTTTCGAAGTCATATATTTGGTGCAGTTAAGTTGAGAGATTTGTAGAAGAAAAAAGTAACAGGGTATTTTGTGTGAACAGAAACGCAGTTAGTTGAAATAAATAAAGTTTGATTAAATTCAGCAAAGAAAGGAGTTTATGTTAAATCAAGAAGTTTTGATAGACACTCATTAATACTTAACCTGATGTAAAGTATTTAGTTTTATGTGTGAAAGGATGAATGCATGAAAGTAGTTAAAAAACAGTTTATATATTGATCATATTTAATGCAAATTAAATCTTGCATTAGTAAAGTACCTAATACCTAAAACACATGTTTCAATTCACACCCTATGAATACAACCCCACCTGCCTATGGTAATACAGTTCGCTAATTAAAGTGGTCAATTATAAAATTAATTACCACCCCCGCCTTTGTGGTCAGAAATGATTTAAAAATTAATTGTTTATACCGATCAATAATACTAATCTAGCATTAACCAAATTTTCATTTCTGTGGCGTGGTCTTAAGCACATAACTTTTTTTAAGAATGAAGGAATACTAACTTGTTTTGTTTATGTTTTAACAAAATATATGTTTAAGCTTTTATTTATGTATTTTATTTCACCAAATCTTGTTATGTTTTAAAATAAATAATTTTTAATTTGCACCTATAGCAGCTTACACAATTTTTCCATACGCTTCCGCGTGATTACAGCGACTCGAGTGGCGCTTTAAAATCTTGCCAATTGCATTGAATACCTTACGGTTGCTCCCCCATGGGATTCAAGTACAAAAACTACCTTCGAATCATCGTTAGAAAATGAATCATTGTTAGAAAAGATTCAATTGTTATACTGCATTTTTTACTATTTTTTTTTTATTTTGGGCATGCCTTGGGTTAGTTTTGGTTAGTTTTGTTTGGTTTCGCCCCCGGAGCGAGCGAAGCGTGGAGGGCCATGCGTGAAATATTAGTTTAAGGATAAAAGAATTTGGGTTAACAGCCGTATTATACTGGATATACAGCAGCTTACATGTGTTTCCGCGAATATATTCCACTGCCCACCATTCAAAACATATTACAATAATAATAACGTTCATGCGGATGATTGCCGAAGTAAGGATAAATTGTGTAAGCTCCTACGCAGACGTAAGTAATTTTTTTATACTAAAAATAAAAAAAAAACACCAATTTAGCATTTTCAAACGGATGGATGCGATTTTTGGTATGATATATCTTTTAATGCAGTTTTTGTCGTAGATTCTGCCCAAGTAATCGGATTTCCTCCATAAAAAAAAGTTCTCGAGAAAAATTTTGAAAATAGTTATTTTTTGATCTAGAAGTCGACGTTTTTTATATTTTCCCTGAAAAATTAATTTTCCCGGCATTTTCAAAACACACTTCTAGAAATTCCCTGTCGAGCAAACGACTCATTATTTTCCATCCTCGTGACTTTTTCGGCACTAGAATGATCCAAAGTGACCACTTATCGTATTTGTAATGTAGAAAAATGCTACTGGGTTCGCCGATTACTAACACCAGATCACATAACGGATCTTGCACATAGCGAATACTCGTAAATAAATTTTCAGCTTCCCGCGACAAGCTCTCTGCATCTGACAAATTCTTTTAGTTTCTCTGTCTCCTTGCAAAGTAATTTTTTATACAATTTTATGTTTTTTATATTTTTGTGAATAAACAGAATTTGTAATCGCCGTTCTACTGATCTCATTTGGTATAGGAAACTGGACATTTTTCTCATGTGTGGTGTCAATTTTATTCTTTGCCTTTATTTTTTCACTTATGTGTCCTTTCTTACTGCAAAATGCACAAAACCAATCCAATCATGGAAGTTATTGGCACTATACGTATCAAGCCACTCTTCATAAAACTCAACCCTATAATAATATAATAATATCCCATCTTCATACTATTTGTGTTCCATACATATACTTTTCAACATTCTCCTCTATAAAGATGAATATAAATTCCCAACTTTGATAGATGTGATTAGAACAGGAAATAGGAGCCTCTTGTGTTGTTTCACAAATGGTCAAGTTCGCTAAAAAGTGGGACTGTTAGACCAAGCCCATGTATAAAACTTATATACCTACTTAATTAATAAGAATAATTGATAATATCGAAAATTTTTAAAAAAACTTGTTTGCAAAATGCATTGGTAAAGGTAAAGGGTCTTTTTGTATTCGAGCCTGCATCGCCCCGATATACTCGCTACTCATTATTACCGCTATTAATCTGAAAACTTGAATATTACCATGCACATTTAAATAAATGCAAGTTTTACACACTTCGCTTATATCTTACCTCAGTTGTTGGTGGATACGTAGGAACCAAGTGCCCAACTACTTGTGGAATATACATGGTCCAGAACGCTGACTCTGTTTGTCTATAATTCCACATTATAGAAGAGTTATAAGTGGTGTTCAAATTTAAATACTTTAATTCTCCATTTCGACTTTCTTCGAAATGTATTCCCAAAATCTGAGTGTGAGTGGGATTGCCGTACCTGGCAAAATCTGTGTACGCCTTCATGAAAAAATGACTCATGTTCCTATCGTTGTTAGTCCACTGATTGCGCACGAATCGTTCTTTGGCAGGTAACATTTCTACATCTAGAAAAGGAGCTCCGCACAAAAGATAATGCTCTATATTATGAGGTACTTTTCTCCATTCTGCTAATCTAAACGATTCGACGGTCGTGTTCAGAACGTACATGTATACTGGCACATTTTGTTCTACCAACAGCTTGATCATTTTGTCATTTGGGGCGGTATAGAGAAAATCTGTTAAAAGTTGAATGTACTTTTCCCTGATCATAGTTCGGTTGTTGATATCGGGCCAATAAGTATACATATATTTGATGGCGTTGAAAGTACCATTGGCATTTAGGGTATAGTTGTACCTAAAAACCAGCTCCCACACCTTCTGATCAAAGAACTGCTGATCGATTTCAAAGTACGGCTCCAGACTCTTATTTGTTGCTAAAATAAAGACGAGAAAAGTACAAAATGTTGAATTTCTTACTTTACTAAAAAACTTATGCATGTGATATTTTCAGTTAGGGTTCCAACAACTAAATTGTGCTCATATGTAACGTAAATGCATTTGTATTTGCCTTCTTTTCATAGATACTATACTTACTGATAAAATCAGCCGCCTCTTGTAGAGTCACGCTGGTCATATATCTTAATTCAGGATTGAACATCCTTTTCCTAATCAGGCTGCTGACACTTTCATTTATAAAATGCCAACTGTTTTCATACCAGCCCTCATAGTAAGGCATACTAATATTCATTTCGATCACGGGCGCCCAAGGAAATAATCCAACGTCAGGCGGAAACTCGGCGTTTCCAATCTCAAAAGCGCTTCTAGAATTTCTGAGACAGTTTACCAACCTCCAGGAAGACTCTATACTACAACCTATTTGTCTCCCAAACACTCTACTTGTATTTTGGGCTCGGTATACGTCGAATATCATTGCCCAATCCGCAACAGCTGAACCGCTCTGAAAACATAAGCATGCAGTATATTATCAAATGTGTCCGTTATTACCAGATATTTCGGTATCTTCGCATATATTATGAGGCGGATAGTAAGGGCGAACTCAACATTCGGTAATTTTTTTTCGAAACCTCTTCGAACCTAGTCAATCTAAAGGTAGCTTTCTTCAATGTTTTTTGATTTTTGACCCTTTAGATAATAGAAACATCAATAAAAAAATATTTATAATTAAACATGAAAATGACTAGGACACGATATATTTCACAGATAAATAATAAAGAGTTAGTGTAAAGGTATGATATAAGCTGTGGTAGAGTTCGCCATATAACAATTTTTCTCGTAATAGGCGTTTGTGGAGTGTGCCCCTACTATCCGGATATTGAATGGTAAATATATTAGGTTTTACAACATTTTATTTTTTTTATGGAATATAGTTTTTATTGTACTACATCAAATATTGTACAATAGTACAACACAAATATATATGTTTCGTAAGAGTTTTATTATAGACTTATTTAACAAAATACACAATATAACATAGTTTATATGTACGATACCGGACCGTAGTTTAATATTTTTCATACTTGAGGACTGATACTCTCAGTTATTTACAAACATTAGCAATTTAATTCTTTTTCTATTATATCTTCCCCTTGGCCACTTGCAATTAGTTATTCGATTCCACTTATCTGCATACCAATAACAAACAATTTACATTATCTACTGAGCCGGGAAGATTTTTCTCCTTTATAATTGACTATACTTATTACTTTTATTGTGCCAGGTTTTAATCTGATTCTCAACTTTTACTCGCCCTCTATTGTCATTATTGTCAAATGCTTTTATATCTGAAAATAAGGGATGTATTCAGTTAGGTTCTAAATTTGATAAATATGACCTTCACAATTTTTCTCTTTTTATTTTCTCCGACTTTTATTCTTTTTCTCGCTTTATCTTTCTTTCTCAAAAAGTTTCCTCGTCTTGGATCTTTTGGCTTGCTTTTTTCAAATAATATTCTTCCTTATTTTAAAAGGAATAGATATTAATTATTAATTTCGATAAGTTTTTCACTTTCTTCAAGTCATAATGAGACAGAGTTAAAAGGGAATGGGTCTGAAGGAAGATTATCTTTGCTTATATTTCTCACCGTCACTTTTATGTGGTTCTCCGCATTTTCCTTTCGACTTACAACATCCATAATTTTGGCAATAAAATTTCGTCCATTTTCATTATCAATATTTTCCATCATTACCTCTGTATATTTTCCATGCTATTTTGAGTTTCTCTAATCATTCCATTACTGTATTTATTTTTTTACTGCTAACTATTCCTTTTAAATTTTGGTTCAATCTTTTAAGATTTTGACCATTTTGTTTTGCTTTGTTATCTGGCTACATTTATACTGATTATATAATTCATGTGGGTATTGGCTCTTAATTTTATCATTTTTGTTGCTTTCTGAATGTTGGTTTTATTTTTCCGAAATTTCTAGTTGTTTGCCATTTGTCTTCACTATTGAATGTTTACGTTTTAACAATTAATCTTTGCTGCAGTAATATCTCCTTGTATTTTCAACTCTACTACTTGAATATTTTCCCTTTTCTCCGTCATTTAATTAAACTCAATTTTAATATTCTCTTCTAAGACAATACATCTTCTACTTCAAATTTTACCGTTTGAATATTTTCTGTTTCATTTAACTTATTTTCATTGTTCTCCTCCAGAGCAACCCTTCGGTTACATTATGACAGTGTTTTAGATATTAAGGTAAGCAAATTAAAATATTCTTCATTTTTAATTTAATTAAGTTTTTATATTTCCAGGATTTTTCCTGTTTTTAGATCAATTAATACTTTTCGATTCTTCAATAGATGCTTTAAAGGACCTACTTCAAGCATTTCATGTTAAAAGAATGTCTTTAGAGCCAGTATAATCAAATATCTACTATTAAAATACAATGAACAAAAAATATGGCAATTCCATTTTATACTGTCTCTGACTTTGACACCTGAAAATATCACGCGTAAATTTTTCTTTACGACTTCCAAAATCTTTAACTTTGGCAATAAAATTTCTTTCATTTTCCTTCATTGCTTCTGTGTCTTTTTCTGTGCTACTTTGAGTTTCATTAATCATTTCATTACTGTCTTTATTTTTTTTTATCGCTAAGTATTCGTTTTATATTTTGGGTCAATTTTTCTGAATTTTCAAATTGTTTATCTGCCATTTCTATATCTTTATTCAAAACCGCGTAACTTTCTCTTCACTAGTGCATATCTACTGCAGTAATATCATCTTGCATTTTAGATTCTTCTACTTGAGCATTCTTTGTTTTCATTAAGCTCATTTTCATTATCTCCTAAGATAATACCAACTTCTATCTCAAATTCTACCTGTTGAATAATTTCTGTTTCATTTAACGTATTTTCATTGTTATCTTCCACAGCGACAGAACCCCTTCGGTTACGTTATTGACCTGTTTCATATATTTAAAGTAAGCTCAAAACAATCTATTTTTTTTTTAATTTAATTTAATATTTATAACTTCATGATTTTTCTGCTTATTGGTTTTAGGTTAATTAATACATTTCGATTGTTAAATAGATGCTTTCCAAATTCTACTGCAAACATTTCCTGTAGAAATAATATATTTAAATCAAATATAACCAATTCCTTCTAAAATTGAATGGACAAAAAAATATATGACAAAACAATTTTATACTGTCTTTGAATTTGGCAACTGGAAATATTACTCCTAAATTTCTCCTTCTTACTTCCAGCATCTTTAATTTTAGCAATCAAATTTCTTCAATTTTCATCTCCTCCATTTCAATAATTTCCTTCGTTACTTCTGTTTATTGTTTCATGCTACTATGAGTTTCTCTACTCATTCCATTACTGTATTTTTTTTATTGCTAACTATTCCTTTTAAATGTTGGTTCAATATTTTAACATTTTGATCATTTTTTTTTTGCTTCGTTATCTGAAACGCCATTAGAATAGAATAGAATATAATTGAGGGGTGTTGGCGCTGGTACCCGCCTCTGCCACTGCAACCTATGCAGGTTTATTGTAGCACTCCGAACCATGCATAGAAGACCTAAATCCAGTCTGGTCTTCCTAATCAGATTCCACAAATGGAGTACCGGCTCCTCCATGTACCTTGCAGGTCCGGGTTTGTTCTTTCCTAGCCTTGCATACCTGAGCCTGCAGAGAGTCTCACACTCGCACCACACGTGTTTTGGAGTTTCCTCCTCCTCCTGGCAGAACCTGCAACCGCTATTATCTTCCAGGCCGATCTTTTCCATTTGTCTATTCATTTTACAGTGCCCCATCAGCTGACCCACTAAAATTCTTGTCGCCCTGCGAGTCGTCTTAAGTAGATTTGCCGTGAATTTTAGGAAGCCGTGTTTTACGAACTGTTTGGCCTGTAGTTGCCCCGGTGTTCGTAACCACCAGTTTAGAGATTATTTATCTATCCAGCTTTTAACTGCTGTTTTGAAGACTCTTCCTGCTATCCCGTAGTAGGGCTCAGGTTCCAATGTAACTTTACTTGTCAATTCAAGTTTGTCGGCTTCTTCGTTGGCTTGATGGCCTTCATGTCCCGGAACCCACGCAATGGTAAGCTTATTGTTACGACCGACCTCTTCAAGGGCACTTTTGCAGTCCTCAACTAGTCTAGATCTGACCTTGTGCACACTAACTGCTTTTAAGGCGGAGTATATGACTACCCTCCTTTTTCAAATCTTCAATTTCTCTATCTCCATGGCGCAATGTTGAATTGCCGCGACCTCTGCTTTGAACACTGTGGCTTGACTGCCCATGTTTATGGAGATATTTGACCTTGGTCCATGAACCCCTGCTCCCACCCCCCTACCCGTCTTAGAGCCGTCGATATATCATGCTTAGTCTGCTTTCATAGGAGGTTCACCCTCCGATTCTTCCCGACTACATTATTACTGATTATTTTATCTCATAGTTTTGTCTCTTAAT